>JBBGZY010000720.1:0-380000 GCA_037952925.1 Lithobates clamitans
AATTGCCACTACTGTGCCCATTAAACGCTGCCACTGTACCATCAAACGCAGCCACTGTACCATCAAACGCAGCCACTGTACCCATAAATTGCCACCACTGTGCCCATTAAACACAGCCACTGTGCCCATCAAACACAGCCACTGTACCATCAAACGCAGCCACTGTACCCATAAATTGCCACCACTGTGCCCATTAAACGCTGACACTGTGCCCATCAAATGCAGCCACTGTACTCATCAATTGCAGCCACTGTGCCCATTAAACGCAGCCACTGTACCATCAAACGCAGCCACTGTACCATCAAACGCTGCCACTGTGCCAATCAAACGCAGCCATTGTACCATCAAACGCAGCCACTGTACCCATAAATTGCCACCACTGTGCCCATTAAACACAGCCACTGTGCCCATCAAACACAGCCACTGTACCATCAAACGCAGCCACTGTACCCATAAATTGCCACCACTGTGCTCATTAAACGCTGACACTGTGCCCATCAAATGCAGCCACTGTACCCATAAATTGCTGCCACTGTGCCCCATCAAACACAGCCACTGTACCCATCAATTGCAGCCACTGTGCCCGTTAAACGCTGCCACTGTACCATCAAACGCAGCCACTGTACCATCAAATGCAGCCACTGTACCCATAAATTGCCACCACTGTGCCCATTAAACACAGCCACTGTGCCCATCAAACGCAGCCACTGTACCATCAAACGCAGCCACTGTACCCATAAATTGCCACAACTGTGCCCATTAAACGCTGCCACTGTGCCCATCAAACTCAGCCACTGTACCATCAAACGCAGCCACTGTACCCATAAATTGCCACTACTGTGCCCATTAAACGCTGCCACTGTACCATCAAATGCAGCCACTGTACCATCAAACGCAGCCACTGTACCCATAAATTGCCACCACTGTGCCCATTAAACACAGCCACTGTGCCCATCAAACACAGCCACTGTACCATCAAACGCAGCCACTGTACCCATAAATTGCCACCACTGTGCCCATTAAACGCTGACACTGTGCCCATCAAATGCAGCCACTGTACCCATAAATTGCTGCCACTGTGCCCCATCAAACGCAGCCACTGTACCCATCAATTGCAGCCACTGTGCCCGTTAAACGCTGCCACTGTACCATCAAACGCAGCCACTGTACCATCAAACGCAGCCACTGTACCCATAAATTGCCACCACTGTGCCTATTAAACACAGCCACTGTGCCCATCAAACGCAGCCATTGTACCATCAAACGCAGCCACTGTACCCATAAATTGCCACTACTGTGCCCATTAAACGCAGCCACTGTGCCCATCAAACGCAGCCACTGTACCATCAAACGCAGCCACTGTACCATCAAACGCAGCCACTGTACCCATAAATTGCCACCACTGTGCCCATTAAACGCTGCCACTGTACCATCAAAAGCAGCCACTGTACCATCAAACGCAGCCACTGTACCCATAAATTGCCACCACTGTGCCCATTAAACGCTGCCACTGTACCATCAAACGCAGCCACTGTACCATCAAACGCAGCCACTGTACCCATCAATTGCAGCCACTGTGCCCATCAAACGCAGCCACTGTGCCATCAAACGCAGCCACTGTACCCATGAATTGCCACCACTGTGCCCATCAAACGCAGCCACTGTACCATCAAACGCAGCCACTGTACCCATCAATTGCAGCCACTGTGCCCATCAAATGCAGCCACTGTACCATCAAACGCAGCCACTATACCCATAAATTGCCACCACTGTGCCCATTAAACACAGCCACTGTCACTGTGCCCATCAAACGCAGCCACTGCACCATCAAACGCAGCCACTGTACCCATAAATTGCCACCACTGTGCCCATTAAACGCTGACACTGTGCCATCAAACGCAGCCACTGTACCCATAAATTGCCACCACTGTGCCCATTAAACGCTGACACTGTGCCCATCAAATGCAGCCACTGTACCCATAAATTGCTGCCACTGTGCCCCATCAAACGCAGCCACTGTACCCATAAATTGCCACTACTGTGCCCATTAAACGCTGCCACTGTACTGTACCATCAAACGCAGCCACTGTACCATCAAACGCAGCCACTGTACCCATAAATTGCCACCACTGTGCCCATTAAACACTTTTACCACTTTTTTTTTTTTTTTTCATCATTATATATTTATTAATAAGTGTAAAATATAAATGCATATACCAACTTCGAAACACATGCTCATATCAAATATATACTGACAATTCACTTGATTCAATAGTGCACTACAAAACTCATCTACGTGAAAGACACACATATATATTATATATTAGAATAAAAAAAATACACGTAATCAAATGAATCCAAAATGTGAGATTAAAGTGGAAAACATGCACCTGTGGGGTGGGAAAAAAAAAAAAAGTTAGAAAAAAGGTGGGGTGAGCCTAGGAGGTGGTGACATCACCACCCTTCCAGTGAGATCCTGGGAATGCCCAGTATCTCAAATCTCAACAGAAAGTGCAGAGTGCGGGAGTGTTGTCTGGTGAGATTTGGGGTCCCCGTCATTCCCAGAGTCTCGTGGAAGGATGTGAGGTTGTCCTCTTCGGTGTGAAGGTTGGGGGGTAAGACCTTGCCTTTAAGTACACTTAAAATCCGTTTGACATCACCAATCTGGACACCACACTTTCCTCTAGTTAATTTTGAATGTTGCATCACCACCATAAAAAGGCGGCATGGAGGGGCTCTGTGAATTTGGCGGTGAAGGTGTGCAGGTGTTGGATTGGGGTGCAGAGCTCATAGAAGGAGATCTGCCCAGCTTCGTAATCCAGATAGATTCTGATTTAATCACTGGAAGGGTTGATGGGTAGGTTTCTCATATAGTCATTATGCATTATTTTGAAGCATGTGATTGTTTTAAAGTCAATGTAGTTAGTAGATTTCTTCAACCACCAGGACTTATTTTCCTCAATTCTGAATGACAATGTATGATTGGTATCGTTGGCATAGCAGAGCCCTACACTTCCCAATCCACCAACCTCAACTTCCCAGTAATGTGTTCCTGAAGAAAAGCTCCTGGTGCTCATAACAAGTTTATAGCTACAAGTAAATTGACAGTTACGTGTGGATATAGATAAAGATTAAGTCATCAGACACCTTGATGCATCTACAAGCTGTGATTTTATTTAGGGATAGTTTGGTTGGGCCCCATGTGACTCCACACTTCAGACCTATCAATACCTGGCATAAAGTCTGAACCTTCACGGTCATTGAGCCCTCATCCAGTTCATCTACTGAATAGACCTTCCTGTGAGTTATGTCCAAGTTCATGTCTTCTATAGGTTTCAGGTCACAAAAGTCACCTCCACTAGTCTCCAGATCCTGTAGGACACTCAGTGGATCCACCACATCGAACAGCTCCTTGATGTGGAGCACCTTTCTGGCCAAAACGTCTCTCTTTGCTTTTAGCTCACAGACCAGATTAGAGACAGATTGTGACCCCTGCTCTTCCTGCTGGGAGATCTTAGCCAGGACCTTCTCCTCCAGGAGATCCACTAATGATCTGAGGTCTCTGAAGGCGGTGATGGCTCTCTGCTTCAAATCAGCTGTTTTTCCTTGAATTTTCCTCCATTCTCCTTGCAGCCCCTCAACATTTTTCTCAACCGCATCAAACTTTGAGGTCAGCTGTTTCAAAACTTTTCTCAGATTCTCCTTCTTCTTCATGGAGGCCTCATATAGCATGTCCACTTGATGCCCTTGGTGTTGTCCGGCCAGACTGCAGGACACACAGATGCAAACCTCATCCTTAATACAGAAATATCTCAGGAGCTCTCTGTGGATGGAGCATTTCCGGTTCTCCAGGGAGGTGCTGGGATCCTGTAGGACGTGTTCTGGGGACTTACTGTGGACTCTCAGATGATCAGCACACAGAGAGGCATCACACATTAGGCAGGACTTGGCTGCAGGAACACGAGCATGGATGCAGTAGGTACAGAAGGTCCTCGCTGGTCCTTGCGGAGTCTGGGCAAGTGACATTTTCTCTGCTATATTACACAATGTTATGTTCCTCCTCAGTGCAGGACGTTCCAGGAACTCCTCTCTGCACACTGGACAGGAATAACCTCCAGGCATCTCCTGAGTGTCCAGCACACGATCAATACAGACCTGACAGAAGTTGTGTCCACATCTCAGCATCACTGGATCCATAAAAACGTTCAGGCAAATGGAGCAACTCAGATCATCTGTCAGGTCAGGAGTTGCCATTGTGGCCAACTCAAGAGGAAATGAAATTGAAGACTTTTATCGCCAGGAAGACAGACGGTCCGGTCAAGTGGTGCTGGGAGGAAGGGTCAACCACCAGAATTATTGTAGAGTTTCAACAGTTCATTTCTACAACATCCCCGTCCTCCTACCAGTTGCAGAGCGTGGCCCGTCTGATTACCAACGTGTAACAATCTGTATTATCGGTATAAACCCATAGACTGGACCGTCTGCAAAAAATTGCCACCTATAACTTCCAAAGGCATCCAAGGATGACCTGTTACTTGTAGTCCCACAGATAGGTGGACTGTTTCTATCTGGTTGCTTCTCAAGACTGGAAGCTCTGGGAACACTTTTACCACTTTTAACTGTAATTTGCTTATATATATATATATATATATATATATATATATATATATATAAAGCCCTATGTGCTTTTATATGTGTCTTATCTATATATAATGCACTCTTTAAATGTGCTTTAAAATGCATGGTTTTCCATTTTATGAACAAAAAAATAATGACATTATGCTGTTGGGCTGGTATAATAATGCTATGGGGCTGGTATGACATTTTTTCCAGGGCTGGTTTTCATTCCCAGTCCGGCCCTGCTAGGGGGTGATCAATGAGTTAACTGTTTTCCCTAGGTGTGTTCTAACTGTGGGGGGATGGGACTGACTAGAGGAGGAGATGGAGCACACGATCTGCCTCTACTTCCCTGAGAGAACCGCGATTTGTGTGTTTACACACACAGATCCCGGTTCTCGCTCTGTCACGAGCGATCACGGGTGCGCCTGCTAAAGTGTCTTAAAGAGCCAACATACAGCTATGACGGCTCACGCAGGGGAGCCAACCTGCCGCAGTATAACTGGTGGCTGGTCCGGAAGCGGTTAAAGGCCTATATGCAAGTTATTGCCATAAAGAAGTGTATGGGAACCCCGGTACTGCCCTAGAGGACATGTATCAATGCAAAAAAAAGTTTTTAAAACAATTGTTTTTCTTTTCCGTGTCTGGGGTTCCCCTTAGTCTGCCTGTGAAGTTGCGCATCTGTACAATGTGTAGAACAGTGCCGCAGCAATAATTACATTTCTAAAGGAAAAAATGTAATTTAAACTTGCTTGCTGCTGTAATGTATTGCCGGCTCCCGGCAAAATAGATACAAAATCAAGGAAAAAAACAGCGTAGGGTCCCCTCAGTCCATACCAGGCCCTGGTATGGGTATTAAAGAGAACTCCACAATAAAATAAAAAAAATTGGTGTGGGGTCCCCCCAAAATCCATATCAGACCCTTATCTGAGCATGCAGCCTGGAGGTCAGGATGGGGGGGGACGAGCGAGAGCCCCGCTCCCTCCTCTATGATACCAGGCCACATGCCCTCAACATGGGGGGTGGGTGCTTTAGGCCCTCCACCCCAAAGCACCTTGTCCCCATGTTGATGGACAAGAGCCTCTTCCCGGCAACCCTGGTCATTGGCTGTTTGGGTCTGTGGGCAGGGGGCTTATTGGATCTGGAAGCCCCCTTTAACAAGGGGGTCCCCAGATCCTGCCCCCCTATGTGAATGGGTATCCAGTACATTGCACCCCTACCCATTCACCAAAAAAAGTGTCAAAAAGTAAAAACCACAACAGACATTTTTGGACAATTTCTTTAACCACTTGACCACTGGGCACTCAAACCCCCTTAATAACCAGACCATTTTTGAGCTTTTGGTGCTCTCACATTTTGAATGACAATTACTCAGTCATGCAACACTGTATCTATATGAAATTTGTGTCCTTTTTTCACACAAATAGAGCTTTCTTTTGGTGGTATTTAATCACCGCTGGGTTCTTTATTTTTTGCACTATAAAAGAAAACAGACCGAAAAATATGTAAAAAAAATGCATTTTTCTTCGTTTCTGTTATAAAATTTAGCAAATTAGTAATTTTTCTTCATATATTTTGGCCAAAATTTATACCGCTACATATCTTTGGTAAAAATAATAAAATATTATTAATATTAATAATAAAATAAATCGGTGGATATTATTTGGTCTTTGTGAAAGTTATAGAGTCCAAAAGCTATGGTGCCAATATCTGAAAATTGATCACACCTGAATTACTGACGGCCTATCTAATTTCCTGAGACCCTAACATGCCAGAAAAGTACAAATACCCCCCAAATTACCCCTTTTTGGAAAGAAGACATTCCAAGGTATTTAGAAAGATGCATGGTGAGTTTTTTGAAGTTGTCATTTTTCCCCATATATCTTTGCAAAATCAAGTTTTTTTTCACAAAATTGTCATATTAGCAGGTTATTTCTCACACACAGCATATGCATACCACAAATGACACCCCAAAACACATTTTGCTATTACTCCCGAGTATGGCGATACCACATGTGTGAGACTTTTACACAGTGTGGCCACATACAGAGACCCAACATGCAGGGAGCACCTTCAGGCGTTCTGGAGCACCCAGGCCAATTATGACATTTCTCTCCTACATGTAAAAATCATCATTTATTTGCTAGAAAATTACATAGAACCCCAAAACATTATATATGTTTTTTTAGAAAATACCCTAGAGAATACAATGGAGGTCATTGCAACTTTTTATCTCACACGGTATTTGTGCAGCAATTTTTCGACTGTAAAAGTAAAGTTAGCCCAATGTTTTTGCATAATGTGAAAGATGAAGTTATGCCGAGTAAATAGATACCCAACATGTCACCTTTCAAAATTTCACACGCTTGTGGAATGGTGCCAAACTTCGCTACTTAAAAATCCCCATAGGCGACGCTTCAAAATTTTTTACTGGTTACATGTTTTGAGTTACAGAGGAGGTCTAGGGCCAAAATTATTGCTCTCGCTCTTACCGATCGCAGCGATACCTCACATGTGTGGTTTGAACACATGTGGGCGGGACTTACGTATGCGTTCGCTTCTGCATGTGAGCACACGGGGACAGGGGCGCTTTAAATTTTTTTTTTTATTGTTCATTTTACTTTATTTATTTTAGTTTGATGCTTTTTTTCCCCCCAAAAAAATTTGTGATCACTTTTATTCCTATTACAAGGAATGTAAACATCCCTTGTAATAGGAATATAGTGTCCTGGAATGTGAGAGGACTTAGCAACCCTGTGAAAAGACTTGCAACAGTCCTCCGACACCTCAAATCTACAGGGGCTAACATAGTGTGCCTGCAGGAGACCCATTTTTCATCAGACCCTGCACCTAGCTTTAGCCCTCGGGCGTACGGTCCGCAATTTCATTCCACCCACTCAGCTTATTCCAGGGGAGTGAGTGTCCTGATACAACAGGACACTCAGTTTCACTGTGCCCGAAAGTTTGTGGATCGAGAGGGTAGATATATTTTTATGTTGTGCACTGTCTCAGGTTTGTCTTCTATAATAGCTGCAATATATATACCGCCGCCCTATTCATCCGAGGTCCTCTGGTGCCTAGCAAATTTCATGGCCCAGTTCCCTAATGTACCACTTTTAGCAGTGGGTGATTATAACAACTATATTAATCATTGGCTGGATAAATTGCTGGTTCTCCTTAATTTGCCTTCAAGTAAAGAGGGAAAGACACCCTTTGCCGGCCTGCTTGAGGAGCTCGGATTGACCGATGTTTGGAGATTAAGACATCCTTTAATGAAACACTACTCATGCTGTTCAACCTCATATGGGAGCTTGTCTAGGATAGACTTGGGCCTAGGTAACAGTTGTATCATCCCATTATTGGTAGAATCCGGGTATAATAATAGACATGTCTCTCATCATTCTTCACTATGGGTAATGATATCTCTGCCCAGTGTAGCCAAACGCAAAAGTTGGAAACTTAACCCCTTCTGGCTCTACCTTTTTCCTGAGCTGGATCCCATAGAAGAACAATTGAAACTTTTTATTCAGGATAATGTTCATTCAGCTCACTTAAATGTGGTATGGGATACAGCTAAGGCATATATGAGAGGGCAGTTTATTACCACAATTAAGCAGATCAAATCTAACACAAAAGCGTGGGAGACAGAGGTTTGCAAAACGCTTAAAGATTCTGAAGATTAATTTATTGCCAATCCCACAGAGGATACCAAAAGAGTTTGGTTGGGTGCACAATCTATGTCCAGACAACTGGCATTACAGTTAGCCGAGAACAAATGCTTTTTCTTGCAACAAACCCATTTTGAAGAGGGGGAATCTATTTGGCACATGCTGGCTATTCTAGCGCATGCACAGAGCTCCACGTCTATTAGACATGTGCATCTAGTTTCGTTCCGAATCGAAATTCAGACGAATTTTTTATTATTCGGAAATTCGGATGCATCCGAATTTCCGAATTACAAAAGTGATGAATTTAAACGAATCCGAAAAAAAGCGAAGGAATTTGAATCGAATTTGAAAACAAATTTGAATCGAATTCGAAAACAAATTTGAATCAAATTCGAAAACAAATTCGAATCGAATTCGAAAACATATTCGAATCAAAGTCGAAAACATATTCAAATCAAATTCGAAAACAAATTTGAATCAAATTTGAAAACAATAGAAATTGATTTTCTAAAAAATACAATAAAATAGAATATAAAATCATAAAGCAATAGAATACATATATAAAATATTTTTTTATTCTGTTGTATTGTTTTTCTATGCTTTTCTTTTCTTTTCTATTATTTTCTATTCTTTAATAGTCTTTTCTATTCAAATTCGAATTCATTCTATACGAAATTCAAATTTCGAAACATGGCTTCTGAAAATCTAATTTCGTATAGAATGAATTTGAATTTGAATAGAAAAGATTAGAATAGAAAAGAAAATAATAAAAAAGAATAAACTAGAAAAACATATATTGTATTTTATTCTATTCTGTTCTATTGTTTTTCTATTCTATTCTTTTTTATTATTTTCTATTCTATTCTAATCTTCTCTATTCAAATTCAAAATCATTCTATACGAAATTACGAAATTTCAGAATTTCTGAAAATGGTTATATATATATATAACGAAAATCGAATTAGAATAGAAGTAAAGAATAGAAAAGAATAGACTAGAAAAACAATAGAATTATATATATACCGTATTTATCGGCGTATAACACGCACCGGCGTATAACACGCACCCCAATTTAGGAGGGAATTTTAAGGAAAAAAAACTTTTAGGAGGGAAGTTGAAGGGAAAAAAACTTACATTTAAATGCTCTTCATTGCAGCCTTGTCAGTGCAGCCTTGTCAGTGCAGCCTTGTCAGTGCAGCCTTCCCCAGTGCAGCCTTGTCAGTGCAGCCTTCCCCAGTGCAGCCTTGTCAGTGCAGCCTTCCCCTGTGCAGCCTTGCCCCAGTGCAGCCTTCCCCTGTGCAGCCTTCCCCAGTGCAGCCTTCCCCTGTGCAGCCTTCCCCTGTGCAGCCTTCCCCTGTGCAGCCTTCCCCTGTGCAGCCTTGCCCCAGTGCAGCCTTCCCCTGTGCAGCCTTCCCCTGTGCAGCCTTCCCCTGTGCAGCCTTCCCCTGTGCAGCCTTCCCCTGTTCAGCCTTCCCCCAGTGCAGCCTGGGATCCCCTGTCCCTGCTTCCAGGGCTTCAAGGCCGATCCCGAGCTGTCCAAATGTCAAAATCGCGGTCCGCGATTTGAAAATGGCGCCGCCGGCGCCGAAGTACACAGAGCCGGTCCTCGGCTCTTTCCGGCGGCTCTCGTTTACTTTCGGCTCCACTCGTAGTCCCGAGCGGAGCTATCCGAGTAGGTTCGGATAGCTCCGCTCGGGACTACGAGTGGAGCCGAAAGTAAACGAGAGCCGCCAGAAAGAGCCAGTCCTCGGCTCTTTCCGGCGGCTCTCGTTTAATTTCGGCTCCACTCGTAGTCCCGAGCGGAGCTATCCGAGTAGGTTCGGATAGCTCCGCTCGGGACTACGAGTGGAGCCGAAAGTAAACGAGAGCCGCCGGAAAGAGCCGAGGACCGGCTCTGTGTACTTCAGCGCCGGCGGCGCCATTTTCAAATCGCGGTCCGCGATTTTGACATTTTGACAGCTCGGCATCTGCGGGGATCGGCGTATAACACGCACCTGCGACTTTCCCCTGATTTTAAGGGGAAAAAAGTGCGTGTTATACGCCGATAAATACGGTATATATATATATATATATATATATATATATATATATATATATATATATATATTTCCAAAGGTTGCTGCACTTAAAAATGTGTTGCTTTATTCCATCAAATCTTTAGAAAAAGATTACAAAGCAAGTAGAGTCATTGCAAACAGAATCATTACAATCATTTGTTCAGACAAAGATTAAGTTTCAGGCTGATTTGTTCGCACCCTTCCTTAGATCATTCAGAACACATCTGAACTTTATTAAGTGTTCTTGCATAGCAAGACCACTTACTGTTATCTCACATATATATTATTCTTATTATTATAGCCAAATTTACCACCCTAACTCCTCCCACAGTTTTTACACTACATAGACAAGTAATATACCGAAACGTGCGGATTGTTCCCGAATGGTGTGCTATTACTTTGTGGAACGTTTCGCCGAATGGTTCACGAAATATCGTCGTTTTTGAGGCGAAATTGGTCCCATAGGAATGAATGGGGAAACTAGAGTGGGAGATGACAAAAGCTGGAAAATCAGAACATGATTTCTAAACTGCCGCCACTCCCTCATTTTCAAGCCCACCTACACAAATCTTATATCAAAACGTTCAGCTATCCCTGCTGCCACTAAACATGTCCACGGCTAAGCCATAGTCCTGATAGTTTTCACAATATGACCATTTGTTTGCAACTCACGCCGTCCATTGACATTCATTGAAACTACACTCTAGCCCCCTCCAAATTTGAAGGGCAATTTCTAAACTGCGACTGTGCCTTCCTTCATTTTTAATATTTCAGAGACATACTATACATCAAAATCTAGGTCTGGGTCTTGTGATTCTCACAATATAAAGATCTTCGCTGTAGGATGTATAGTTTTTAAAATACGGCCATTTGTTTAGAGGTCATTTCAGGAAATTTTAGCCATTAATCAGAGTGTACTGTTAGTGTTTGTTTTGTTGCCATGGTTACCAAAGCTTCTGTTATACACAGGGGGGAAGGTGGCTGGAGCATCTCAGCTGATTACAGAGCCCGGGGGAGGGGACAGACACACCATGTACTGATTTATAATAGAGGAATATGATGGGGCAGTTTTGATGGGGTAATTCTGATGGGGCAGTTTTGATGAAGCAGTATTTGGGAAGCATAAACAGGGCATGAGCGTTGCTAGGAAACAGTGGTTGTAAACACAAGATGCTGAGACACTCCAAATGCATGTGACTTCATCTGCTAGACTTGATAATGCTTGTAGACTCCTCCCACAGTTTTCACACTACAGAGACAAATAATATACCGAAACGAGCGGATTGTTCCCGATTGGTGTGTTATTACTTTGTGGAATGTTTTGCCGAATGGTCCACGAAATGACGTTTTTGCGGCGAAATTGGTCCCATAGGAATGAATGGCGAAATGTTCAAAACTAGAGTGGGAAGTGACAAAAGCTGACAACCCCATGATCAGCCAAAACATTATGACCACCCCATGATCAGCCAAAACATTATGACCACCCCATGATCAGCCAAAACATTATGACCGCCCCATGTAAAAAAAAAAATATTTTTGAAAAAAAAAATAATTTTTGAAAAAAGTAAAAAAATAATTTTTGAAAAAAAAAAAATCATTTTTGAAAAAAAAAAATATTTTTGAAAAAAAAAATATTTTTGAAAAAAAAATTTCTTTTAAAAAAAAAATTATTTTTGAAAAAAAAATATATTTGAAAAAAAAAAATATTTTTGAAAAAAAAAAAATTATTTTTGAAAAAAAAATTACTTTAAAAAAAATAATAATTTCGAAAAAAAAATTATTTTTGAAATAAAAAAATTCATTTTTGAAAAAAAAAAATTACCTTTGAAAAAAAAAATTACTTTTGAAAAAAAAAATCATTTTTGAAGAAAAAAAAATCATTTTTGATTAAAAAAAATTCATTTTTGAAAAAAAAAATTACTTTTGAAAAAAATGTTCAGCTCTTTCAGCGAATGATGGAACTTTTTTACTACTATTTATACTTTTTAAAATATTAAGCTTTTTAACACTTTTCACAGTTACTCAAGCCACTCCACCCCACCCAGTTACTCCGCCCACTCCAGTTGTAGAGGCAAGAACACTTTCACAATTTCCCCAGAAATTGTACCTTTTCTAGTTTAATTAAGTGTTCTTGCATAGCAAGACCACTTACTGTTATCTCACATATATATTATTCTTATTATTATAGCCAAATTTACCACCCTAACTCCTCCCACAGTTTTTACACTACATAGACAAGTAATATACCGAAACGTGCGGATTGTTCCCGAATGGTGTGCTATTACTTTGTGGAACGTTTTGCCGAATGGTTCACGAAATATCGTCGTTTTTGCGGCGAAATTGGTCCCATAGGAATGAATGGGGAAACTAGAGTGGGAGATGACAAAAGCTGGAAAATCAGAACATGATTTCTAAACTGCCGCCACTCCCTCATTTCCAAGCCCACCTACACAAATCTTATATCAAAACGTTCAGCTATCCCTGCTGCCACTAAACATGTCCACGGCTAAGCCATAGTCCTGATAGTTTTCACAATATGACCATTTGTTTGCAACTCACGCCGTCCATTGACATTCATTGAAACTACACTCTAGCCCCCTCCAAATTTAAAGGGCAATTTCTAAACTGCGACTGTGCCTTCATTTTTAATATTTCAGAGACATACTATACATCAAAATCTAGGTCTGGGTCTTGTGATTCTCACAATATAATCTTCGCTGTAGGATGTATAGTTTTTAAAATACGGCCATTTGTTTAGAGGTCATTTCAGGAAATTTTAGCCATTAATCAGAGTGTACTGTTAGTGTTTGTTTTGTTGCCATGGTTACCAAAGCTTCTGTTATACACAGGGGGGAAGGTGGCTGGAGCATCTCAGCTGATTACAGAGCCCGGGGGAGGGGACAGACACACCATGTACTGATTTATAATAGAGGAATATGATGGGGCAGTTTTGATGGGGTAATTCTGATGGGGCAGTTTTGATGAAGCAGTATTTGGGAAGCATAAACAGGGCATGAGCGTTGCTAGGAAACAGTGGTTGTAAACACAAGATGCTGAGACACTCCAAATGCATGTGACTTCATCTGCTAGACTTGATAATGCTTGTAGACTCCTCCCACAGTTTTCACACTACAGAGACAAATAATATACCGAAACGAGCGGATTGTTCCCGATTGGTGTGTTATTACTTTGTGGAATGTTTTGCCGAATGGTCCACGAAATGACGTTTTTGCGGCGAAATTGGTCCCATAGGAATGAATGGCGAAATGTTCAAAACTAGAGTGGGAAGTGACAAAAGCTGACAACCCCATGATCAGCCAAAACATTATGACCACCCCATGATCAGCCAAAACATTATGACCGCCCCATGTAAAAAAAAAAATATTTTTGAAAAAAAAAAAATTTTTTTGAAAAAAGTAAAAAAATATTTTTTGAAAAAAAAAAATATTTTTGAAAAAAAAAATTATTTTTGAAAAAAAAAATTATTTTTGAAAAAAAAAATATTTTTGAAAAAAAAATTTCTTTTAAAAAAAAAATTATTTTTGAAAAAAAAATATATTTGAAAAAAAAAATTATTTTTGAAAAAAAAAATTATTTTTGAAAAAAAAAATTACTTTAAAAAAAATAATAATTTCGAAAAAAAATTATTTTTGAAATAAAAAAAATTCATTTTTGAAAAAAAAAATTACCTTTGAAAAAAAAAAATTACTTTTGAAAAAAAAAATCATTTTTGAAGAAAAAAAAATCATTTTTGATTAAAAAAAATTCATTTTTGAAAAAAAAAATTACTTTTGAAAAAGATGTTCAGCTCTTTCAGCGAATGATGGAACTTTTTTACTACTATTTATACTTTTTAAAAATATTAAGCTTTTTAACACTTTTCACAGTTACTCAAGCCACTCCACCCCACCCAGTTACTCCGCCCACTCCAGTTGTAGAGGCAAGAACACTTTCACAATTTCCCCAGAAATTGTACCTTTTCTAGTTATTAAGTGTTCTTGCATAGCAAGACCACTTACTGTTATCTCACATATATATTATTAAGTGTTCTGGCATAGCAAGACCACTTACTGTTATCTCACATATATATTATTAAGTGTTCTTGCATAGCAAGACCACTTACTGTTATCTCACATATATATTATTAAGTGTTCTTGCATAGCAAGACCACTTACTGTTATCTCACATATATATTATTATTCTTATTATTATAGCCAAATTTACCACCCTAACTCCTCCCACAGTTTTTACACTACATAGACAAGTAATATACCGAAACGTGCGGATTTTTCCCGAATGGTGTGCTATTATTTTGTGGAACATTTCGCCGAATGGTTCACGAAATATCGTCATTTTTGCGGCGAAATTGGTCCCATAGGAATGAATGGGGAAACTAGAGTGGGAGATGACAAAAGCTGGAAAATCAGAACATGATTTCTAAACTGCCGCCACTCCCTCATTTTCAAGCCCACCTACACAAATCTTATATCAAAACGTTCAGCTATCCCTGCTGCCACTAAACATGTCCACGGCTAAGCCATAGTCCTGATAGTTTTCACAATATGACCATTTGTTTGCAACTCACGCCGTCCATTGACATTCATTGAAACTACACTCTAGCCCCCTCCAAATTTGAAGGGCAATTTCTAAACTGCGACTGTGCCTTCATTTTTAATATTTCAGAGACATACTATACATCAAAATCTAGGTCTGGGTCTTGTGATTCTCACAATATAAAGATCTTCGCTGTAGGATGTATAGTTTTTAAAATACGGCCATTTGTTTAGAGGTCATTTCAGGAAATTTTAGCCATTAATCAGAGTGCACTGTTAGTGTTTGTTTTGTTGCCATGGTTACCAAAGCTTCTGTTATACACAGGGGGGAAGGTGGCTGGAGCATCTCAGCTGATTACAGAGCCCGGGGGAGGGGACAGACACACCATGTACTGATTTATAATAGAGGAATATGATGGGGCAGTTTTGATGGGGTAATTCTGATGGGGCAGTTTTGATGAAGTAGTATTTGGGAAGCATAAACAGGGCATGAGCGTTGCTAGGAAACAGTGGTTGTAAACACAAGATGCTGAGACACTCCAAATGCATGTGACTTCATCTGCTAGACTTGATAATGCTTGTAGACTCCTCCCACAGTTTTCACACTACAGAGACAAATAATATACCGAAACGAGCGGATTGTTCCCGATTGGTGTGTTATTACTTTGTGGAATGTTTTGCCGAATGGTCCGCGAAATGACGTTTTTACGGCGAAATTGGTCCCATAGGAATGAATGGCGAAATGTTCAAAACTAGAGTGGGAAGTGACAAAAGCTGACAACCCCATGATCAGCCAAAACATTATGACCACCCCATGATCAGCCAAAACATTATGACCGCCCCAAGTAAAAAAAAAAATATTTTTGAAAAAAAAAAAATTTTTTTTTAAAAAGTAAAAAAATAATTTTTGAAAAAAAAAATCATTTTTGAAAAAAAAAATATTTTTGAAAAAAAAAAAATTATTTTTGAAAAAAAAAATATTTTTGAAAAAAAATTTTTTTTAAAAAAAAATTATTTTTGAAAAAAAAATATATTTGAAAAAAAAAATATTTTTGAAAAAAAAAAAATATTTTTGAAAAAAAAATTACTTTAAAAAAAATAATAATTTCGAAAAAAAAATTATTTTTGAAATAAAAAAATTCATTTTTGAAAAAAAAAATTACCTTTGAAAAAAAAAATTACTTTTGAAAAAAAAAATCATTTTTGAAGAAAAAAAAATCATTTTTGATTAAAAAAAATTCATTTTTTGAAAAAAAAAATTACTTTTGAAAAAAATGTTCAGCTCTTTCAGCGAATGATGGAACTTTTTTACTACTATTTATACTTTTTAAAATATTAAGCTTTTTAACACTTTTCACAGTTACTCAAGCCACTCCACCCCACCCAGTTACTCCGCCCACTCCAGTTGTAGAGGCAAGAACACTTTCACAATTTCCCCAGAAATTGTACCTTTTCTAGTTAAGTGTTCTTGCATAGCAAGACCACTTACTGTTATCTCACATATATATTATTATTCTTATTATTCTTATTCTTATTATAGCCAAATTTACCACCCTAACTCCTCCCACAGTTTTTACACTACATAGACAAGTAATATACCGAAACGTGCGGATTGTTCCCGAATGGTGTGCTATTATTTTGTGGAACATTTCGCCGAATGGTTCACGAAATATCGTCATTTTTGCGGCGAAATTGGTCCCATAGGAATGAATGGGGAAACTAGAGTGGGAGATGACAAAAGCTGGAAAATCAGAACATGATTTCTAAACTGCCGCCACTCCCTCATTTTCAAGCCCACCTACACAAATCTTATATCAAAACGTTCAGCTATCCCTGCTGCCACTAAACATGTCCACGGCTAAGCCATAGTCCTGATAGTTTTCACAATATGACCATTTGTTTGCAACTCACGCCGTCCATTGACATTCATTGAAACTACACTCTAGCCCCCTCCAAATTTGAAGGGCAATTTCTAAACTGCGACTGTGCCTTCATTTTTAATATTTCAGAGACATACTATACATCAAAATCTAGGTCTGGGTCTTGTGATTCTCACAATATAAAGATCTTCGCTGTAGGATGTATAGTTTTTAAAATACGGCCATTTGTTTAGAGGTCATTTCAGGAAATTTTAGCCATTAATCAGAGTGCACTGTTAGTGTTTGTTTTGTTGCCATGGTTACCAAAGCTTCTGTTATACACAGGGGGGAAGGTGGCTGGAGCATCTCAGCTGATTACAGAGCCCGGGGGAGGGGACAGACACACCATGTACTGATTTATAATAGAGGAATATGATGGGGCAGTTTTGATGGGGTAATTCTGATGGGGCAGTTTTGATGAAGTAGTATTTGGGAAGCATAAACAGGGCATGAGCGTTGCTAGGAAACAGTGGTTGTAAACACAAGATGCTGAGACACTCCAAATGCATGTGACTTCATCTGCTAGACTTGATAATGCTTGTAGACTCCTCCCACAGTTTTCACACTACAGAGACAAATAATATACCGAAACGAGCGGATTGTTCCCGATTGGTGTGTTATTACTTTGTGGAATGTTTTGCCGAATGGTCCACGAAATGACGTTTTTACGGCGAAATTGGTCCCATAGGAATGAATGGCGAAATGTTCAAAACTAGAGTGGGAAGTGACAAAAGCTGACAACCCCATGATCAGCCAAAACATTATGACCACCCCATGATCAGCCAAAACATTATGACCGCCCCAAGTAAAAAAAAAAATATTTTTGAAAAAAAAAAAATTTTTTTTTAAAAAGTAAAAAAATAATTTTTGAAAAAAAAAATCATTTTTGAAAAAAAAATATTTTTGAAAAAAAAAAAATTATTTTTGAAAAAAAAAATATTTTTGAAAAAAAAATTTTTTTTAAAAAAAATTATTTTTGAAAAAAAAATATATTTGAAAAAAAAAATATTTTTGAAAAAAAAAAATTATTTTTTAAAAAAAAATTACTTTAAAAAAAATAATAATTTCGAAAAAAAATTATTTTTGAAATAAAAAAATTCATTTTTGAAAAAAAAAATTACCTTTGAAAAAAAAAATTACTTTTGAAAAAAAAAATCATTTTTGAAGAAAAAAAAATCATTTTTGATTAAAAAAAATTCATTTTTTGAAAAAAAAAATTACTTTTGAAAAAAATGTTCAGCTCTTTCAGCGAATGATGGAACTTTTTTACTACTATTTATACTTTTTAAAATATTAAGCTTTTTAACACTTTTCACAGTTACTCAAGCCACTCCACCCCACCCAGTTACTCCGCCCACTCCAGTTGTAGAGGCAAGAACACTTTCACAATTTCCCCAGAAATTGTACCTTTTCTAGTTCTTATTCTTATTATTATAGCCAAATTTACCACCCTAACTCCTCCCACAGTTTTTACACTACATAGACATGTAATATACCGAAACGTGCGGATTTTTCCCGAATGGTGTGCTATTATTTTGTGGAACATTTCGCCGAATGGTTCACGAAATATCGTCATTTTTGCGGCGAAATTGGTCCCATAGGAATGAATGGGGAAACTAGAGTGGGAGATGACAAAAGCTGGAAAATCAGAACATGATTTCTAAACTGCCGCCACTCCCTCATTTTCAAGCCCACCTACACAAATCTTATATCAAAACGTTCAGCTATCCCTGCTGCCACTAAACATGTCCACGGCTAAGCCATAGTCCTGATAGTTTTCACAATATGACCATTTGTTTGCAACTCACGCCGTCCATTGACATTCATTGAAACTACACTCTAGCCCCCTCCAAATTTGAAGGGCAATTTCTAAACTGCGACTGTGCCTTCATTTTTAATATTTCAGAGACATACTATACATCAAAATCTAGGTCTGGGTCTTGTGATTCTCACAATATAAAGATCTTCGCTGTAGGATGTATAGTTTTTAAAATACGGCCATTTGTTTAGAGGTCATTTCAGGAAATTTTAGCCATTAATCAGAGTGCACTGTTAGTGTTTGTTTTGTTGCCATGGTTACCAAAGCTTCTGTTATACACAGGGGGGAAGGTGGCTGGAGCATCTCAGCTGATTACAGAGCCCGGGGGAGGGGACAGACACACCATGTACTGATTTATAATAGAGGAATATGATGGGGCAGTTTTGATGGGGTAATTCTGATGGGGCAGTTTTGATGAAGTAGTATTTGGGAAGCATAAACAGGGCATGAGCGTTGCTAGGAAACAGTGGTTGTAAACACAAGATGCTGAGACACTCCAAATGCATGTGACTTCATCTGCTAGACTTGATAATGCTTGTAGACTCCTCCCACAGTTTTCACACTACAGAGACAAATAATATACCGAAACGAGCGGATTGTTCCCGATTGGTGTGTTATTACTTTGTGGAACGTTTCGCCGAATGGTCCACGAAATGACGTTTTTACGGCGAAATTGGTCCCATAGGAATGAATGGCAAAATGTTCAAAACTAGAGTGGGAAGTGACAAAAGCTGACAACCCCATGATCAGCCAAAACATTATGACCACCCCATGATCAGCCAAAACATTATGACCGCCCCATGTAAAAAAAAAATTATTTTTGAAAAAAAAATAAAATTTTTTTTAAAAAGTAAAAAAATAATTTTTGAAAAAAAAAATCATTTTTGAAAAAAAAAATATTTTTGAAAAAAAAAAATTATTTTTGAAAAAAAAAAATATTTTTGAAAAAAATTTTTTTTTGAAAAAAAATTTTTTTTAAAAAAAAATTATTTTTGAAAAAAATATATATTTGAAAAAAAAAATATTTTTGAAAAAAAAAAATTATTTTTGAAAAAAAAATTACTTTAAAAAAAATAATAATTTCGAAAAAAAAATTCATTTTTGAAAAAAAAAATTACCTTTGAAAAAAAAAATTACTTTTGAAAAAAAAAATCATTTTTGAAGAAAAAAAAATCATTTTTGATTAAAAAAAATTCATTTTTTGAAAAAAAAAATTACTTTTGAAAAAAATGTTCAGCTCTTTCAGCGAATGATGGAACTTTTTTACTACTATTTATACTTTTTAAAATATTAAGCTTTTTAACACTTTTCACAGTTACTCAAGCCACTCCACCCCACCCAGTTACTCCGCCCACTCCAGTTGTAGAGGCAAGAACACTTTCACAATTTCCCCAGAAATTTTACCTTTTCTAGTTAAGTGTTCTTGCATAGCAAGACCACTTACTGTTATCTCACATATATATTATTATTAAGTGTTCTTGCATAGCAAGACCACTTACTGTTATCTCACATATATATTATTAAGTGTTCTTGCATAGCAAGACCACTTACTGTTATCTCACATATATATTATTATTCTTATTATTATAGCCAAATTTACCACCCTAACTCCTCCCACAGTTTTTACACTACATAGACAAGTAATATACCGAAACGTGCGGATTTTTCCCGAATGGTGTGCTATTATTTTGTGGAACATTTCGCCGAATGGTTCACGAAATATCGTCATTTTTGCGGCGAAATTGGTCCCATAGGAATGAATGGGGAAACTAGAGTGGGAGATGACAAAAGCTGGAAAATCAGAACATGATTTCTAAACTGCCGCCACTCCCTCATTTTCAAGCCCACCTACACAAATCTTATATCAAAACGTTCAGCTATCCCTGCTGCCACTAAACATGTCCACGGCTAAGCCATAGTCCTGATAGTTTTCACAATATGACCATTTGTTTGCAACTCACGCCGTCCATTGACATTCATTGAAACTACACTCTAGCCCCCTCCAAATTTGAAGGGCAATTTCTAAACTGCGACTGTGCCTTCATTTTTAATATTTCAGAGACATACTATACATCAAAATCTAGGTCTGGGTCTTGTGATTCTCACAATATAAAGATCTTCGCTGTAGGATGTATAGTTTTTAAAATACGGCCATTTGTTTAGAGGTCATTTCAGGAAATTTTAGCCATTAATCAGAGTGCACTGTTAGTGTTTGTTTTGTTGCCATGGTTACCAAAGCTTCTGTTATACACAGGGGGGAAGGTGGCTGGAGCATCTCAGCTGATTACAGAGCCCGGGGGAGGGGACAGACACACCATGTACTGATTTATAATAGAGGAATATGATGGGGCAGTTTTGATGGGGTAATTCTGATGGGGCAGTTTTGATGAAGTAGTATTTGGGAAGCATAAACAGGGCATGAGCGTTGCTAGGAAACAGTGGTTGTAAACACAAGATGCTGAGACACTCCAAATGCATGTGACTTCATCTGCTAGACTTGATAATGCTTGTAGACTCCTCCCACAGTTTTCACACTACAGAGACAAATAATATACCGAAACGAGCGGATTGTTCCCGATTGGTGTGTTATTACTTTGTGGAATGTTTTGCCGAATGGTCCGCGAAATGACGTTTTTACGGCGAAATTGGTCCCATAGGAATGAATGGCGAAATGTTCAAAACTAGAGTGGGAAGTGACAAAAGCTGACAAACCCATGATCAGCCAAAACATTATGACCACCCCATGATCAGCCAAAACATTATGACCGCCCCAAGTAAAAAAAAAAATATTTTTGAAAAAAAAAAAATTTTTTTTTAAAAAGTAAAAAAATAATTTTTGAAAAAAAAAATCATTTTTGAAAAAAAAAATATTTTTGAAAAAAAAAAAATTATTTTTGAAAAAAAAAATATTTTTGAAAAAAAAATTTTTTAAAAAAAAAATTATTTTTGAAAAAATATATATTTGAAAAAAAAATATTTTTGAAAAAAAAAATTACTTTAAAAAAAATAATAATTTCGAAAAAAAAATTATTTTTGAAATAAAAAAATTCTTTTTTGAAAAAAAAAATTACCTTTGAAAAAAAAAATTACTTTTGAAAAAAAAAATCATTTTTGAAGAAAAAAAAATCATTTTTGATTAAAAAAAATTCATTTTTTGAAAAAAAAAATTACTTTTGAAAAAAATGTTCAGCTCTTTCAGCGAATGATGGAACTTTTTTACTACTATTTATACTTTTTAAAATATTAAGCTTTTTAACACTTTTCACAGTTACTCAAGCCACTCCACCCCACCCAGTTACTCCGCCCACTCCAGTTGTAGAGGCAAGAACACTTTCACAATTTCCCCAGAAATTGTACCTTTTCTAGTTATTCTTATTCTTATTATAGCCAAATTTACCACCCTAACTCCTCCCACAGTTTTTACACTACATAGACAAGTAATATACCGAAACGTGCGGATTTTTCCCGAATGGTGTGCTATTATTTTGTGGAACATTTCGCCGAATGGTTCACGAAATATCGTCATTTTTGCGGCGAAATTGGTCCCATAGGAATGAATGGGGAAACTAGAGTGGGAGATGACAAAAGCTGGAAAATCAGAACATGATTTCTAAACTGCCGCCACTCCCTCATTTTCAAGCCCACCTACACAAATCTTATATCAAAACGTTCAGCTATCCCTGCTGCCACTAAACATGTCCACGGCTAAGCCATAGTCCTGATAGTTTTCACAATATAACCATTTGTTTGCAACTCACGCCGTCCATTGACATTCATTGAAACTACACTCTAGCCCCCTCCAAATTTGAAGGGCAATTTCTAAACTGCGACTGTGCCTTCATTTTTAATATTTCAGAGACATACTATACATCAAAATCTAGGTCTGGGTCTTGTGATTCTCACAATATAAAGATCTTCGCTGTAGGATGTATAGTTTTTAAAATACGGCCATTTGTTTAGAGGTCATTTCAGGAAATTATAGCCATTAATCAGAGTCTACTGTTAGTGTTTGTTTTGTTGCCATGGTTACCAAAGCTTCTGTTATACACAGGGGGGAAGGTGGCTGGAGCATCTCAGCTGATTACAGAGCCCGGGGGAGGGGACAGACACACCATGTACTGATTTATAATAGAGGAATATGATGGGGCAGTTTTGATGGGGTAATTCTGATGGGGCAGTTTTGATGAAGCAGTATTTGGGAAGCATAAACAGGGCATGAGCGTTGCTAGGAAACAGTGGTTGTAAACACAAGATGCTGAGACACCCCAAATGCATGTGACTTCATCTGCTAGACTTGATAATGCTTGTAGACTCCTCCCACAGTTTTCACACTACAGAGACAAATAATATACCGAAACGTGCGGATTGTTCCCGATTGGTGTGTTATTACTTTGTGGAATGTTTTGCCGAATGGTCCACGAAATGACGTTTTTGCGGCGAAATTGGTCCCATAGGAATGAATGGCGAAATGTTCAAAACTAGAGTGGGAAGTGACAAAAGCTGACAACCCCATGATCAGCCAAAACATTATGACCACCCCATGATCAGCCAAAACATTATGACCACCCCATGATCAGCCAAAACATTATGACCACCCCATGATCAGCCAAAACATTATGACCGCCCCATGTAAAAAAATATATATTTTTGAAAAAAAAAAAAATTTTTGAAAAAAGTAAAAAAATAATTTTTGAAAAAAGTAAAAAAATAATTTTTGAAAAAAGTAAAAAAATAATTTTTGAAAAAAAAAAATATTTTTGAAAAAAAAATTTCTTTTAAAAAAAAAATTATTTTTGAAAAAAAAATATATTTGAAAAAAAAAAATATTTTTGAAAAAAAAAAATTTTTGAAAAAAAAATTGCTTTAAAAAAAATAATAATTTCGAAAAAAAAATTATTTTTGAAATAAAAAAATTCATTTTTGAAAAAAAAAATTACCTTTGAAAAAAAAAATTACTTTTGAAAAAAAAAAATCATTTTTGAAGAAAAAAATTACTTTTGAAAAAAATGTTCAGCTCTTTCAGCGAATGATGGAACTTTTTTACTACTATTTATACTTTTTAAAATATTAAGCTTTTTAACACTTTTCACAGTTACTCAAGCCACTCCACCCCACCCAGTTACTCCGCCCACTCCAGTTGTAGAGGCAAGAACACTTTCACAATTTCCCCAGAAATTGTACCTTTTCTAGTTATTAAGTGTTCTTGCATAGCAAGACCACTTACTGTTATCTCACATATATATTATTAAGTGTTCTTGCATAGCAAGACCACTTACTGTTATCTCACATATATATTATTATTAAGTGTTCTTGCATAGCAAGACCACTTACTGTTATCTCACATATATATTATTAAGTGTTCTTGCATAGCAAGACCACTTACTGTTATCTCACATATATATTATTATTCTTATTCTTATTATAGCCAAATTTACCACCCTAACTCCTCCCACAGTTTTTACACTACATAGACAAGTAATATACCGAAACGTGCGGATTTTTCCCGAATGGTGTGCTATTATTTTGTGGAACATTTCGCCGAATGGTTCACGAAATATCGTTGTTTTTGCGGCGAAATTGGTCCCATAGGAATGAATGGGGAAGCTAGAGTTTGAGGTGACAAAAGCTGAAAAATCAGAACATGATTTCTAAACTGCCACCACTCCCTCATTTTCAAGCCCACCTACACAAATCTTATATCAAAACGTTCAGCTATCCCTGCTGCCACTAAAAATGTCCACGGCTAAGCCATAGTCCTGATAGTTTTCACAATATGACCATTTGTTTGCAACTCACGCCGTCCATTGACATTCATTGAAACTACACTCTAGCCCCCTCCAAATTTGAAGGGCAATTTCTAAACTGCGACTGTGCCTTCATTTTTAATATTTCAGAGACATACTATGTATCAAAATCTAGGTCTGGGTCTTGTGATTCTCACAATATAAAGATCTTCGCTGTAGGATGTATAGTTTTTAAAATACGGCCATTTGTTTAGAGGTCATTTCAGGAAATTTTAGCCATTAATCAGAGTGCACTGTTAGTGTTTGTTTTGTTGCCATGGTTACCAAAGCTTCTGTTATACACAGGGGGGAAGGTGGCTGGAGCATCTCAGCTCATTACAGAGCCCGGGGGAGGGGACAGACACACCATGTACTGATTTATAATAGAGGAATATGATGGGGCAGTTTTGATGGGGTAATTCTGATGGGGCAGTTTTGATGAAGTAGTATTTGGGAAGCATAAACAGGGCATGAGCGTTGCTAGGAAACAGTGGTTGTAAACACAAGATGCTGAGACACTCCAAATGCATGTGACTTCATCTGCTAGACTTGATAATGCTTGTAGACTCCTCCCACAGTTTTCACACTACAGAGACAAATAATATACCGAAACGAGCGGATTGTTCCCGATTGGTGTGTTATTACTTTGTGGAATGTTTTGCCGAATGGTCCACGAAATGACGTTTTTGCGGCGAAATTGGTCCCATAGGAATGAATGGCGAAATGTTCAAAACTAGAGTGGGAAGTGACAAAAGCTGACAACCCCATGATCAGCCAAAACATTATGACCACCCCATGATCAGCCAAAACATTATGACCGCCCCATGTAAAAAAAAAATATTTTTGAAAAAAAAAAAAATTTTTTGAAAAAAGTAAAAAAATAATTTTTGAAAAAAAAAAATCATTTTTGAAAAAAAAATATATATTTTTGAAAAAAAATATTTTTGAAAAAAAAAAAATATTTTTGAAAAAAAAATTTCTTTTAAAAAAAAAAATATTTTTGAAAAAAAAATATATTTGAAAAAAAAAATATTTTTGAAAAAAAAAATTATTTTTGAAAAAAAAATTACTTTAAAAAAAATAATAATTTCGAAAAAAAAATTATTTTTGAAATAAAAAAATTCATTTTTGAAAAAAAAAATTACCTTTGAAAAAAAAAATTACTTTTGAAAAAAAAATCATTTTTGAAGAAAAAAAAATCATTTTTGATTAAAAAAAATTCATTTTTGAAAAAAAAATTACTTTTGAAAAAAATGTTCAGCTCTTTCAGCGAATGATGGAACTTTTTTACTACTATTTATACTTTTTAAAATATTAAGCTTTTTAACACTTTTCACAGTTACTCAAGCCACCCCACCCCACCCAGTTACTCCGCCCACTCCAGTTGTAGAGGCAAGAACACTTTCACAATTTCCCCAGAAATTGTACCTTTTCTAGTTATTCTTATTCTTATTATAGCCAAATTTACCACCCTAACTCCTCCCACAGTTTTTACACTACATAGACAAGTAATATACCGAAACGTGCGGATTTTTCCCGAATGGTGTGCTATTATTTTGTGGAACATTTCGCCGAATGGTTCACGAAATATCGTCATTTTTGCGGCGAAATTGGTCCCATAGGAATGAATGGGGAAACTAGAGTGGGAGATGACAAAAGCTGGAAAATCAGAACATGATTTCTAAACTGCCGCCACTCCCTCATTTTCAAGCCCACCTACACAAATCTTATATCAAAACGTTCAGCTATCCTTGCTGCCACTAAACATGTCCACGGCTAAGCCATAGTCCTGATAGTTTTCACAATATGACCATTTGTTTGCAACTCACGCCGTCCATTGACATTCATTGAAACTACACTCTAGCCCCCTCCAAATTTGAAGGGCAATTTCTAAACTGTGACTGTGCCTTCATTTTTAATATTTCAGAGACATACTATACATCAAAATCTAGGTCTGGGTCTTGTGATTCTCACAATATAAAGATCTTCGCTGTAGGATGTATAGTTTTTAAAATACGGCCATTTGTTTAGAGGTCATTTCAGGAAATTTTAGCCATTAATCAGAGTGCACTGTTAGTGTTTGTTTTGTTGCCATGGTTACCAAAGCTTCTGTTATACACAGGGGGGAAGGTGGCTGGAGCATCTCAGCTGATTACAGAGCCCGGGGGAGGGGACAGACACACCATGTACTGATTTATAATAGAGGAATATGATGGGGCAGTTTTGATGGGGTAATTCTGATGGGGCAGTTTTGATGAAGTAGTATTTGGGAAGCATAAACAGGGCATGAGCGTTGCTAGGAAACAGTGGTTGTAAACACAAGATGCTGAGACACTCCAAATGCATGTGACTTCATCTGCTAGACTTGATAATGCTTGTAGACTCCTCCCACAGTTTTCACACTACAGAGACAAATAATATACCGAAACGAGCGGATTGTTCCCGATTGGTGTGTTATTACCTTGTGGAATGTTTTGCCGAATGGTCCACGAAATGACGTTTTTACGGCGAAATTGGTCCCATAGGAATGAATGGCGAAATGTTCAAAACTAGAGTGGGAAGTGACAAAAGCTGACAACCCCATGATCAGCCAAAACATTATGACCACCCCATGATCAGCCAAAACATTATGACCGCCCCAAGTAAAAAAAAAAATATTTTTGAAAAAAAAAAAAAATTTTTAAAAAGTAAAAAAATAATTTTTGAAAAAAAAAATATTTTTGAAAAAAAAAAATTATTTTTGAAAAAAAAAATATTTTTAAAAAAAAAATTTTTTTTAAAAAAAATTATTTTTGAAAAAAAAATATATTTGAAAAAAAAATATTTTTGAAAAAAAAAATTATTTTTGAAAAAAAAATTACTTTAAAAAAAATAATAATTTTGAAAAAAAAATTATTTTTGAAATAAAAAAATTCATTTTTGAAAAAAAAAATTACCTTTGAAAAAAAAAATTACTTTTGAAAAAAAAAATCATTTTTGAAGAAAAAAAAATCATTTTTGATTAAAAAAAATTCATTTTTTGAAAAAAAAAATTACTTTTGAAAAAAATGTTCAGCTCTTTCAGCGAATGATGGAACTTTTTTACTACTATTTATACTTTTTAAAATATTAAGCTTTTTAACACTTTTCACAGTTACTCAAGCCACTCCACCCCACCCAGTTACTCCGCCCACTCCAGTTGTAGAGGCAAGAACACTTTCACAATTTCCCCAGAAATTGTACCTTTTCTAGTTCTTATTCTTATTATAGCCAAATTTACCACCCTAACTCCTCCCACAGTTTTTACACTACATAGACAAGTAATATACCGAAACGTGCGGATTTTTCCCGAATGGTGTGCTATTACTTTGTGGAACATTTCGCCGAATGGTTCACGAAATATCGTCGTTTTTGCGGCGAAATTGGTCCCATAGGAATGAATGGGGAAACTAGAGTGGGAGATGACAAAAGCTGGAAAATCAGAACATGATTTCTAAACTGCCGCCACTCCCTCATTTTCAAGCCCACCTACACAAATCTTATATCAAAACGTTCAGCTATCCCTGCTGCCACTAAACATGTCCACGGCTAAGCCATAGTCCTGATAGTTTTCACAATATGACCATTTGTTTGCAACTCACGCCGTCCATTGACATTCATTGAAACTACACTCTAGCCCCCTCCAAATTTGAAGGGCAATTTCTAAACTGCGACTGTGCCTTCATTTTTAATATTTCAGAGACATACTAAACATCAAAATCTAGGTCTGGGTCTTGTGATTCTCACAATATAAAGATCTTCGCTGTAGGATGTATAGTTTTTAAAATACGGCCATTTGTTTAGAGGTCATTTCAGGAAATTTTAGCCATTAATCAGAGTGCACTGTTAGTGTTTGTTTTGTTGCCATGGTTACCAAAGCTTCTGTTATACACAGGGGGGAAGGTGGCTGGAGCATCTCAGCTGATTACAGAGCCCGGGGGAGGGGACAGACACACCATGTACTGATTTATAATAGAGGAATATGATGGGGCAGTTTTGATGGGGTAATTCTGATGGGGCAGTTTTGATGAAGTAGTATTTGGGAAGCATAAACAGGGCATGAGCGTTGCTAGGAAACAGTGGTTGTAAACACAAGATGCTGAGACACTCCAAATGCATGTGACTTCATCTGCTAGACTTGATAATGCTTGTAGACTCCTCCCACAGTTTTCACACTACAGAGACAAATAATATACTGAAACGAGCGGATTGTTCCCGATTGGTGTGTTATTACTTTGTGGAACGTTTCGCCGAATGGTCCACGAAATAACGTTTTTACGGCGAAATTGGTCCCATAGGAATGAATGGCAAAATGTTCAAAACTAGAGTGGGAAGTGACAAAAGCTGACAACCCCATGATCAGCCAAAACATTATGACCACCCCATGATCAGCCAAAACATTATGACCGCCCCAAGTAAAAAAAAAAATATTTTTGAAAAAAAAAAAAAATTTTTTTAAAAAGTAAAAAAATAATTTTTGAAAAAAAAAATCATTTTTGAAAAAAAAAATATTTTTGAAAAAAAAAAAATTATTTTTGAAAAAAAAAAAATTATTTTTGAAAAAAAAAAATATTTTTGAAAAATAAAATTTTTTAAAAAAAAATTATTTTTGAAAAAAAAATATATTTGAAAAAAAAAATATTTTTGAAAAAAAAAAATTATTTTTGAAAAAAAAATTACTTTAAAAAAAATAATAATTTCGAAAAAAAAATTATTTGTGAAATAAAAAAATTCATTTTTGAAAAAAAAAATTACCTTTTGAAAAAAAAAATTACTTTTGAAAAAAAAAATCATTTTTGAAGAAAAAAAAATCATTTTTGATTAAAAAAAATTCATTTTTTGAAAAAAAAAATTACTTTTGAAAAAAATGTTCAGCTCTTTCAGCGAATGATGGAACTTTTTTACTACTATTTATACTTTTTAAAATATTAAGCTTTTTAACACTTTTCACAGTTACTCAAGCCACTCCACCCCACCCAGTTACTCCGCCCACTCCAGTTGTAGAGGCAAGAACACTTTCACAATTTCCCCAGAAATTGTACCTTTTCTAGTTAAGTGTTCTTGCATAGCAAGACCACTTACTGTTATCTCACATATATATTATTATTAAGTGTTCTTGCATAGCAAGACCACTTACTGTTATCTCACATATATATTATTATTCTTATTATTATAGCCAAATTTACCACCCTAACTCCTCCCACAGTTTTTACACTACATAGACAAGTAATATACCGAAACGTGCGGATTGTTCCCGAATGGTGTGCTATTATTTTGTGGAACGTTTCGCCGAATGGTTCACAAAATATCGTCATTTTTGCGGCGAAATTGGTCCCATAGGAATGAATGGGGAAACTAGAGTGGGAGATGACAAAAGCTGGAAAATCAGAACATGATTTCTAAACTGCCGCCACTCCCTCATTTTCAAGCCCACCTACACAAATCTTATATCAAAACGTTCAGCTATTCCTGCTGTCACTAAACATGTCCACGGCTAAGCCATAGTCCTGATAGTTTTCACAATATGACCATTTGTTTGCAACTCACGCTGTCCATTGACATTCATTGAAACTACACTCTAGCCCCCTCCAAATTTGAAGGGCAATTTCTAAACTGCGACTGTGCCTTCATTTTTAATATTTCAGAGACATACTATGTATCAAAATCTAGGTCTGGGTCTTGTGATTCTCACAATATAAAGATCTTCGCTGTAGGATGTATAGTTTTTAAAATACGGCCATTTGTTTAGAGGTCATTTCAGGAAATTTTAGCCATTAATCAGCGTGTACTGTGTTTGTTTTGTTGCCATGGTTACCAAAGCTTCTGTTATACACAGGGGGGAAGGTGGCTGGAGCATCTCAGCTGATTACAGAGCCCGGGGGAGGGGACAGACACACCATGTACTGATTTATAATAGAGGAATATGATGGGGCAGTTTTGATGGGGTAATTCTGATGGGGCAGTTTTGATGAAGTAGTATTTGGGAAGCATAAACAGGGCATGAGCGTTGCTAGGAAACAGTGGTTGTAAACACAAGATGCTGAGACACCCCAAATGCATGTGACTTCATCTGCTAGACTTGATAATGCTTGTAGACTCCTCCCACAGTTTTCACACTACAGAGACAAATAATATACCGAAACGAGCGGATTGTTCCCGATTGGTGTGTTATTACTTTGTGGAATGTTTTGCCGAATGGTCCACGAAATGACGTTTTTGCGGCGAAATTGGTCCCATAGGAATGAATGGCGAAATGTTCAAAACTAGAGTGGGAAGTGACAAAAGCTGACAACCCCATGATCAGCCAAAACATTATGACCACCCCATGATCAGCCAAAACATTATGACCGCCCCATGTAAAAAAAAAATATTTTTGAAAAAAAAAAATAATTTTTGAAAAAAGTAAAAAAATAATTTTTGAAAAAAAAAAATCATTTTTGAAAAAAAAAATATATATTTTTGAAAAAAAAAATATTTTTGAAAAAAAAAAATTATTTTTGAAAAAAAAAAAATATTTTTGAAAAAAAAATTTCTTTTAAAAAAAAAATTATTTTTGAAAAAAAATATTTGAAAAAAAAAATATTTTTGAAAAAAAAAAATTATTTTTGAAAAAAAAAATTACTTTAAAAAAAATAATAATTTCGAAAAAAAAATTATTTTTGAAATAAAAAAATTCATTTTTGAAAAAAAAAATTACCTTTGAAAAAAAAAATTACTTTTGAAAAAAAAAATCATTTTTGAAGAAAAAAAAATCATTTTTGATTAAAAAAAATTCATTTTTGAAAAAAAAATTACTTTTGAAAAAAATGTTCAGCTCTTTCAGCGAATGATGGAACTTTTTTACTACTATTTATACTTTTTAAAATATTAAGCTTTTTAACACTTTTCACAGTTACTCAAGCCACCCCACCCAGTTACTCCGCCCACTCCAGTTGTAGAGGCAAGAACACTTTCACAATTTCCCCAGAAATTGTACCTTTTCTAGTTATTCTTATTCTTATTATTATAGCCAAATTTACCACCCTAACTCCTCCCACAGTTTTTACACTACATAGACAAGTAATATACCGAAACGTGCGGATTGTTCCCGAATGGTGTGCTATTATTTTGTGGAACGTTTCGCCGAATGGTTCACAAAATATCGTCATTTTTGCGGCGAAATTGGTCCCATAGGAATGAATGGGGAAACTAGAGTGGGAGATGACAAAAGCTGGAAAATCAGAACATGATTTCTAAACTGCCGCCACTCCCTCATTTTCAAGCCCACCTACACAAATCTTATATCAAAACGTTCAGCTATCCCTGCTGCCACTAAACATGTCCACGGCTAAGCCATAGTCCTGATAGTTTTCACAATATGACCATTTGTTTGCAACTCACGCCGTCCATTGACATTCATTGAAACTACACTCTACACTCAAATTTGAAGGGCAATTTCTAAACTGCGACTGTGCCTTCATTTTTAATATTTCAGAGACATACTATGTATCAAAATCTAGGTCTGGGTCTTGTGATTCTCACAATATAAAGATCTTCGCTGTAGGATGTATAGTTTTTAAAATACGGCCATTTGTTTAGAGGTCATTTCAGGAAATTTTAGCCATTAATCAGAGTGCACTGTTAGTGTTTGTTTTGTTGCCATGGTTACCAAAGCTTCTGTTATACACAGGGGGGAAGGTGGCTGGAGCATCTCAGCTGATTACAGAGCCCGGGGGAGGGGACAGACACACCATGTACTGATTTATAATAGAGGAATATGATGGGGCAGTTTTGATGGGGTAATTCTGATGGGGCAGTTTTGATGAAGTAGTATTTGGGAAGCATAAACAGGGCATGAGCGTTGCTAGGAAACAGTGGTTGTAAACACAAGATGCTGAGACACTCCAAATGCATGTGACTTCATCTGCTAGACTTGATAATGCTTGTAGACTCCTCCCACAGTTTTCACACTACAGAGACAAATAATATACCGAAACGAGCGGATTGTTCCCGATTGGTGTGTTATTACTTTGTGGAATGTTTTGCCGAATGGTCCACGAAATGACGTTTTTGCGGCGAAATTGGTCCCATAGGAATGAATGGCGAAATGTTCAAAACTAGAGTGGGAAGTGACAAAAGCTGACAACCCCATGATCAGCCAAAACATTATGACCACCCCATGATCAGCCAAAACATTATGACCGCCCCATGTAAAAAAAAAATATTTTTGAAAAAAAAAAAAAAATTTTGAAAAAAGTAAAAAAATAATTTTTGAAAAAAAAAAATCATTTTTGAAAAAAAAATATATATTTTTGAAAAAAAATATTTTTGAAAAAAAAAAATTATTTTTGAAAAAAAAAAAATATTTTTGAAAAAAAAATTTCTTTTAAAAAAAAAATTATTTTTGAAAAAAAAATATATTTGAAAAAAAAAATATTTTTGAAAAAAAAAATTATTTTTGAAAAAAAAATTACTTTAAAAAAAATAATAATTTCGAAAAAAAAATTATTTTTGAAATAAAAAAATTCATTTTTGAAAAAAAAAATTACCTTTGAAAAAAAAAATTACTTTTGAAAAAAAAATCATTTTTGAAGAAAAAAAAATCATTTTTGATTAAAAAAAATTCATTTTTGAAAAAAAAAATTACTTTTGAAAAAAATGTTCAGCTCTTTCAGCGAATGATGGAACTTTTTTACTACTATTTATACTTTTTAAAATATTAAGCTTTTTAACACTTTTCACAGTTACTCAAGCCACCCCACCCAGTTACTCCGCCCACTCCAGTTGTAGAGGCAAGAACACTTTCACAATTTCCCCAGAAATTGTACCTTTTCTAGTTATTATTCTTATTATTATAGCCAAATTTACCACCCTAACTCCTCCCACAGTTTCTACACTACAGAGACAAGTAATATACCGAAACGTGCGGATTGTTCCCGAATGGTGTGCTATTACTTTGTGGAACGTTTCGCCGAATGGTTCACAAAATATCGTCATTTTTGCGGCGAAATTGGTCCCATAGGAATGAATGGGGAAGCTAGAGTGGGAGATGACAAAAGCTGGAAAATCAGAACATGATTTCTAAACTGCCGCCACTCCCTCATTTTCAAGCCCACCTACACGAATCTTATATCAAAACGTTCAGCTATCCCTGCTGCCACTAAACATGTCCACGGCTAAGCCATAGTCCTGATAGTTTTCACAATATGACCATTTGTTTGCAACTCACACCGTCCATTGACATTCATTGAAACTACACTCTAGCCCCTTCAAATTTGAAGGGCAATTTCTAAACTGCGACCGTGCCTTCAATTTTAATATTTCAGAGACATACTATATATCAAAATCTAGGTCTGGGTCTTGTGATTCTCACAATATAAAGATCTTCGCTGTAGGATGTATAGTTTTTAAAATACGGCCATTTGTTTAGAGGTCATTTCAGGAAATTTTAGCCATTAATCATGTACTGTGTTTGTTTTGTTGCCATGGTTACCAAAGCTTCTGTTATACACAGGGGGGGAGGTGGCTGGAGCATGTCAGCTCTGATTACAGAGCCCGGGGGAGGGGACAGACACACCATGTACTGATTTATAATAGAGGAATATGATGGGGCAGTTTTGATGGGGTAATTCTGATGGGGCAGTTTTGATGAAGCAGTATTTGGGAAGCATAAACAGGGCATGAGCGTTGCTAGGAAACAGTGGTTGTAAACACAAGATGCTGAGACACCCCAAATGCATGTGACTTCATCTGCTAGACTTGATAATGCTTGTAGACTCCTCCCACAGTTTTTACACTACAGAGACAAGTAATATACCGAAACGAGCAGATTGTTCCCGATTGGTGTGCTATTACTTTGTGGAATGTTTCGCCGAATGGTCCACGAAATGACGTTTTTGCGGCGAAATTGGTCCCATAGGAATGAATGGCGAAATGTTCAAAACTAGAGTGAGAGGTGACAAAAGCTGACAACCCCATGATCAGCCAAAACATTATGACCACCCCATGATCAGCCAAAACATTATGACTGCCCCATGTAAAAAAAATAAATTCATTTTTGAAAAAAAAAATTTTTGAAAAAAAAAAAATTATTTTTGAAAAAAAAAATTCATTTTTGAAAAAAAAAATTTTTTGAAAAAAAAAATTCATTTTTGAAAAAAAAAATGTTTTTGAAAAAAAAATATATTTTTGAAAAAAAATATATATTTTTGAAAAAAAAAATACATTTTTGAAAAATTTTTTTGCAAAAAAAATCATTTTTGAAAAAAAAAATCATAATTTTTGAAAAAAATGTTTGTGCTCTTTCATCTAATGATGAGACTTCAACTTTTTTACTACTATTTATACTTTTTAAAATATTAAGCTTTTTAACGCTTTTCACAGGAGCTCCAGACACTCCAACCACACAACAGTTACTCAAGCCACTCCATCCAGTTACTCCGCCTGCTCCAGTTGTAGAGGCAAGAACACTTTCACAATTTCACCAGAAATTGTACCTTTTCTAGTTATTCTTATTATTATAGCCAAATTTACCACCCTAACTCCTCCCACAGTTTCTACACTACAGAGACAAGTAATATACCGAAACGTGCGGATTGTTCCCGAATGGTGTGCTATTACTTTGTGGAACGTTTCGCCGAATGGTTCACGAAATATCGTCATTTTTGCGGCGAAATTGGTCCCATAGGAATGAATGGGGAAGCTAGAGTGGGAGATGACAAAAGCTGGAAAATCAGAACATGATTTCTAAACTGCCGCCACTCCCTCATTTTCAAGCCCACCTACACGAATCTTATATCAAAACGTTCAGCTATCCCTGCTGCCACTAAACATGTCCACGGCTAAGCCATAGTCCTGATAGTTTTCACAATATGACCATTTGTTTGCAACTCACACCGTCCATTGACATTCATTGAAACTACACTCTAGCCCCTTCAAATTTGAAGGGCAATTTCTAAACTGCGACCGTGCCTTCAATTTTAATATTTCAGAGACATACTATATATCAAAATCTAGGTCTGGGTCTTGTGATTCTCACAATATAAAGATCTTCGCTGTAGGATGTATAGTTTTTAAAATACGGCCATTTGTTTAGAGGTCATTTCAGGAAATTTTAGCCATTAATCATGTACTGTGTTTGTTTTGTTGCCATGGTTACCAAAGCTTCTGTTATACACAGGGGGGGATGTGGCTGGAGCATGTCAGCTCTGATTACAGAGCCCGGGGGAGGGGACAGACACACCATGTACTGATTTATAATAGAGGAATATGATGGGGCAGTTTTGATGGGGTAATTCTGATGGGGCAGTTTTGATGAAGCAGTATTTGGGAAGCATAAACAGGGCATGAGCGTTGCTAGGAAACAGTGGTTGTAAACACAAGATGCTGAGACACCCCAAATGCATGTGACTTCATCTGCTAGACTTGATAATGCTTGTAGACTCCTCCCACAGTTTTTACACTACAGAGACAAGTAATATACCGAAACGAGCAGATTGTTCCCGATTGGTGTGCTATTACTTTGTGGAATGTTTCGCCGAATGGTCCACGAAATGACGTTTTTGCGGCGAAATTGGTCCCATAGGAATGAATGGCGAAATGTTCAAAACTAGAGTGAGAGGTGACAAAAGCTGACAACCCCATGATCAGCCAAAACATTATGACCACCCCATGATCAGCAAAAACATTATGACTGCCCCATGTAAAAAAAATAAATTCATTTTTGAAAAAAAAAATTTTTGAAAAAAAAAAAATTATTTTTGAAAAAAAAAATTCATTTTTGAAAAAAAAAATTTTTTGAAAAAAAAAATGTTTTTGAAAAAAAAATATATTTTTGAAAAAAAATATATATTTTTGAAAAAAAAAATACATTTTTGAAAAATTTTTTTGCAAAAAAAATCATTTTTGAAAAAAAAAATCATAATTTTTGAAAAAAATGTTTGTGCTCTTTCATCTAATGATGAGACTTCAACTTTTTTACTACTATTTATACTTTTTAAAATATTAAGCTTTTTAACGCTTTTCACAGGAGCTCCAGACACTCCAACCACACAACAGTTACTCAAGCCACTCCATCCAGTTACTCCGCCTGCTCCAGTTGTAGAGGCAAGAACACTTTCACAATTTCACCAGAAATTGTACCTTTTCTAGTTAAGTGTTCTTGCATAGCAAGACCACTTACTGTTATCTCACATATATATTATTAAGTGTTCTTGCATAGCAAGACCACTTACTGTTATCTCACATATATATTATTATTCTTATTATTATAGCCAAATTTACCACCCTAACTCCTCCCACAGTTTTTACACTACATAGACAAGTAATATACCGAAACGTGCGGATTGTTCCCGAATGGTGTGCTATTATTTTGTGGAACGTTTCGCCGAATGGTTCACAAAATATCGTCATTTTTGCGGCGAAATTGGTCCCATAGGAATGAATGGGGAAACTAGAGTGGGAGATGACAAAAGTTGGAAAATCAGAACATGATTTCTAAACTGCCGCCACTCCCTCATTTTCAAGCCCACCTACACAAATCTTATATCAAAACGTTCAGCTATCCCTGCTGTCACTAAACATGTCCACGGCTAAGCCATAGTCCTGATAGTTTTCACAATATGACCATTTGTTTGCAACTCACGCTGTCCATTGACATTCATTGAAACTACACTCTAGCCCCCTCCAAATTTGAAGGGCAATTTCTAAACTGCGACTGTGCCTTCATTTTTAATATTTCAGAGACATACTATACATCAAAATCTAGGTCTGGGTCTTGTGATTCTCACAATATAAAGATCTTCGCTGTAGGATGTATAGTTTTTAAAATACGGCCATTTGTTTAGAGGTCATTTCAGGAAATTTTAGCCATTAATCAGCGTGTACTGTGTTTGTTTTGTTGCCATGGTTACCAAAGCTTCTGTTATACACAGGGGGGAAGGTGGCTGGAGCATCTCAGCTGATTACAGAGCCCGGGGGAGGGGACAGACACACCATGTACTGATTTATAATAGAGGAATATGATGGGGCAGTTTTGATGGGGTAATTCTGATGGGGCAGTTTTGATGAAGTAGTATTTGGGAAGCATAAACAGGGCATGAGCGTTGCTAGGAAACAGTGGTTGTAAACACAAGATGCTGAGACACTCCAAATGCATGTGACTTCATCTGCTAGACTTGATAATGCTTGTAGACTCCTCCCACAGTTTTCACACTACAGAGACAAATAATATACCGAAACGAGCGGATTGTTCCCGATTGGTGTGTTATTACTTTGTGGAATGTTTTGCCGAATGGTCCACGAAATGATGTTTTTGCGGCGAAATTGGTCCCATAGGAATGAATGGCGAAATGTTCAAAACTAGAGTGGGAAGTGACAAAAGCTGACAACCCCATGATCAGCCAAAACATTATGACCACCCCATGATCAGCCAAAACATTATGACCGCCCCATGTAAAAAAAAAATATTTTTGAAAAAAAAATAAAAATTTTGAAAAAAGTAAAAAAATAATTTTTGAAAAAAAAAAATCATTTTTGAAAAAAAAATATATATTTTTGAAAAAAAAATATTTTTGGAAAAAAAAAAATTATTTTTGAAAAAAAAATTTCTTTTAAAAAAAAAATTATTTTTGAAAAAAAAATATATTTGAAAAAAAAAATATTTTTGAAAAAAAAAATTATTTTTGAAAAAAAAATTACTTTAAAAAAAATAATAATTTCGAAAAAAAAATTATTTTTGAAATAAAAAAATTCATTTTTGAAAAAAAAAATTACCTTTGAAAAAAAAAATTACTTTTGAAAAAAAAATCATTTTTGAAGAAAAAAAAATCATTTTTGATTAAAAAAAATTCATTTTTGATTAAAAAAAATTCATTTTTGAAAAAAAAAATTACTTTTGAAAAAAATGTTCAGCTCTTTCAGCGAATGATGGAACTTTTTTACTACTATTTATACTTTTTAAAATATTAAGCTTTTTAACACTTTTCACAGTTACTCAAGCCACCCCACCCAGTTACTCCGCCCACTCCAGTTGTAGAGGCAAGAACACTTTCACAATTTCCCCAGAAATTGTACCTTTTCTAGTTATTATTCTTATTATTATAGCCAAATTTACCACCCTAACTCCTCCCACAGTTTTTACACTACATAGACAAGTAATATACCGAAACGTGCGGATTTTTCCCGAATGGTGTGCTATTATTTTGTGGAACATTTCGCCGAATGGTTCACGAAATATCGTTGTTTTTGCGGCGAAATTGGTCCCATAGGAATGAATGGGGAAGCTAGAGTTTGAGGTGACAAAAGCTGAAAAATCAGAACATGATTTCTAAACTGCCACCACTCCCTCATTTTCAAGCCCACCTACACAAATCTTATATCAAAACGTTCAGCTATCCCTGCTGCCACTAAAAATGTCCACGGCTAAGCCATAGTCCTGATAGTTTTCACAATATGACCATTTGTTTGCAACTCACGCCGTCCATTGACATTCATTGAAACTACACTCTAGCCCCCTCCAAATTTGAAGGGCAATTTCTAAACTGCGACTGTGCCTTCATTTTTAATATTTCAGAGACATACTATGTATCAAAATCTAGGTCTGGGTCTTGTGATTCTCACAATATAAAGATCTTCGCTGTAGGATGTATAGTTTTTAAAATACGGCCATTTGTTTAGAGGTCATTTCAGGAAATTTTAGCCATTAATCAGAGTGCACTGTTAGTGTTTGTTTTGTTGCCATGGTTACCAAAGCTTCTGTTATACACAGGGGGGAAGGTGGCTGGAGCATCTCAGCTCATTACAGAGCCCGGGGGAGGGGACAGACACACCATGTACTGATTTATAATAGAGGAATATGATGGGGCAGTTTTGATGGGGTAATTCTGATGGGGCAGTTTTGATGAAGTAGTATTTGGGAAGCATAAACAGGGCATGAGCGTTGCTAGGAAACAGTGGTTGTAAACACAAGATGCTGAGACACTCCAAATGCATGTGACTTCATCTGCTAGACTTGATAATGCTTGTAGACTCCTCCCACAGTTTTCACACTACAGAGACAAATAATATACCGAAACGAGCGGATTGTTCCCGATTGGTGTGTTATTACTTTGTGGAATGTTTTGCCGAATGGTCCACGAAATGACGTTTTTGCGGCGAAATTGGTCCCATAGGAATGAATGGCGAAATGTTCAAAACTAGAGTGGGAAGTGACAAAAGCTGACAACCCCATGATCAGCCAAAACATTATGACCACCCCATGATCAGCCAAAACATTATGACCGCCCCATGTAAAAAAAAAATATTTTTGAAAAAAAAAAAAAATTTTTGAAAAAAGTAAAAAAATAATTTTTGAAAAAAAAAAATCATTTTTGAAAAAAAAATATATATTTTTGAAAAAAAATATTTTTGAAAAAAAAAAAATTATTTTTGAAAAAAAAAAAATATTTTTGAAAAAAAAATTTCTTTTAAAAAAAAAATTATTTTTGAAAAAAAAATATATTTGAAAAAAAAAATATTTTTGAAAAAAAAAATTATTTTTGAAAAAAAAATTACTTTAAAAAAAATAATAATTTCGAAAAAAAAATTATTTTTGAAATAAAAAAATTCATTTTTGAAAAAAAAAATTACCTTTGAAAAAAAAAATTACTTTTGAAAAAAAAATCATTTTTGAAGAAAAAAAAATCATTTTTGATTAAAAAAAATTCATTTTTGAAAAAAAAAATTACTTTTGAAAAAAATGTTCAGCTCTTTCAGCGAATGATGGAACTTTTTTACTACTATTTATACTTTTTAAAATATTAAGCTTTTTAACACTTTTCACAGTTACTCAAGCCACCCCACCCCACCCAGTTACTCCGCCCACTCCAGTTGTAGAGGCAAGAACACTTTCACAATTTCCCCAGAAATTGTACCTTTTCTAGTTCTTATTCTTATTATTATAGCCAAATTTACCACCCTAACTCCTCCCACAGTTTTTACACTACATAGACAAGTAATATACCGAAACGTGCGGATTTTTCCCGAATGGTGTGCTATTATTTTGTGGAACATTTCGCCAAATGGTTCACGAAATATCGTCATTTTTGCGGCGAAATTGGTCCCATAGGAATGAATGGGGAAACTAGAGTGGGAGATGACAAAAGCTGGAAAATCAGAACATGATTTCTAAACTGCCGCCACTCCCTCATTTTCAAGCCCACCTACACAAATCTTATATCAAAACGTTCAGCTATCCCTGCTGCCACTAAACATGTCCACGGCTAAGCCATAGCCCTGATAGTTTTCACAATATGACCATTTGTTTGCAACTCACGCCGTCCATTGACATTCATTGAAACTACACTCTAGCCCCCTCCAAATTTGAAGGGCAATTTCTAAACTGCGACTGTGCCTTCATTTTTAATATTTCAGAGACATACTATACATCAAAATCTAGGTCTGGGTCTTGTGATTCTCACAATATAAAGATCTTCGCTGTAGGATGTATAGTTTTTAAAATACGGCCATTTGTTTAGAGGTCATTTCAGGAAATTTTAGCCATTAATCAGAGTGCACTGTTAGTGTTTGTTTTGTTGCCATGGTTACCAAAGCTTCTGTTATACACAGGGGGGGAGGTGGCTGGAGCATCTCAGCTGATTACAGAGCCCGGGGGAGGGGACAGACACACCATGTACTGATTTATAATAGAGGAATATGATGGGGCAGTTTTGATGGGGTAATTCTGATGGGGCAGTTTTGATGAAGTAGTATTTGGGAAGCATAAACAGGGCATGAGCGTTGCTAGGAAACAGTGGTTCTAAACACAAGATGCTGAGACACTCCAAATGCATGTGACTTCATCTGCTAGACTTGATAATGCTTGTAGACTCCTCCCACAGTTTTCACACTACAGAGACAAATAATATACCGAAACGAGCGGATTGTTCCCGATTGGTGTGTTATTACTTTGTGGAATGTTTTGCCGAATGGTCCACGAAATGACGTTTTTACGGCGAAATTGGTCCCATAGGAATGAATGGCGAAATGTTCAAAACTAGAGTGGGAAGTGACAAAAGCTGACAACCCCATGATCAGCCAAAACATTATGACCACCCCATGATCAGCCAAAACATTATGACCGCCCCAAGTAAAAAAAAAAATATTTTTGAAAAAAAAAAAATTTTTTTTTTAAAAAGTAAAAAAATAATTTTTGAAAAAAAAAATCATTTTTGAAAAAAAAAATATTTTTGAAAAAAAAAAAATTATTTTTGAAAAAAAAAATATTTTTGAAAAAAAAATTTTTTTAAAAAAAAATTATTAAAAAAAAAAATATATATTTGAAAAAAAAAATATTTTTGAAAAAAAAAAAATATATTTGAAAAAAAAAATATTTTTGAAAAAAAAAATTATTTTTGAAAAAAAAATTACTTTAAAAAAAATAATAATTTCGAAAAAAAAATTATTTTTGAAATAAAAAAATTCATTTTTGAAAAAAAAAATTACTTTTGAAAAAAAAAATCATTTTTGAAGAAAAAAAAATCATTTTTGATTAAAAAAAATTCATTTTTTGAAAAAAAAAATTACTTTTGAAAAAAATGTTCAGCTCTTTCAGCGAATGATGGAACTTTTTTACTACTATTTATACTTTTTAAAATATTAAGCTTTTTAACACTTTTCACAGTTACTCAAGCCACTCCACCCCACCCAGTTACTCCGCCCACTCCAGTTGTAGAGGCAAGAACACTTTCACAATTTCCCCAGAAATTGTACCTTTTCTAGTTATTAAGTGTTCTTGCATAGCAAGACCACTTACTGTTATCTCACATATATATTATTATTCTTATTATAGCCAAATTTACCACCCTAACTCCTCCCACAGTTTTTACACTACATAGACAAGTAATATACCGAAACGTGCGGAATGTTCCCGAATGGTGTGCTATTACTTTGTGGAACGTTTCGCCGAATGGTTCACGAAATATCGTCATTTTTGCGGCGAAATTGGTCCCATAGGAATGAATGGGGAAACTAGAGTGGGAGATGACAAAAGCTGGAAAATCAGAACATGATTTCTAAACTGCCGCCACTCCCTCATTTTCAAGCCCACCTACACAAATCTTATATCAAAACGTTCAGCTATCCCTGCTGCCACTAAACATGTCCACGGCTAAGCCATAGTCCTGATAGTTTTCACAATATGACCATTTGTTTGCAACTCACGCTGTCCATTGACATTCATTGAAACTACACTCTAGCCCCCTCCAAATTTGAAGGGCAATTTCTAAACTGCGACTGTGCCTTCATTTTTAATATTTCAGAGACATACTATGTATCAAAATCTAGGTCAGGGTCTTGTGATTCTCACAATATAAAGATCTTCGCTGTAGGATGTATAGTTTTTAAAATACGGCCATTTGTTTAGAGGTCATTTCAGGAAATTTTAGCCATTAATCAGAGTGCACTGTTAGTGTTTGTTTTGTTGCCATGGTTACCAAAGCTTCTGTTATACACAGGGGGGAGGTGGCTGGAGCATCTTAGCTGATTACAGAGCCCGGGGGAGGGGACAGACACACCATGTACTGATTTATAATAGAGGAATATGATGGGGCAGTTTTGATGGGGTAATTCTGATGGGGCAGTTTTGATGAAGTAGTATTTGGGAAGCATAAACAGGGCATGAGCGTTGCTAGGAAACAGTGGTTGTAAACACAAGATGCTGAGACACTCCAAATGCATGTGACTTCATCTGCTAGACTTGATAATGCTTGTAGACTCCTCCCACAGTTTTCACACTACAGAGACAAATAATATACCGAAACGAGCGGATTGTTCCCGATTGGTGTGCTATCACTTTGTGGAATGTTTTGCCGAATGGTCCACGAAATGACGTTTTTACGGCGAAATTGGTCCCATAGGAATGAATGGCGAAATGTTCAAAACTAGAGTGGGAAGTGACAAAAGCTGACAACCCCATGATCAGCCAAAACATTATGACCACCCCATGATCAGCCAAAACATTATGACCGCCCCAAGTAAAAAAAAAAATATTTTTGAAAAAAAAAAAAAATTTTTTAAAAAGTAAAAAATAAATTTTGAAAAAAAAATCATTTTTGAAAAAAAAAATATTTTTGAAAAAAAAAAAATTATTTTTGAAAAAAAAAATATTTTTGAAAAAAAAATTTTTTTAAAAAAAAATTATTTTTGAAAAAAAAATATATTTGAAAAAAAAAAATATTTTTGAAAAAAAAAAATATTTTTGAAAAAAAAATTACTTTAAAAAAAATAATAATTTCGAAAAAAAAATTATTTTTGAAATAAAAAAATTCATTTTTGAAAAAAAAAATTACCTTTGAAAAAAAAAATTACTTTTGAAAAAAAAAATCATTTTTGAAGAAAAAAAAATCATTTTTGATTAAAAAAAATTCATTTTTTGAAAAAAAAAATTACTTTTGAAAAAAATGTTCAGCTCTTTCAGCGAATGATGGAACTTTTTTACTACTATTTATACTTTTTAAAATATTAAGCTTTTTAACACTTTTCACAGTTACTCAAGCCACTCCACCCCACCCAGTTACTCCGCCCACTCCAGTTGTAGAGGCAAGAACACTTTCACAATTTCCCCAGAAATTGTACCTTTTCTAGTTATTAAGTGTTCTTGCATAGCAAGACCACTTACTGTTATCTCACATATATATTATTATTCTTATTATAGCCAAATTTACCACCCTAACTCCTCCCACAGTTTTTACACTACATAGACAAGTAATATACCGAAACGTGCGGAATGTTCCCGAATGGTGTGCTATTACTTTGTGGAACGTTTCGCCGAATGGTTCACGAAATATCGTCATTTTTGCGGCGAAATTGGTCCCATAGGAATGAATGGGGAAACTAGAGTGGGAGATGACAAAAGCTGGAAAATCAGAACATGATTTCTAAACTGCCGCCACTCCCTCATTTTCAAGCCCACCTACACAAATCTTATATCAAAACGTTCAGCTATCCCTGCTGCCACTAAACATGTCCACGGCTAAGCCATAGTCCTGATAGTTTTCACAATATGACCATTTGTTTGCAACTCACGCCGTCCATTGACATTCATTGAAACTACACTCTAGCCCCCTCCAAATTTGAAGGGCAATTTCTAAACTGCGACTGTGCCTTCATTTTTAATATTTCAGAGACATACTATGTATCAAAATCTAGGTCAGGGTCTTGTGATTCTCACAATATAAAGATCTTCGCTGTAGGATGTATAGTTTTTAAAATACGGCCATTTGTTTAGAGGTCATTTCAGGAAATTTTAGCCATTAATCAGAGTGCACTGTTAGTGTTTGTTTTGTTGCCATGGTTACCAAAGTTTCTGTTATACACAGGGGGGAGGTGGCTGGAGCATCTTAGCTGATTACAGAGCCCGGGGGAGGGGACAGACACACCATGTACTGATTTATAATAGAGGAATATGATGGGGCAGTTTTGATGGGGTAATTCTGATGGGGCAGTTTTGATGAAGTAGTATTTGGGAAGCATAAACAGGGCATGAGCGTTGCTAGGAAACAGTGGTTGTAAACACAAGATGCTGAGACACTCCAAATGCATGTGACTTCATCTGCTAGACTTGATAATGCTTGTAGACTCCTCCCACAGTTTTCACACTACAGAGACAAATAATATACCGAAACGAGCGGATTGTTCCCGATTGGTGTGCTATCACTTTGTGGAATGTTTTGCCGAATGGTCCACGAAATGACGTTTTTACGGCGAAATTGGTCCCATAGGAATGAATGGCGAAATGTTCAAAACTAGAGTGGGAAGTGACAAAAGCTGACAACCCCATGATCAGCCAAAACATTATGACCACCCCATGATCAGCCAAAACATTATGACCGCCCCAAGTAAAAAAAAAAATATTTTTGAAAAAAAAAAAAAATTTTTTAAAAAGTAAAAAAATAATTTTTGAAAAAAAAATCATTTTTGAAAAAAAAAATATTTTTGAAAAAAAAAAAATTATTTTTGAAAAAAAAAATATTTTTGAAAAAAAAATTTTTTTAAAAAAAAATTATTTTTGAAAAAAAAATATATTTGAAAAAAAAAAATATTTTTGAAAAAAAAAAATATTTTTGAAAAAAAAATTACTTTAAAAAAAATAATAATTTCGAAAAAAAAATTATTTTTGAAATAAAAAAATTCATTTTTGAAAAAAAAAATTACCTTTGAAAAAAAAAATTACTTTTGAAAAAAAAAATCATTTTTGAAGAAAAAAAAATCATTTTTGATTAAAAAAAATTCATTTTTTGAAAAAAAAAATTACTTTTGAAAAAAATGTTCAGCTCTTTCAGCGAATGATGGAACTTTTTTACTACTATTTATACTTTTTAAAATATTAAGCTTTTTAACACTTTTCACAGTTACTCAAGCCACTCCACCCCACCCAGTTACTCCGCCCACTCCAGTTGTAGAGGCAAGAACACTTTCACAATTTCCCCAGAAATTGTACCTTTTCTAGTTCTTATTCTTATTATAGCCAAATTTACCACCCTAACTCCTCCCACAGTTTTTACACTACATAGACAAGTAATATACCGAAACGTGCGGATTGTTCCCGAATGGTGTGCTATTATTTTGTGGAACATTTCGCCGAATGGTTCACGAAATATCGTCATTTTTGCGGCGAAATTGGTCCCATAGGAATGAATGGGGAAACTAGAGTGGGAGATGACAAAAGCTGGAAAATCAGAACATGATTTCTAAACTGCCGCCACTCCCTCATTTTCAAGCCCACCTACACAAATCTTATATCAAAACGTTCAGCTATCCCTGCTGCCACTAAGCATGTCCACGGCTAAGCCATAGTCCTGATAGTTTTCACAATATGACCATTTGTTTGCAACTCACGCCGTCCATTGACATTCATTGAAACTACACTCTAGCCCCCTCCAAATTTGAAGGGCAATTTCTAAACTGCGACTGTGCCTTCATTTTTAATATTTCAGAGACATACTATACATCAAAATCTAGGTCTGGGTCTTGTGATTCTCACAATATAAAGATCTTCGCTGTAGGATGTATAGTTTTTAAAATACGGCCATTTGTTTAGAGGTCATTTCAGGAAATTTTAGCCATTAATCAGAGTGCACTGTTAGTGTTTGTTTTGTTGCCATGGTTACCAAAGCTTCTGTTATACACAGGGGGGGAGGTGGCTGGAGCATCTCAGCTGATTACAGAGCCCGGGGGAGGGGACAGACACACCATGTACTGATTTATAATAGAGGAATATGATGGGGCAGTTTTGATGGGGTAATTCTGATGGGGCAGTTTTGATGAAGTAGTATTTGGGAAGCATAAACAGGGCATGAGCGTTGCTAGGAAACAGTGGTTGTAAACACAAGATGCTGAGACACTCCAAATGCATGTGACTTCATCTGCTAGACTTGATAATGCTTGTAGACTCCTCCCACAGTTTTCACACTACAGAGACAAATAATATACCGAAACGAGCGGATTGTTCCCGATTGGTGTGTTATTACTTTGTGGAATGTTTTGCCGAATGGTCCACGAAATGACGTTTTTGCGGCGAAATTGGTCCCATAGGAATGAATGGCGAAATGTTCAAAACTAGAGTGGGAAGTGACAAAAGCTGACAACCCCATGATCAGCCAAAACATTATGACCACCCCATGATCAGCCAAAACATTATGACCGCCCCAAGTAAAAAAAAAATATTTTTGAAAAAAAAAAAAATTTTTTAAAAAGTAAAAAAATAATTTTTGAAAAAAAAAATCATTTTTGAAAAAAAAAATATTTTTGAAAAAAAAAATTATTTTTGAAAAAAAAAATATTTTTGAAAAAAATTTTTTTTTTAAAAAAAAATTATTTTTGAAAAAAAAATATATTTGAAAAAAAAAAATATTTTTGAAAAAAAAAATATTTTTGAAAAAAAAAATTATTTTTGAAAAAAAAATTACTTTAAAAAAAATAATAATTTCGAAAAAAAAATTATTTTTGAAATAAAAAAATTCATTTTTGAAAAAAAAAATTACCTTTGAAAAAAAAAATTACTTTTGAAAAAAAAAATCATTTTTGAAGAAAAAAAAATCATTTTTGATTAAAAAAAATTCATTTTTTGAAAAAAAAAATTACTTTTGAAAAAAATGTTCAGCTCTTTCAGCGAATGATGGAACTTTTTTACTACTATTTATACTTTTTAAAATATTAAGCTTTTTAACACTTTTCACAGTTACTCAAGCCACTCCACCCCACCCAGTTACTCCGCCCACTCCAGTTGTAGAGGCAATAACACTTTCACAATTTCCCCAGAAATTGTACCTTTTCTAGTTCTTATTCTTATTATTATAGCCAAATTTACCACCCTAACTCCTCCCACAGTTTTTACACTACATAGACAAGTAATATACCGAAACGTGCGGATTGTTCCCGAATGGTGTGCTATTATTTTGTGGAACGTTTCGCCGAATGGTTCACAAAATATCGTCATTTTTGCGGCGAAATTGGTCCCATAGGAATGAATGGGGAAACTAGAGTGGGAGATGACAAAAGCTGGAAAATCAGAACATGATTTCTAAACTGCCGCCACTCCCTCATTTTCAAGCCCACCTACACAAATCTTATATCAAAACGTTCAGCTATCCCTGCTGTCACTAAACATGTCCACGGCTAAGCCATAGTCCTGATAGTTTTCACAATATGACCATTTGTTTGCAACTCACGCTGTCCATTGACATTCATTGAAACTACACTCTAGCCCCCTCCAAATTTGAAGGGCAATTTCTAAACTGCGACCGTGCCTTCATTTTTAATATTTCAGAGACATACTATGTATCAAAATCTAGGTCTGGGTCTTGTGATTCTCACAATATAAAGATCTTCGCTGTAGGATGTATAGTTTTTAAAATACGGTCATTTGTTTAGAGGTCATTTCAGGAAATTTTAGCCATTAATCAGAGTGTACTGTTAGGGTTTGTTTTGTTGCCATGGTTACCAAAGCTTCTGTTATACACAGGGGGGAAGGTGGATGGAGCATCTCAGCTGATTACAGAGCCCGGGGGAGGGGACAGACACACCATGTACTGATTTATAATAGAGGAATATGATGGGGCAGTTTTGATGGGTTAATTCTGATGGGGCAGTTTTGATGAAGTAGTATTTGGGAAGCATAAACAGGGCATGAGCGTTGCTAGGAAACAGTGGTTGTAAACACAAGATGCTGAGACACTCCAAATGCATGTGACTTCATCTGCTAGACTTGATAATGCTTGTAGACTCCTCCCACAGTTTTCACACTACAGAGACAAATAATATACCGAAACGAGCGGATTGTTCCCGATTGGTGTGTTATTACTTTGTGGAATGTTTTGCCGAATGGTCCACGAAATGACGTTTTTGCGACGAAATTGGTCCCATAGGAATGAATGGCGAAATGTTCAAAACTAGAGTGGGAAGTGACAAAAGCTGACAACCCCATGATCAGCCAAAACATTATGACCACCCCATGATCAGCCAAAACATTATGACCGCCCCATGTAAAAAAAAAAATATTTTTGAAAAAAAAAAAAAATTTTTGAAAAAAGTAAAAAAATAATTTTTGAAAAAAAAAATCATTTTTGAAAAAAAAAATATATTTTTTTGAAAAAAAAAATATTTTTGAAAAAAAAAAATTATTTTTGAAAAAAAAAAAATATTTTTGAAAAAAAAAATTCTTTTAAAAAAAAAATTATTTTTGAAAAAAAAATATATTTGAAAAAAAAATATTTTTGAAAAAAAAAAATTATTTTTGAAAAAAAAATTACTTTAAAAAAAATAATAATTTCGAAAAAAAATTATTTTTGAAATAAAAAAATTCATTTTTGAAAAAAAAATTACCTTTGAAAAAAAAAATTACTTTTGAAAAAAAAATCATTTTTGAAGAAAAAAAAATCATTTTTGATTAAAAAAAATTCATTTTTGAAAAAAAAAATTACTTTTGAAAAAAATGTTCAGCTCTTTCAGCGAATGATGGAACTTTTTTACTACTATTTATACTTTTTAAAATATTAAGCTTTTTAACACTTTTCACAGTTACTCAAGCCACCCCACCCCACCCAGTTACTTCGCCCACTCCAGTTGTAGAGGCAAGAACACTTTCACAATTTCCCCAGAAATTGTACCTTTTCTAGTTTTATATATACAAGGTCGGTGGGAGGACCTGTTTGCTGACACTAGATTGAAAGCTGTGTGTGGTTCTCCTCTACACTTCAATCTATATATATATATATATATATATATATATATATAATATTTTTTCTATTCTGCTCTATTGTTTTCTATGCTATTCGTTTCTATTATTAAGTGTTCTTGCATATCAAGACCACTTACTGTTATCTCACATATATATTATTATAGCCAAATTTACCACCCTAACTCCTCCCACAGTTTTTACACTACAAAGACAAGTAATATACCGAAACGTGTGGATTGTTCCCGATTGGTGTGCTATTACTTTGTGGAATGCTTCGCCAAATTTTTCACGAAATATCGTTGTTTGTGCGGCAAAATTAGTCCCATAGGAATGAATGGCGAAATGTTCAAAACTAGAGTGGGAGGTGACAAAAGCTGACAACCCCATGATCATACCACCCTAACTCCTCCCACAGCTTTTAAACTACATAGACAGTAATATACCGAAGGTGCGGATTGTTCCCGATTGGTGTGCTATTACTTTGTGGAACGTTTCGCCGAATGGTTCACGAAATATTGTTGTTTTTGCGGCGAAATTGGTCCCATAGGAATGAATGGCGAAATGTTCAAAACTAGAGTGGGAGGTGACAAAAGCTGACATTATGACCCCCCTATGATCAGCCAAAACATTATGACCACCCCATCAAAAAAAAAAAAAAAAAAAATGTAAAAAAAAAAATCATTTAAAAAAAAAATCATTTTTTAAAAAAATAAAGAAAATCATTTTTGAAAAAAAATAAAACATTTTTGAAAAAAAAATCATTTTTGAAAAAAAATAATAATTCTTGAAAAAAAAAATTTTGAAAAAAAAATAAAAAATTCATTTTTGAAAAAAAAAATAAAAAATTCATTTTTGAAAAAAAAAATAAAAAATTCATTTTTGAAAAAAAAAATCATTTTTGAAAAAAAAAATCATTTTTGAAAAAAAAAATTGTTTTGAAAAAAAAAAATCATTTTTGAAAAAAAAAATTTTGAAAAAAAAATCATTTTTGAAAAAAAAAATTTTTGAAAAAAAAATCATTTTTTTTTTAAAAAATCATAATTTTTGAAAAAAAATTCATAATTTTTGAAAAAAATGTTCAGCTCTTTCAGCTAATGATGGGACTTCTTCAACTTTTTTACTACTATTTATACTTTTTAAGAATATTAAGAGTATGATTAACACTTTTCACAGTAACTCCAGCCACTCCACCCAGTTACTCCGCTCACTCCAGTTGTAGAGGCAAGAACACTTTTCACAATTTCCCCAGAAATTGTAGCTTTTCTAGTCTCACATATATATTATAGGCAAATTTACCACCCTAACTCCTCCCACAGTTTTTACACTATATAGACAAGTAATATACCGAAACGTGATTGTTCCCGATTGGTGTGCTATTACTTTGTGGAACGTTTCGCCGAATGGTTCACGAAATATTGTTGTTTTTGCGGCGAAATTGGTCCCATAGGAATGAATGGCGAAATGTTCAAAACTAGAGTGGGAGGTGACAAAAGCTGACATTATGACCCCCCTATGATCAGCCAAAACATTATGACCACCCCATCAAAAAAAAAAAAAAAATATATTAAAAAAAAAAAATCATTTAAAAAAAAAATCATTTTTTAAAAAAATAAAGAAAATCATTTTTGAAAAAAAATAAAACATTTTTGAAAAAAAAAATCATTTTTGAAAAAAAATAATAATTCTTGAAAAAAAAAATTTTGAAAAAAAAATAAAACATTCATTTTTGAAAAAAAAAAATAAAAAATTCATTTTTGAAAAAAAAAATAAAAAATTCATTTTTGAAAAAAAAAATCATTTTTGAAAAAAAAATTCATTTTTGAAAAAAAAAAAATCATTTTTGAAAAAAAAAATTTTGAAAAAAAAATCATTTTTGAAAAAAAAAAATTTTGAAAAAAAAATCATTTTTTTAAAAAAAAATCATAATTTTTGAAAAAAAATTCATAATTTTTGAAAAAAATGTTCAGCTCTTTCAGCTAATGATGGGACTTCTTCAACTTTTTTACTACTATTTATACTTTTTAAGAATATTAAGAGTATGATTAACACTTTTCACAGTAACTCCAGCCACTCCACCCAGTTACTCCGCTCACTCCAGTTGTAGAGGCAAGAACACTTTTCACAATTTCCCCAGAAATTGTAGCTTTTCTAGTCTCACATATATATTATAGGCAAATTTACCACCCTAACTCCTCCCACAGTTTTTACACTATATAGACAAGTAATATACCGAAACGTGATTGTTCCCGATTGGTGTGCTATTACTTTGTGGAACGTTTCGCCGAATGGTTCATGAAATATCGTTGTTTTTGCGGCGAAATTGGTCCCATAGGAATGAATGGCGAAATGTTCAAAACTAGAGTGGAAGGTGACAAAAGCTGACATTATGACCCCCCTATGATCAGCCAAAACATTATGACCACCACATCAAAAAAAAATATTAAAAAAAAAATCATTTAAAAAAAAATCATTTTTGAAAAAATAAAAAAAATAATTTTTGGAAAAAAAAATAAAACATTTTTGAAAAAAAAATCATTTAAAAAAAAAATCATTTAAAAAAAAAAATAATAATTTTTGAAAAAAAAAAATTTTTGAAAAAAAAAAAAAAATTTTGAAAGAAAAATAAAAAATTCCTTTTTGAAAAAAAAATAAAAAATTCATTTTTGAAAAAAAAATCGTTTTTGAAAAAAAAATAAAAAATTCATTTTTGAAAAAAAAATCGTTTTTGAAAAAAAAAAATAAAAAATTTATTTTTGAAAAAAAAATCATTTTTGAAAAAAAAATTCATTTTTGAAAAAAAAAATTTTTTTTGAAAAAAAAAAATCATTTTTGAAAAAAAAAATCATTTTTAAAAAAAAATTTTGAAAAAAAAATCATTTTTTAAAAAAAAATCATAATTTTTGAAAAAAAAGATCATAATTTTTGAAAAAAAAAAAAATCATAATTTTTGAAAAAAATGTTCAGCTCTTTCAGCTAATGATGGGACTTCTTCAACTTTTTTACTACTATTTATACTTTTTAAGAATATTAAGATTAAGATTAACACTTTTTACAGTAACTCCAGCCACTCCACCCAGTTACTCCGCCCACTCCAGTTGTAGAGGCAAGAACACTTTTCACAATTTCCCCAGAAATTGTAGCTTTTCTAGTCTCACATATATATTATTATAGGCAAATTTACCACCCTAACTCCTCCCACAGTTTTTACACTATATAGACAAGTAATATACCGAAACGTGATTGTTCCCGATTGGTGTGCTATTACTTTGTGGAACGTTTCGCCGAATGGTTCACAAAATATCGTTGTTTTTGCGGCGAAATTGGTCCCATAGGAATGAATGGCGAAATGTTCAAAACTAGAGTGGAAGGTGACAAAAGCTGACATTATGACCCCCCTATGATCAGCCAAAACATTATGACCACCACATCAAAAAAAAAATATATTAAAAAAAAAATCATTTAAAAAAAAATCATTTTTGAAAAAATAAAAAAAATAATTTTTGGAAAAAAAATAAAACATTTTTGAAAAAAAATCATTTAAAAAAAAAATAATTTTTGAAAAAAAATTTTTGAAAGAAAAATAAAAAATTCATTTTTGAAAAAAAAATAAAAAATTCATTTTAAAAAAAAAAAATAAAAAATTCATTTTTGAAAAAAAAATAAATTCATTTTTGAAAAAAAAATAAAAAATTCATTTTTGAAAAAAAAAATCATTTTTGAAAAAAAAAATAAAAAATTCATTTTTGAAAAAAAAAATCATTTTTGAAAAAAAAAATTTTGAAAAAAAAAATCATTTAAAAAAAAAAATCATAATTTTTGAAAAAAAAATTCATAATTTTTGAAAAAAATGTTCAGCTCTTTCAGCTAATGATGGGACTTCAACTTTTTTACTACTATTTATACTTTTTAAGAATATTAAGATTAAGATTAACACTTTTCACAGTAACTCCAGCCACTCCACCCAGTTACTCCGCCCACTCCAGTTGTAGAGGCAAGAACACTTTTCACAATTTCCCCAGAAATTGTAGCTTTTCTAGTCTCACATATATATTATTATAGCCAAATTTAGCACCCTAACTCCTCCCACAGTTTTTACCATACATAGAGAAAATTGAGTACAAAAGTGATACTTTTTTTATTTGCACTAACATACAATTTTTTAGGACAAGCTTTCGGGGTATGTCCCCTTCTTTAAGGTCCAAGCAGTACACTAATACGGCTACAATCAAATCAAGTACCAGACATAGACAAGTAATATACCGAAACGTGTGGATTGTTCCCGATTGGTGTGCTATTACTTTGTGGAATGTTTTGCCGAATGGTTCACCAAATATCGTCATTTTTGCGGCGAAATTGGTCCCATAGGAATGAATGGGGAAATGTTCAAAGCTAGAGTGGGAGGTGACAAAAGCTGAAAACTAAGGACATGATTTCTAAACTGCCACCACTCCCTCATTTTCAAGCCCACCTACACAAATCTCATATCAAAACGTTCATCTATCCCTGCTGCCACTAAACATGTCCACGGCTAAGCCATAGTCCTGATAGTTTTCACAATATGACCATTTGTTTGCAACTCACGCCGTCCATTGACATTCATTGAAACTCTACTCTAGCCCCTTCAAATTTGAAGGGCAATATCTAAACTGCGACTGTGCCTCCATTTTTATTATTTCAGAAACATACTATGCATCAAAATCTAGGTCTGGGTCTTGTGCTTCTCACAATATAAAGATCTTCGCTATAGGATTTATAGTTTTTAAAATACGACCGTTTGAAGTACTGTACAGTTATTACAGCTATCATGATCCTGTGTATTGTGTATTGAGCAGTGGTTGTGAAGCATAAACAGGGAATGAGTGTTGCTAGGAAACAGTGGTTGTAAACACAAGATGCTGAGACCCCCAAATGCATGTGGTCATACCCTCATCTGCTAGGCTTGATAATTCTTGTAGAATACTGGTGGAGGCAAGAACACTTCACACAATTTCCCCAGAAATTGTAGCTTTTCTAGTTAAGTGTTCTTGCATAGCAAGACCACTTACTGTTATCTCACATATATATTATTATAGCCAAATTTACCACCCTAACTCCTCCCACAGTTTTTACACTACATAGAAAAGTAATATACCGAAACGTGCGGATTGTTCCCGATTGGTGTGCTATTAATTTGTGATGTATCATGATCCTGTGTATTGTGTATTGAGCAGTGGTTGTGAAGCATAAACAGGGCATGAGCGTTGCCAGGAAACAGTGAATGTAAACACTGATTATCATCAAACTGATAGCACACCTTCACCTCCATTCTACGTCAAGATGCTGAGACCCCCCAAATGCATGTGGTCATACCTTCATCTGTTAGGCTTGATAAGGCTTGTAGAATACTGGTGGAGGCAAGAACACTTCACACAATTTCCCCAGAAATTGTAGCTTTTCTAGTTTTCTATTCTATTCTAATCTTTTCTATTCAAACTTGATTTCAGTCTATATGAAATTCGAATTTCGGAAGATGATATATATATATATATATATATATATATATATATATATATATATATATATATATATAATATTATTTTTTTTCTATTCAGTTCCATTGTTTTTCTATGCTATTCTTTTCTATTCTAAACTTTTCTATTCGAATTTGAATTCATTCTAGACGAAATTTGAGAATGAATTTGAATTTGGATAGAAAAGATTAGAATAGAAAATAATAGAAAATAGACTAGAAAAACAATAGAACAGAATAGAATAAAATATAACATATATATATATATATTATGTTTTATTCTATTCTGTTCTACTGTTTTTCTAGTCTATTCTTTTCTACTCTATTCTAATCTTTTCTATTCAAATTCAAATTCATATATATATATATATATATAATTTTTTCTATGCTGGTCTATGGGGTTTTTCTATGCTATTATTTTCTATTATTTTCAATTTTTTTCTAATCTTTTCTATTTGAATGCAAATTCGTTCTATACGAAATTCGAAATTCAGAAAATGGTCATATAGAAATAGAATGAAATCGAATTCTAATAGAAAAGACTAGAACAGAAAAAACAATAGAACAATATATATAAAACATCTTCCGGAATTGGAATTTGGTACAGAATGAATTCGAATTTGAATAGAAAAGATTAGAATAGAATATATTATATTTTTTTCTATTCTGTTCTATTGTCATAAATAGTGGCATAACAAAATCAAATTGAAGATCATTATAACACACTAAAAAACAGCGCTAATGTTGAGCTAAACGGATAATGTGGCCAACTTCACATGCAAAACAAAGTCCTTAAAGAGAGAAGAGCAGTGAGCACAATGGTTCAGATAGTGTTCGTAGGTGATCAGAGTAAAAAGTTCAGCGTGCACCTTCCACCGATCAATCTGCTTCCACCCTGTGAGAACACACTCCCCTCAGGGGGTTAAACTCACCAAAGCCTAATAATCATAAGCATCCAAGAAAGGAGAAATCCAAGCCATCAGCCACTGTCAGCAACCCTCCGGAGGGATCCAAGATGGTCAGAGCTCATAAATCACCAGACAACAAAAGAAAAGCGTACATAGCGTAATCCTGTTTATTGAAAAAAAGCCCTTCACATCACTCAAAGACCCCCCCTTCACACATTATACGTACATTGTTAATGCAGCCAAAAGAGCACATCAAACGGAAGCATTAGATAAAGCACTTCACCATAGCAAGCCCCAGCTGGTTCCGCCTTCCAAGCAGCAATCACTCACTTCCTGGTTGCAGTACAGGCTGTGGTGGAGCGCAAACGTCACTTCCGGCGTCGTGTAGGCCACGCCCTGACGCGTTTCGTCATATCCTGACTTCAACAGAGGGCGTGCCTACACGACTGACGGACACGACTATATTGTCCCGCCCCATCTACCCTAGCCAATCAGTGAAGAGTTCGGCGCGACGACAGGTGCAAGTCATACGCCGAGAAACCTACTGACGGCTTCTCCACAGGAGAGGGGGAAGACAATAAGCCGCTCTGCACATTAGCTCGCAAAGCGAGTAAGCACACTCACAGGTTGACCAGCGCCAGCAAGTGAATGTGGAACATAAGAAAAATGACATTGCACATTAAGATTTTAAAACAGGGGATCAGCAGTATATCATCACATGCAATCAGCGCCAGCAAGTGAATGTGGAACATAAGAAAAATGACATTGCACATTATGATTTTAAAACAGGGGATCAGCAGTATATCATCACATGCAATCGGCTCATACATTGATTCTATTATCTTTAGCCCGCCGACATGTGTAACCGTGTAGCAGCAATCACTCAAATGTATGCTACATGAACCTGCAGCATATCGGGCGATCAATGTAAAATGCTCACTGCATGTCACCGCAGCAAAGTAGAAAATATAAAAATAAATTGCATAAAAATAAAGCATATGACGAATAAATCGCATATGTCAAATATAATTCAATCAATCCTAAATCTTTCTGTTAAACAGTGAATAAGCGATTATAAACGCATAAGGATAAAAGCATTTACATTACATGTCTAACTACAGTAGGTTAAAAAGGACCAATAGTGGGCAGTTAATTTCTAAAAGACAGGCCCCATTCAGGTGAAGAACATATATGAAACCAATAAAATATGATACAATATAAGACTATAAGTGTAAGCTATGCGGTACCATCAACTGTATATGGCATAGGGTATAGTCACAGACTCGGCATTGCCAAGACATTATAAACTGTGCACAATTCACACCTGTATACGGCATAAGATATGACAACAGATAAAGTTTTACAAAACAGCTAGCCCTCACTACCTCATATCAAACAATCAGAAATCGCTTAAAAAGCAATTAATGTCCAGCTCTACGTTCAACCCTCTTGGCGACAATGTGTCCACCAAGTAAATCCACTGGGTCTCCCTCTTGGACAGGTCCCGGACCAAATTAGAACCCCTCCAATTTGGTTTTAAATGGTCAATGCCCCAAAATCTAAGGCCAGAGGGGTCCTGGTTATGTTTTAGTTTGAAATGGAGCGAGACATTGTGGTCTTTAAAACCAATCTTGATGTTGGTTATGTGCTCTGCGATCCTGATTCTTAAAAGTCTCTTAGTGTGGCCTATATACATAAGCCCACACGGACATTGGAGAGCATAGACAACGTGGGAAGTGTTGCATGTAATGAGCTCTTTGATGGCAAACTCCTTATTATTAGAGGTGGATGTAAAACTCTCTACTGCTCTTAGTGGTCTTTCTACATCTTTACAGGCCCGACACCTCCTACAACTATAGAAACCATTCTTGTTCCAAAAAGTCGGGGGCCTGGTCGGAGGGTCCAACACCTTTCGTACTATTTTATCTGAGAAACTTTGGGCCCTTCTATATATAAACTGAGGCCTAGAGGGTAGGACTGATTGTAGCACTTTGTCCATACACAGCACATGCCAGTGGGCGGAAAAAATGTCTTCCACTTCTTTGTACTGAGAATGGAAGCTAGAAATAAAGCTCCATTCATGGCTGTCCCTATTAGGGACCAGGGGACCATTTTCTAAAAAATCTTCTCTAGGCTGCACAGATAATTCCTGAATGATGGAATCTAGCGCTTCCTCATGGTATCCCTTTTCAATAAATTTTTTCTTTATGATCTGCGCCTGTAACAAGAAATCGCCATCTTCTGAACAATTCCTTTTCACCCTAGTAAGCTGTCCCTTCGGAATATTTTTTAACCACATAGGGTGATGGCCACTGTCAATGGGCAAATAACTATTCGAGTCTGTGGGTTTAAAGAAAAAATTTATTGAAAAGGGATACCATGAGGAAGCGCTAGATTCCATCATTCAGGAATTATCTGTGCAGCCTAGAGAAGATTTTTTAGAAAATGGTCCCCTGGTCCCTAATAGGGACAACCATGAATGGAGCTTTATTTCTAGCTTCCATTCTCAGTACAAAGAAGTGGAAGACATTTTTTCCGCCCACTGGCATGTGCTGTGTATGGACAAAGTGCTACAATCAGTCCTACCCTCTAGTTTATATATAGAAGGGCCCAAAGTTTCTCAGATAAAATAGTACGAAAGGTGTTGGACCCTCCGACCAGGCCCCCGACTTTTTGGAACAAGAATGGTTTCTATTGTTGTAGGAGGTGTCGGGCCTGTAAAGATGTAGAAAGACCACTAAGAGCAGTGGAGAGTTTTACATCCACCTCTAATAATAAGGAGTTTGCCATCAAAGAGCTCATTACATGCAACACTTCCCACGTTGTCTATGCTCTCCAATGTCCGTGTGGGCTTATGTATATAGGCTGCACTAAGAGACTTTTAAGAATCAGGATCGCAGAGCACATAACCAACATCAAGATTGGTTTTAACCACTTAACAACCGGCCCATAGCCAAATGACGGCTACAGGGCGGTTGTTTTACTCTGGGAGGGCGTCCAGGGATGTCCTCCCAGAATTCTGCTCTCGCGCGCCCCCTAGGGCGCGCACTCGAGAGCATCCGTGACCGCCGGGTCCAGAGGACCCGGCGCATCACAGATCCCGGTAAATGGCCGCTGATCGCGGCCGTTTACCATGTGATCGCTCTGTCAAATGACGGAGCGATCACATGTCAACAAACCGGCGTCATCTGATGACGCCGGTTCCTCTCCTCCCCCTCTCCTCCCCTCCTGTGTACCGATCGGTACACAGTGACCGGAGAGGCGGATGGATGGATGGCTGCAGCGTTGTGGGCTGCATCTGTAGTGCCCACAGCGCTGCACAGAGACATCCAGCCATCCATCCATCCATGCTCAGCCATCCCTACTACTCTGCATGCTCTGCAATTCCCTCTGCAATGCCCCACAATACTCTGCAATACCCCGCAATACCCCTGCAATACTCTGCCATACCCTGGAATACCCCTGCAATACTCTGCCATACCCTGGAATACCCCTGCAATACTCTGCCATACCCTGGAATACCCCGCAATACTCTGCCATACCCTGGAATACCCCGCAATACTCTGCCATACCCTGGAATACCCCGCAATACTCTGCCATACCCTGGAATACCCCGCAATACTCTGCCATACCCTGGAATACCCCGCAATACTCTGCCATACCCTGGAATACCCCGCAATACTCTGCCATACCCTGGAATACCCCGCAATACTCTGCCATACCCTGGAATACCCCGCAATACTCTGCCATACCCTGGAATACCCCGCAATACTCTGCCATACCCTGGAATACCCCGCAATACTCTGCCATACCCTGGAATACCCCGCAATACTCTGCCATACCCTGGAATACCCCGCAATACTCTTCCATACCCTGGAATACCCCGCAATACTCTGCCATATCCTGGAATACCCCGCAATACTCTGCCATACCCTGGAATACCCCGCAATACTCTGCCATACCCTGGAATACCCCGCAATACTCTTCCATACCCTGGAATACCCCGCAATACTCTGCCATACCCTGGAATACCCCGCAATACTCTGCCATACCCTGGAATACCCCGCAATACTCTGCCATACCCCGCAATACTCTGCCATACCCCAAAATACCCCGCAATACTCTGCCATACCCCGCAATACCCTGGAATACCCCGCAATACTCTGCCATACCCTGAATACCCCGCAATACTCTGCAATACCCTGAAATATCCCGCAATACCCAGCCATACTCTGCAATACTCAGTGATACCCAGCCATACTCTGCAATACTCAGTGATACCCAGCCATACTCTGCCATACCCAGCCATGCTCTGCAATACCCCGCAAAAATCTGCAATACTCTGCCATAACCCGCAATACTCTGCCATACCCAGCCATACTCTGCAATACCCCGCAATACCCAGCCATACTCTGCAATACTCGGTGATACCCAGCCATACTCTGCCATACCCAGTCATACTCGGCGATACTCTGCAATACCCAGCCATGCTCAGCCATACCCAGCCTCTGTATGTGACCAGGCTGTGGAAGTCTCACATATGTGGTATCCCCGTACTCAGGAGGAGTAGGAGAATCTATTTTGGGGGGTCATTTTTGGTATATACATGCTATGTGTTAGAAATATTGTATAAATGGACAACTTTGTGTTAAAAAAAAAAAAGCGTTTTAACCACTTCCCGCCTTCCGTCATACGACGTCCTTGACTTTGTGTGGGGATATCTGAATGATGGGTGCAGCTACAGGCATCATTCAGATATCATATTTTTCAGCCGGCGATTCCCTATACCATGAGAACGATCATAGCGGCTGTTACACTGCTTGATCGTTCTTACGGGAGGCGAGAGGGGACGCCCCCCCTCCCGCCGCCCTCCGGTGCTTCTACCGACTCACCGCTACGATCGAAGCCAGGATCTTTTTTTTTTTTTTTTTTTTTATTTCAGGAACAGCCTAGAGGTGAGATGTGGGGTCTTATTGACCCCATATCTCACTGTAAAGAGGACCTGTCATGCCATATTCCTATTACAAGGGATGTTTACATTCCTTGTAATAGGAATAAAAGTGATCAAAAATTTTTTTTTTTTGGAAAAAAGTGTCAAACTAAAATAATTAAAGTAAAATGAACAATAAAAAAAAAAAAAAATTTTTTAAAGCGCCCCTGTCCGTGTGCTCGCATGCAGAAGCGAACGCATACGTAAGTCCCGCCCACATATGAAAACGGTGTTCAAACCACACATGTGAGGTATCGCTGCGATCAGCAGAGCGAGAGCAATAATTTTGGCCCTAGACCTCCTCTGTAACTCAAAATTTGTTACCAGTAAAAAATTTTAAAGCGTCGCCTATGGGGATTTTTAAGTGGCGAAGTTTGGCACCATTCTACAAGCGTGTGCAATTTTGAAAGGTGACATGTTAGGTATCTATTAACTTGGCGTAACTTCATCTTTCATATTATGCAAAAACATTGGGCTATCCTTACTGTTTTGTTTTTTTTTAAAGCAAAAAACTGTTTTTTTTCCAAAAAAAACGCGTTCGAAAAATTGCTGCGCAAATATCGTGCGAGATAAAAAGTTGCAATGACCGCCATTGTATTCTCTAGGGTCTTTGCTAAAAAAACATATATAATGTTTTGGGGTTCTATGTAATTTTCTAGCAAATAAATGATGATTTTTACATGTAGGAGAGAAATGTCAGAATTGGCCTGGGTGCTCCAGAACGCCTGAAGGTGCTCCCCTGCATGTTGGGCCTCTGTATGTGGCCACGCTGTGTAAAAGTCTCACACATGTGGTATCGCCATACTCGGGAGTAATAGCAGAATGTGTTTTGGGGTGTAATTTGTGGTATGCATATGCTGTGTGTGAGAAATAACCTGCTAATATGACAATTTTGTGAAAAAAAAAAAACGAAAAAAAAAAAACTTGATTTTGCAAAGAATTGTGGGAAAAAATGACAACTTCAAAAAACTCATCATGCATCTTTCTAAATACCTTGGAATGTCTTCTTTCCAAGAAGGGGTCATTTGGGGGGTATTTGTACTTTTCTGGCATGTTAGGGTCTCAAGAAATGAGATAGGCCGTCAGTACTTCAGGTGTGATCAATTTTCAGATATTGGTACCATAGCTTGTGGACGCTATAACTTTCACAAAGACCAAATAATATACACTAATTTGGGTTATTTTTACCAAAGATATGTAGCGGTATAAATTTTGGCCAAAATATATGAAGAAAAATTACTAATTTTCAAAATTTTATAACAGAAACGAAGAAAAATTAATTTTTTTACAGATTTTTCGGTCTTTTTTCTTTTATAGCGCAAAAAATAAAGAACCCAGTGGTGATTAAATACCACCAAAAGAAAGCTCTATTTGTGTGAAAAAAAGGACAAAAAATTCATATAGATACAGTGTTGCATGACTGAGTAATTGTCATTCAAAATGTGAGAGCACCAAAAGCTGAAAATTGGTCTGGTTATTAAGGGGGTTTAAGTGCCCAGTGGTCAAGTGGTTAAAGACCACAATGTCTCGCTCCATTTCAAACTAAAACATAACCAGGACCCCTCTGGCCTTAGATTTTGGGGCATTGACCATTTAAAACCAAATTGGAGGGGTTCTAATTTGGTCCGGGACCTGTCCAAGAGGGAGACCCAGTGGATTTACTTGGCGGACACATTGTCGCCAAGAGGGTTGAACGTAGAGCTGGACATTAATTGCTTTTTAAGCAATTTCTGATTGTTTGATATGAGGTAGTGAGGGCTAGCTGTTTTGTAAAACTTTATCTGTTGTCATATCTTATTCCGTATACAGGTGTGAATTGTGCACAGTTTATAATGTCTTGGCAATGCCGAGTCTGTGACTATACCCTATGCCATATACAGTTGATGGTACCGCATAGCTTACACTTATAGTCTTATATTGTATCATATTTTATTGGTTTCATATATGTTCTTCACCTGAATGGGGCCTGTCTTTTAGAAATTAACTGCCCACTATTGGTCCTTTTTAACCTACTGTAGTTAGACATGTAATGCGAATGCTTTTATCCTTATGCGTTTTTAATCGCTTATTCACTGTTTAACAGAAAGATTTAGGATTGATTGAATTATATTTGACATATGCGATTTATTCGTCATATGCTTTATTTTTATGCAATTTATTTTTATATTTTCTACTTTGCTGCGGTGACATGCAGTGAGCATTTTACATTGATCGCCCGATATGCTGCAGGTTCATGTAGCGTACATTTGAGTGATTGCTGCTACACGGTTACACATGTCGGCGGGCTAAAGATAATAGAATCAATGTATGAGCTGATTGCATGTGATGATATACTGCTGATCCCCTGTTTTAAAATCATAATGTGCAATGTCATTTTTCTTATGTTCCACATTCACTTGCTGGCGCTGATTGCATGTGATGATATACTGCTGATCCCCTGTTTTAAAATCTTAATGTGCAATGTCATTTTTCTTATGTTCCACATTCACTTGCTGGCGCTGGTCAACCTGTGAGTGTGCTTACTCGCTTTGCGAGCTAATGTGCAGAGCGGCTTATTGTCTTCCCCCTCTCCTGTGGAGAAGCCGTCAGTAGGTTTCTCGGTGTATGACTTGCACCTGTCGTCGCGCCGAACTCTTCACTGATTGGCTAGGGTAGATGGGGCGGGACAATATAGTCGTGTCCGTCAGTCGTGTAGGCACGCCCTCTGTTGAAGTCAGGATATGACGAAACGCGTCAGGGCGTGGCCTACACGACGCCGGAAGTGACGTTTGCGCTCCACCACAGCCTGTACTGCAACCAGGAAGTGAGTGATTGCTGCTTGGAAGGCGGAACCAGCTGGGGCTTGCTATGGTGAAGTGCTTTATCTAATGCTTCCGTTTGATGTGCTCTTTTGGCTGCATTAACAATGTACGTATAATGTGTGAAGGGGGGGTCTTTGAGTGATGTGAAGGGCTTTTTTTCAATAAACAGGATTACGCTATGTACGCTTTTCTTTTGTTGTCTGGTGATTTATGAGCTCTGACCATCTTGGATCCCTCCGGAGGGTTGCTGACAGTGGCTGATGGCTTGGATTTCTCCTTTCTTGGATGCTTATGATTATTAGGCTTTGGTGAGTTTAACCCCCTGAGGGGAGTGTGTTCTCACAGGGTGGAAGCAGATTGATCGGTGGAAGGTGCACGCTGAACTTTTTACTCTGATCACCTACGAACACTATCTGAACCATTGTGCTCACTGCTCTTCTCTCTTTAAGGACTTTGTTTTGCATGTGAAGTTGGCCACATTATCCGTTTAGCTCAACATTAGCGCTGTTTTTTAGTGTGTTATAATGATCTTCTATTTGATTTTGTTATGCCACTATTTATGACGATTTTTCTGCAATTTTAAACGGCTGCTTCTCTGTTTGGTCCTATTTGAGACTTTTTTGACACTTTTTTGTTATTAACAAATCGATGTCATTTTTATTTTTTATATCTGTTCTCCCTTTTCATTTATTCATCACTGCTTTGGAACTGCTAGGGTACCTGGCGCTGAGTGGTGTATTCTTGGGCCTGTTAATACATCTTTTTATATTCTGTTCTATTGTTTTTGCATGCTATTCTTATTTTCTATTCTATTTGAATCTTTTCTATTGGAATTCGATTTCATTCTATATGAAATTCGAATTTCGCACAATGGTTATCTATACAGTAGTTTACTTTTTCAAATTCGGTCAAATTTTTTTCAAATGCGGTAGAATTTTTTCGAATTTGATAGTTTTTTTTTCGAATGCGGTAGATTTTTTTCGAATTTGATAGTTTTTTTCGAATGTGGTAGAATTTTTTCGAAATTGATAGTTTTTTCGAATTCGGTCGAATTTTTTCGAAATTGATAGTTTTTTCGAATTCGGTCGAATTTTTTCGAATTCGAATATGAAACTAAACGAATCCCGAAAACGAATGTAATGAATGCAACTAATTTAAAGTGGAGTACCACCCACTTTTACAACTCTTCAGCATCCCTCACTAAACTATGCACTGTAAACGAATTGGATATTTTTTTTATTTTTTTTTCTCAGCACCTACTGTATATCTGCTGTATTCATTTTTCACTTCCTCCTCCCTGGCCGTGGCCCATCGCATGATTTCCTGTTTGCACTGCCTTCTGGAAAGGGGCGGCAACCTCCTCTGACACTTCCGTTGCTATGGAAACCTGACCTGAAACCTATTACACTGCTTGTGCTGCACTGAGCATGTGCGAGATCTGCAAGGATGAGATCCAGGAAGAAATACAGTCTATCTTCAGATGCCCACACTTAAGATGGCCACGGCCTGCTGCAAGTTTATAAAATAACAAACTACTGCTATAAACTAACAAAACAGACCTTAGTTTAAAGACTAACTTTACTAGAATACATTAAGCTTATGTATTATAGGGGTATTTTTATTTAAATGTATAATTTCGTCCGGAACACCAATTTAACTAAACGAATTTAGTTAAATAACGAACCAAAACTAAACTAAACTAAACAAATTTTTTCATCCTGCACATGTCTAACGTCTATGATCTCGGTCATATGTGATGAGCAGGGTGTCGCCCACACACAAACTTCTGAAAAAATAACAATCTTCAGGAAATTTTATATAGTCATTTACTCATCTAAAGTGCAACCTACAGAAACTGAAATAGAGGACTTTTTAGAAAAATGAACATTACCTCATTTGTCGGCCTCGGACACGGCCTTACTTAATGCCCCACTAAGGGAGGAAGAATTAGCCATGGCAATAGCACAATCCCATAACAGCAAATCTCCAGGGGCTGATGGCCTTGGGTCTGAGGTCTACAAAAAATATGCAGGCATATTACTACCTACACTACTGAAGGTATATAACTAGGCACTACAGACAGGGACATTGCCCGATTCTATAAATGAGGCTATCATTATTCTACTACTGAAACCAGGCAAGGAAGCTACATTACCCGACTCATACAGGCCCATTTCTCTTCTCACGACCGATGTCAAGCTATTGGCCCAGGTATATATAAATATTTTATTCTAATCTTTTCTATTTTAATTCAAATTCATTCTATATGAAATTCGAATTTTGGAAAGATGTTATATATATATCATATTTTTTCTATGCTTGTATATTGGTTTTCTATGCTATTCTTTTATATTTTATTCTAATCTTTTTTATTTGAATGCAAATTCATTCTATGCGAAATTCCAATTTCAGAAAATGGTTATATAGAAATGAAATTGAATTCTAATAGAAAAGACTAGAATAGAAAAAACAATAGAACAGAATAGAAAAAAAAAATATATATATATAAATAAATAAATATATATATATATATATATATATAACATCTTCTGAAATCTTCTCGAATTTTATGTAGACTGAAATCAAATGATAGAACAGAATAGCATAGAAAAACAATAGAACAGAATAGAATAACATATAGTATACATATTAGATTTTATTCTATTCTGTTCTATTGTTTTTCCAGTCTATTCTTTTCTATTATTTTCTATTCTAATCTTTTCTATTCAAAACAGAATAGAAAATATACATATATATATATATATATATATATATATATATATATATATATATATATATATATATATATATATATATATACATATATATATAGGTATCTATATCTATATAGATATATAGATATAGATATATATATATATCTATATAGATATAGATATCTATATATCTATATATATATATAATGTTTTTTTATATTCTGTTTCAATTGTTTTTCTATGCTATTCTTTTCTATTTTATTCTAAACTTTTCTACTCGAATTTAAATTCATTCTATACGAAATTCGAATTTTGGAAGATGGCTTCTGAAATTCCAATTGCATATATAATGAATCTGAATAGAAAATAATAGAATAGAAAATAATAGAAAAGAATAGACTAGAAAAACAATAGAATGGAATAGAATAAAATATAATACATATATATTATATTTTCTATTCTATTCCAATCTTTTCTATTCAAATTTGATTTCAGTCTACATGAAATTCGAATTCGAATTTCGGAAGATGTTATATAATATATATTTATTTTCTTTTTCTATTTTTTTTCTATTCTGTTCCATTGTTTTTCTATTATTTTCTATTCTAATCTTTTCTATTGGAATTCAAATTCATCCTATATGAAATTCGAATTTTAGAAGATGTTATATATATATATATATAATAGAAAACACTAGAATAGAAAAAAACAATAGAACAGAATAGAAAAAAAAATATATATATAAAACCACCTTCCGAAATTGGATTGTATTTGATACAGAATGAATTTGAATTTAAATAGAAAAGATTAGCTTAGAATATATTATATTTTTTCTATTCTGTTCTATTGTTCTATTGTTTTTCTATGCTATTCTTTTCTATTATGTTCTATTCTATTCTAATCTTTTCTATTCGAATTCACTTTCATTCTATACGAATTTCGAATTTCGCAAAATGGTTATATATAGTTTACATTTTCAAATTCGGTAAAATTTTTTAGAATGCGGTAGTATTTTTTCGAATTTGATAGTTTTTTTCGAATGCGGTAGAATTTTTTCGAATCTGATAGTTTTATAGGTTTTTTTTTAAATGCAGTCTAATTTTTTCGAATACGGGAGAACTTTTTCGAATTCTAATATGAAACTAAACGAATTCCGAAAACAAATGTAACTAATGCAACGAATTTAACGAAACAAATGTAGTTAAATAACGAATCGAAACTAAACTAAACGAATTTTTTTCATTCTGCACATGTCTAAAGTTTAGGGTTTATCTGTTAAAATGTGAGCATATGTTTATTAACCGTTTTGTGCCTAATGGTACACAGTTGACTAGTGTACTATATCTTAGTACTAACTTTTCTTTCTCCTTTTGTTTTCTAATGCTCCTTTGCTTGAGTACACCCTACCTGGTAGAACCTAAGGTTTCCAGATCAACCGACAAATTCTCTGACAGGATACTCAAGCTCATTAACAGGCAAGTGCAGTGTGCCGAACCACCGTGTCGAATACCCCATCTTCCAAATTTAAAGTACTAACCCACAATATACAGGGACTTAATTCTCTCACTAAGCATACCACAGCTTAGCTCTCAAACTGGGTATAGATATGTTACTACTTCAAGAAACACATTTTTCCCAAGCTTCAGTCTCTTATTACTTAAATGCTTAATACCCTACTTTCTATTTATCTAATGGATCGGATAAGAAGGGGGCATTGCGATATGCATAGCCAAACATATAATATTTGCTCCTAACGTTGTGATCAAAAATAAGGAAAGGAGATATGTAATGGTAGTTGGGAAAATTAACGACCATACTGTCACTCTGATCTCCTATTATGCCCCAAATTTCAGACAGGTGAAATTCTTTGCTGAAAAGCTAATGCAGTTACTGCCCCTCATGGAGGGTCATGTCATTATGTGAGGAGACAGTAATATGTCACTAGACCAGGTCCTTGATAGAGCCAACCCACACAAGCCAATTCTGAAACATACTCCAAAGCAAAGTTGCAAACTGGCCCAGATATTACACTCTCATGATCTTATAGATATTTGGAGGTATTTTCACCCCAAGGCTCAAGATTATACCTTTTACTCCCATGAACACAAAACTTATTTGAGAATTGACCATCTGTTTGCATTATCGCCATTGCTCCTCTTCATTTGCATGGCTAAAATACTCACCACATCCTGGTCTGATTATTCCCCTGTACAAATCTCACTGTCTGACTTATGGCACATTTATGGCAATTTAAGCCAGCCTCATGGTGACTTAATGCCTCCCTGCTTAATGACCCTATCACGTATAGTGAAATTGACACAGCTATACGCCAATATTTTAGGGATAATCAGGCTAAAGACACCTCCCCGAGCATCAATTGGACAGCTCATAAAGCTACAATTTGTGATACATCTATTCAAATTGCCTCTAGAACTAAGTGTAATTGAAGCGGTACATACGACATTAAACTTTAGCCTTACCACTAAAGCAGAGAAGTATCTCGGTTGGTCCAGACATTGGTTCTACACAAGCCAACCACTTTATTAGTTAAAAAAACTTACCCCTAGACCATATAAGCCGGCTCTACCAAAATTGTGTTTACACAATGAAAAACCAACCCAAAATCCACATTTCATTGTTCAAGAGTTTTGACTATTACTCTAAGCTGTATGCTCCTCCGGGTTTATTCCCTATTGTCCAGGCTGATAATTTCCTCCAAAGAACTTCCCCTACCACAGGTGATGAGAGCCCATATAGAATTGATGGAAGGTGACTTTTACGGAAGGAGAAATTAGGTTAGCCATTAAACATCTACATCCGTCGAAAGAGCGGGTCCTGATGGATTTTCAGGACACTTTTATGGAAAATATTCTAACCTATTGGTGTCTCCCCTATGTTCCTTCTTCAATTACCTCAAAAAAGGCTTCGCTCTATCTACACAAGAAAATACCAAATATATTCATGTCATTCCCAAACCGGGAAAGGCTACGATGACTGCGCAAATTATCGCCCAATTTTACTTATCAATGTAGATCTAAAGATAATGGCGACTTGATTGAATACTTTTTTGTCTAATTATATCCATCTGGACCAAGTGGGGTTTGTCCCTTATCGACAGGCACCCGATCAAACCCGGTGACTGATAAACATAATTACGGCACTACATTCTAATTGGGATAATCATGGCAAACAGAAGGGTATGCTGTTGTCATTGGACTTTCATAAGGCCTTCAACTCTGTGTCAGTGGACTATCTCTTTTACGTACTGAAAGGCTATGAGTTTGGCCATGATTTGGATGATTTATGGGTTGGTTGCACCTTGGCTCCATTCACCTGGGGGTATATTTCCAGCCACAACTGCAGCTTGTGTGTGACCCTGGCTGCTGCCTCTGCAGCTAAACAGAGAGCAGTTGGGGTGGTAAAAATGGGCCAAACGTGTGGTTTTACAACCGCTCCCCCCCACCTCACATGTCCCTTGGTTCACATCTATGATGCTGTATGCTGCGTGTAGGGCAGCCCATTCATTCATTTCTACCCACAGAAAACGCATTGCCTTTGCCAGTGCATGGGGGCACTATTAGGAATCAATGACAGCCCTGAGCGTCTGCTAAAGAACAGCACGCTTGTCTGTGTGTCAGTAACTCAATTTTGCACACATTCCCTGACATGTGAACTCGGGGGCCTCGAAACTGAAATTACTTTTACATGGCGCCCTGACTGGAAAACAGTTGAAAAACACTGGCCTAGTTCACCTGTGATAGAGATTACCAAAGCAAACATAAATACAAATACATACAGTGCTGTGAAAAAGTATTTGCCCTCTTCCTGATTTTTTATTTTTTTGCATATTTCTCATGCTTAAATTTCACTTTCCACACCCAGGCCTGATTACTGCCAGACCTGTTGAATCAATAAATTACATAAATAGAAGCTGTCTGACAAAGTGAACCACACCAACAGATCACAAAAAGCCACACATCATGCCACAATCTAACAAAAATTCAAGAACAGGTTAGAAATAAACATGTATTGGTCTAGGACGGCTTTCAAAGCCATATCTAAGGCTTTGGAACTCCAGTGAACCACAGGGAGTGCCATTATCCACAAATGGAGATAACTTGGAACTATGGTGAACCTTCCCAGGAGTGGCCGGCCTACAAAAATTACTCCAAGAGCATGACGACGACTCATCCAGGAGGTCATAAAAGAACCCAGAACAACATCTAAAGAACTGCAGGCTTCACTTGCCTCAGGTAAGATCAGTGTTCATAATTCAACAATAAGAAAGAGACTGGTCAAAAATGGCATCAATGGGAGAATTCCAAAGCCAAAGCCACTGCTGACAAAAAAGAACACAAAGGCTCATCTCACATTTACCAAAAAACATCTTGGCTATTCCCAAGACTTTTAGGCAAATATTCTGTGGACTGATGAGACAAAAAAGTAACTTTTTGGAAGGTGTGCATCCAGTTACATCTGGCATAAAACTAATACAGCATTTCATAACAAGAACATCATACCAACAGTCAGACATGGTGGTGGTAGCATGATGGTCTGGGGCTGCTTTGCAGCTTCAGGACCTGGACAACTTACCAAAATTGATGGAACCATGAATTCTGAGCTCTACCAGAAAATCCTAAAGGAGAATGTCCGGCCATCAGTTCGTGACCTCAAGCTCAAGTGCACTTGGGTTATGCAGCAGGACAATGATCTGAAGCACAACAGCAAATCCACCTCCAAATGGTTCAAACAAAGCAAAATTTAGGTTTTGGAGTGGCCTAGTCAAAGCCCGGATTAAATCCAATTGAGATGCTATATCATGACCTTACACAGGCCGTTCATGCTGGAAAACCCTCCAATGTGGCTGAGTTAAAACAATTCTGCAAAGAAGAGTGGGCCAAAATTGCTCCACAGCAATGTGAAAGACTCATTGCCAGCTATCGCAAATGCTTTATTGCAGTTGTTGTTGCCAAGGGTGGCACAACCAGTTATTGGGTTTAGGGGGCAATAACTTTTTCACATAAAGCCAGGCAGATTTGGACAACTTTTTTGCCTTAATAAATGAAACCACCATTTAAAAACTGCATTTTGTATTTACTCAGGTTATCTTTGTGTAATAATTCAGTTTGTTTGATGATCTGAGTCATTTAAGTGTGACAAATATGCAAAAAAAAAATCAGAAAGGGGGAAAATACTTTTTCACAGCATTGTATATTCATCCAAGCTATATTTAAAATATATTTAACTATTTTTTATGAGTATATAACTATATTAAAATGGTGATCTTTTATCTGTCTGGGGGTGAGCTTTTCTTAACAATACATCAGTACTTTTACTAAATCAGTTGTTAAAAAGGTGCACTCCCCCATGCCCTCAAGATACAGCAGTCTGATGCTGATATGTATATCTGATGCCCAGTATATAACGATGCATGTGCAGCCATTTACCTGCAGCTGTATAGTTTAATATGCCCTTTAAGTTTTTTGTTCTTTCACCAATGTAGATCTGAGGTTGAAGAAAATATTGGGCTTGGATTATGAAGTTCAATTTATCTCTAGTCAAAAAATTTCCACCACCACCACTAAAACTGATCGTAGCATGTAACAGTATAATTTGCATGGGATTATCACTGTACAAATGTTACTAAAATATTATACTGTATAAAATAAATTCTCTTAACCCAAAGGGATTTTGACAATAATACAGCACAGTCTTGCAAGTAGAGTTAAAATTAGAACATTTGGCATCTAAGAAAAGGAAATCATTACTGTCAGACTACCTGACAGTTTTATTGATTTCAGGGAAACACCTGCACCATTTTTTCTTAACAAAAATCATAGAATGTCCAATTTATACTAGTAATATTATGGAAGTGTAGACTTCAGACTTCCTGAGAAATGCTAGGAAATGAAAAATAGGCTTCTCACGTCTGCTTTCCAAAATGGCTCAGCTGTGTTCCATGTAGGTTACCTTGGAGCGATAGTTACCTTGACCTTCCTTTGCAACCTGCACATAATGGCTATTTTTCATCTACTGGTATTAATACAAGCAGACCAGAATGAATAGACTGGTTAACGCATCAGTGCCATTTCAGCACAGATATCTTTTCATTATGAATCACTTACATTCTTGTTCTTTAAAGTACACTATATTTTTAGCCACTTTTTATGCTTTAACTATTTCTAATCCACCTCAGAGGTTACCTATTACAAGTTCTGGAAACCAGAAAAAGGTTTGAAAGCTACAGGCATAATGAACTGATATAACAACAGCCCTTCCCCCTAACTAGTAGTTTAATACATGGTTTGCACAGGCAGCCCAGTCAGTATTGCATGCTGCTGGTCAATTCATAACTGAAATCAAAGGTACAACTACAGCTTATGGGGCTTAATTGCAAAATTGTGTGCTCAGAGACCATGTTATCTTAAAGGTCTAGGGTAGGCAATAAGGAGCAACAGTTTTTTGTAATCCATTATGGGAAAGAGTTTCCTCTGTATTCAAAATAATAATCACACATGTCGAGACACAGGACTTAGTTAAGTTCACTTAATTACAGTATATCGGATGTTTACAAGAGTACCATAGACATTCTGTCTGACTGTAAAGAGTAGACTATATAGTCCCTAGTGATTGGTCAATGATCGTGTAACCTAAACTGTAAAAAACTGCCAAGTCTGGAAGGGTTTGAGCATAATGTTTTGGGTTTTTTTTGCAACAGATATGCAGTTTTTACTTGTGTAGCGCACCCCCCTAAGGAGCCACAAGTGTAAAGGGATCCCCTACCCTGCACAGCCAGACACACCGCATCTTCACAGCACACTTGAGTCAGAAGAACAGTTATTACATATACACTTCTCCTCTGCCTCCTGTACACAGCTTGATTGCAGAACTACAAATCCCAGGACCAGCTGGCACACTGTTAGGTGATCTGACAAAAGACTAATGCCCTGTACACACCATCGGACATTCCGACAACAATTTTTTCCGATGTTGGCTCAAATTTGTCTTGCATACACACAGTCGCACAAAGTTGACGGAAAATCTGATCGTTCAGAACGCGGTGACGTAAAACACGTACGTCGAGACTATAAATGGGGCAATAGCCAATAGTTTTCGTCTCTTAATTTATTCTGAGCATGCGTGGCACTGTGTGTGTCGGAATTGTCCACACACGTTCGGAATTTACACGAACGGATTTTGTTGTTGGAAAATTTTATAGCCAGCTCTCAAAATTTTGTGTCGGAAATTCTGATGGAAAAAGTCCGATGGAGCCCACATATGGTTGGAATTTCTGACAACAAGCTCCAATCGCACATATTTCTTTGGAAAGTCCAAACGTGTGTACAGGGCATTAGTCAGATCAATAGCAAAAGCCCTTTACAGGCAGGACACCTTGTTTGTGTAGCAAAGTCCTAATTCCCAGCTGTCCTCCTGTGGCTACTGATCCCAGCACCACCTCTTCGGGCACTGCCAGCCCACCTTGCTGCAGCTGCCCCTTTCTCTAGCCCTCTTGGCTAAGCTTCCACAGTCCTCCCAGACTGACTCTGCATCCATCCCAGACTGCTCTCTCCCAGTCCTCTTAGGTATGCCTCTCAGTCCTCTCTCGACTAACACTCACAAGCCCCCCTGGCTGTCCTAATCCCTGGAGATTTGCCCGGCAGTGTTCTCCTGCTGTCCTCCACTTGCTCTCATGCTTTTGGTCAGGACACCCCTGTGTGTCATGAAGAGGGTCCCTTCCGCACCCGAGGCAAGGCCTGAGGTCACCCCCCTAAACTAGGGGGTTACCCTCAAGGGCCACTGTCAGCCTAACACTCCATCTCCAGCTTCCACCCGAACTCCACTACCCCAGCTAGGCTAGGTAGCTGGGGTAGGCTAGGTAGCTGGGGTAGCTAGGTAGGGGCAGGCCCCCAGGGTATCTGAGGGGGCCTGCCCCTGCCAACCCATCTGCTGGGGATTGGTCAGGGCCCTCAGAATACTCCAGACTGTTCCTCCTCACCTACACTAATATTCTTCTGGAAGTTTCCAGTAAGTTCCAGAAATTAGGGTGAGGTATCTGAGATGCTGCCTGTGAGTCATCCAACCCTCCCTTAGTCACTCATCCGACCAAGATTAAAAGAACATAGGCTTGGCTGCCATCCAAGCCTAACAATTTACCCACACTAACAAAATCTATTCTAGCACATTAGAGGGTGCTACACTTGCAATAATAAATTGTTGTGATAATTCTTTCATTTTAGTTTAATTTATCTAAGACAATGCAGGGCAGAAACCAAGGCCTCTACCTGGCTGTTACTTTGGATTTATACATAAATGTGGACAATATATCATTCCCTATCTAAAGGGGAACTGTAAATATATAGGGCTACATTGTATTTCCACTGAAATGAAGGGTATACATTTTATATATACAGAAATGTATTATGCTTATAACATAGTATACTGTAAATACCGAGCACTATTTCTGCTGTTAAATGGGGGTGCTCAGTGGTGGCATGTAGCTCAAAATGTACATGCATTATGCAGAGTCCTTTCAGACATCGCTTGAACTAGCCTTATCATGCCAAAAAAATAAGAATTGGGTGTTAAAACCTAAACCGCTATTTTTCTGGGAATGAAAATGTCAAAAACGTAGCTATAGTATAGAGATTGTCTTATGTTTATTCTTATGTCTATGGAAGCTTCATGTACCATAAATTGCATCAATAGTTTTATTAAAGTTGAGTCATGCTTAAATTTCAAAACTGGGCTGCCTAAAAAGGATTCATTAGCACTTAGTTTAATGTGAGCAAATCAGTAAAAAAATGCAGCTCAGCGAAGCTGGCCCCCCTACAATCAGCACAAATAAAAACTCAAGTGTGTTTCTTTAGTGCTACGTTTGTGCTGTTTTGTGCCGTAAAAATTTACATTTGTGCTGCTTTTATTTTTAAGATATTAGCAATTGTTTTTTCCAGACTATGACATCATCTAGCCCCCCTACAACGCCCAAATGACACAAAACTGGTCTCGTTGGTTAGTGCTACGTTTGTGCTGTTTTGTGCTGCTAAAAATTCCATTCTATCTTTTACCGTTTTCGCGTTATTAATGATTTATTAAAGGTCACCAAAGGTCAGTCAGCCCCCCTACAACGCCCAAATGACACAAAACTGGTCTCGTTGGTTAGTGCTACGTTTGTGCTGTTTTGTGCTGCTAAAAATTCCGTTCTATCTTTTATCATTTTTGCGTTATTAATGATTTATTAAAGGTCACCAAAGGTCAGTCAGACCCCCTACAACACCCAAATGACACAAAACTGGTCTCGTTGGTTAGTGCTACGTTTGTGCTGGTTTGTGCTGCTAAAATTTTTATTTGTGCTGTTATGGTTTTTAAGTTATAACAGTTTGGTTTTTTTTTCAAACCCCACTCACTTTGCCCACCCTACAATCAGCACAAATAAAAACTCAAGTGTGTTTCTTTAGTGCTACATTTGTGCTGTTTTGTGCTGCTAAAATTTCTGAGTGACCTTTGGTGACCTTTAATAAATCATTAATAACGCAAAAACGATAAGAGATAGAACGGAAATGTTAGCAGCACAAAACAGCACAAACGTAGCACTAACCAACGAGACCAGTTTTGTGTCATTTGGGCGTTGTAGGGGGGCTGAGTGACCTTTGGTGACCTTTAATAAATCATTAATAACGCAAAAACGATAAAAGATAGAACGGAATTTTTAGCAGCACAAAACAGCACAAACATAGCACTAACCAACAAGACCAGTTTTGTGTCATTTGGGCGTTGTAGGGGGGCTAGGTGATGTCATAGTCTGGAAAAAACAATTGATAATATCTTAAAAATAAAAGCAGCACAAATGTAAATTTTTACCGTACAAAACAGCACAAACGTAGCACTAAAGAAACACACTTGAGTTTTTATTTGTGCTGATTGTAGGGTGGGCAAAGTGAGTGGGGTTTGCAAAAAAAAAAAAACTGTTATAACTTAAAAACCGTAACAGCACAAATAAAAATTTTAGCAGCACAAACCAGCACAAACGTAGCACTAACCAACGAGACCAGTTTCGTGTCATTTGGGCATTGTAGGGGGGCTGACTGACCTTTGATGACCTTTAATAAATCATTAATAACGAGAAAACGATAAAAGATAGAACAGAATTTTTAGCAGCACAAAACAGCACAAACGTAGCACTAACCAATGAGACCAGTTTTGTGTCATTTGGGCATTGTAGGGGGGCTGACTGACCTTTGGTGACCTTTAATAAATCATTAATAACGCAAAAACGATAAGAGATAGAACGGAAATGTTAGCAGCACAAAACAGCACACACATAGCACTAACCAACGAGACCAGTTTTGTGTCATTTGGACGTTGTAGGGGGGCTGAGTGACCTTTGGTGACCTTTAATAAATCATTAATAACGCAAAAATGATAAACGGTAGAACAGAATTTTTAGCAGCACAAAACAGCACAAACGTAGCACTAACCAATGAGACCAGTTTTGTGTCATTTGGGCGTTGTAGGGGGGCTAGGTGATGTCATAGTCTGGAAAAAACAATTGATAATATCTTCAAAATAAAAGCAGCACAAATGTAAATTTTTACGGCACAAAACAGCACAAACATAGCACTAAAGAAACACACTTGAGTTTTTATTTGTGCTGATTGTAGGGGGGCCAGCTTCGCTGAGCTAAAAAATGCTTCCTTTGTATATAATTCCTGATGTGACAGTACCTAGGTACACTCTGTTCTCTCAGCCTGATGGGAGACTAATGGGAGGTTGATAGGAATGACCCACTTACTCCTGCTTCTGATTACTGAATTACGTTGATGGTGTCATGAGGGAGTGGGATCCTGAGACACTGTGTAATGAATGACTAAGTGGGTCTGGGCAAAGGAGCAACTGCAGAATGCTTACGATTCACCAATGACTTTTGACACACTGTTAGGATTATGTTGTCTATATCCATTTTATAGTCAAATTCCAGTTTTAGGCTTTTAAATCAGTTGCCCTGTATTTTTAAACAAAAAAGTGTCTCTTGCTATAATACTCACCCCATCTCCAGCACCGTCCTCTTCCAGATCAGTTGTTCAATGCATGCGCGCTTTGCACTTTTACAAAATTTCCCATATACCATTACTTTAACCACCTCAATACAGGGCACTTACACCCCCTTCCTGCCCATTTTTCAGCTTTCAGCGCTGTCACATTTTGAATGACAATTGTGCAGTTATGCTACACTGTAACCATGTGAAATTTTTATCATTTTCTTCACACAAATAGAGCTTTCTTTTGGCGGCATTTAATCACTCCTGTTTTTTTTTTTTTTCTCTGTCAGTAAATTTTGTAAATAAGTAATTTTTCTTCTTCACTGATGGGCACTGATGAGACAGTACTGATGTGTACTGATAGGCTGCACTGATGGGCACTGATGAGGTGGCACTTAAGGGCACTGATTAGGTGGCACTTATGAGGAGGCACAAATATGCCGCACTTATGAGCACTGATAGGTGGCACTGATGTGTGGCACTGATGATCACTGATAGGGGGCACTGGTGGGCACAGGGCATATTTGTGCCTCCTCATAAGTGCCACCTAATCAGTGCCCTTAAGTGCCACCTCATCAGTGCCCATCAGTGCAGCCTATCAGTACTGGTGGGCACAGAGGCAGCATGGATAGGCAGCACGGATAGGTAGCACTGATTGCTTGCACTTGTGGGCACAGATTGGTGGCAATTGTGGGCACTGGTTGGCACTGATTGCTGGCAGTGGTGGGCACACAGTTCTGGCACTGGTGGCATTTAATTGTAATCAGTGCCCTGATTACATCCCTAGATGTCCTCTATGAGCTAATCGGCTCTCCTCTCCTCACACTCTGTCAGTGTGAGGCGAGGAGCGCCAATTACTAGCATCTCCGTGTTTACATGTGACTGGCTGTGATTGGACACAGCCTATCACATGGCTAAAGAGCTGCTGCTCTTTAGACAGATCGGGGTCGTGCCGTGTCCTAGCAACACGGTGCGGCCGTAATCGGTGCGCAAGAGTGGTCGTTCTGGACAGCCGTCATTTGACCTCCACCCAGAACAAGAGCCGCGCTGCCCAGCCGTCATTTGACGGCTGGCGGGTGGGAAGAGGTTAAAGGCTAAGTTCACTATTTTTTCTAAAATCCAGCTCTCCTATGTGCCAATATACCATTAATATAAAATTGATGCGCTTTAAATAAATAGTGCACAATATGCTGCTGCGACTAAGCTTAAATCCAGGAATAAAAAATGCATACATGTGAATAAAATAAATAAATAATTATGGTGCTAATACATGTGTTAAAATTGCCAAAATAAATCTTCAAATTGGTGATGTGATGGTGAATATAAATAAAATAGTAATGACACTCTGAGTACAATGTCCAGGCAGAGATAAATAGTGGGGGAAAGTAAAAATAATTAAACAGTTCCTTCCCTTAATCCAGATAGATTGACTATCCTGAGATTATCCTGAGAGCCGAATCACCAGCAGTATTATGGCTAAAGTGGGATGCAAGAAAAACTAAATATCCTGATACAAACGATCTAACCCAGTGAGTCAATCTATCTGGATTAAGGGAAGGAACTGTTTAATTATTTTTACTTTCCCCCACTATTTATCTCTGCCTGGACATTGTACTCAGAGTGTCATTATTATTTTATTTATATTCACCGTCACATCACCAATTTGAAGATTTATTTTGGCAATTTTAACACATGTATTAGCACCATAATTATTTATTTATTTTATTCACATGTATGCATTTTTTATTCCTGGATTTAAGCTTAGTCGCAGCAGCATATTGTGCACTCTTTATTTAAAGCGCATCAATTTTATACTTAGTACTATTTGTTTGGTTATCTGATCACCCTGTATTGATAGCAGCTTTAATTTACTGATTTTTTCATAGCACTAACTATAGGGGTATATATATATATTTTTAAGCACAATTTATTTATATCACACATATTTATCCACATCAGCGCTTTTTATTAATTTTTTTATACCATTAATATACCTCCGCTGCAGAAAAATAAAAGCTTTCTTTCATTTTGAAACAAGGCCTTACCTTAGGGTTTAGGACTGTGTATATGGGATTGTATTTTTTTTTTGGTTGAACTGGATGGGCTTGTGTCTTTTTTCAACCTAACTAACCATTAACTATATAACTTAGCCATTGTTATATTTCTCAGAATGCTTCAGAGACCCCCTGGTATACAGACACAGAGAAACCACTAAGACACAGGAAGGAGTTTACCAGCTGACCTCATTAGCACACCTTCACTCATCAACTAAGCTTTCACAGCACCCCCAGCATTCCTCCACACGTGCATTTGCCTGGCTTCCCCAGTCCAGTGTCCCTTCAGACAGGCTCAGGCTGCATGCTAAACCTTGTGGCAACATGCAGCCCACGGGACACCCCTAAAGTAATGTAAGGGCCTGTCTGATTGGATACAGAGTGATTGGATAGATGACGTGTCCTATTATCTAGTTTTGGTAAATCTAAACGAGATTGTATAATCAGATTGTATAGTGTATCCCCACATGTATACACCATAGGCCACGTTGTTAAGCCTCTTCTTCACTGTGAATGGACCCACAAATTTAGCTAATTTTAGATTGGTTGTAGCTAACCAAACCTGATCACCAGGTTCCAGGATTAGATCTCCCCGTTTCTTCTTGTCAAAAGGCTTCTTATAGTCTTCCTCGGCTTTGCCCATGGTTTTTTGCAACAGTTGGTTGTTAGTACTGAAGAATATCATTGTATCTTGAATTGCTGGAATGGGACATTCAGGGGCTGTGGTGATCAGGAATGAAGGGTGAAACCCGTAATTGGCAAAAAAGGGAGATTGCTTGGTGGCAGAATGTTGTATGCAAACTCTGCTAATGGTAATAGTGCCACCCAATCATCCTGCGAGAAGGAAGAAAAACAGCATAAATACTGTTCCAGCCTTTGGTTGGTCCTTTCAGTTTGACCATTGGTATATGGGTGGTTTGCTGAAGAAAAGGACAGCTCAATCTTCAGGACTTTACACAAGGCTCTCCAAAATCTAGACGTGAACTGGACTCCGTGGTCTGACACTATATTAAAAAGAGGTCAATGCAGTCTCACAATTTCTTTAAAAAAGATCGGTGCTGTCTCTGAAGCTGATGGTGTACCCTGCATGGGTAAGAAATGTGTCATTTTCGATAAACGGTCTACGACCACAAAGATGGTAGAGTGACCTTCGGAAAGAGGGAGTTCCATGATAAAGTCCATTGAAATCATTTTCCAAGGTCTATCTGAAATTGGCAAGGGTCTCAACAGACCCCAGGACTTTGTCCTGCTAGTCTTATTCATAACACAGGTAGGACAAGACTCAATGTACTTTTTACAGTCTTCTCTTAAACTGAGCCACCAAAATGTACGTTATAAGAGTTTGGACGTCTTGTGGATTCCAAAATGTCCTGCAAGGGCATGGTCATGGCAAAGACCCAGGGTGACAACTTGCACCTTTTCAGGTACAAAGATTCTGTCATTGTGCCATAACAGTCCACCCCTTGCTTGTAACACCACCCCAGAAAAAGATGAGATACCAATAGAGGCTTGTTTAATCTGGGACAGGAAATATTCCTGTAGCAAGAGAAAATTCCCAGGCACACCAAACATCCGGGACAGAGCATCTGGTTTTGTCTTCTTTGATCCTGGCCTGTAGGTGATGTGGAAGATAAATCTGGTGAAGAATAGTGCCCACCTGACCTGTCGAGGTTCAAACGTCTTGCGGCTCGTAAGTATTCCAAGTTTTGGTGGTCAGTAATTATCAAGATTAGGTGAGCTGCCCCTTCCAGCAAGTATCTCCAAGTATCTCCACTCTTCAAGGGCAGCTTTAATTGCCAGGAGTTCTCGGTCTCCTACATCATAATTTTTCTCAGCCGGGGATAACTTGTGAGAAAAAAAAGCCACAGGGTATAATAAGGCTTTGGCCCCTTGACGTTGAGACAGATTACAGATACTTACAAAAAGTATCTACCTCTAAGACAAATGGTAGAGCAGGATCTGGATGCCGGAATATAGGTGCAGATGTAAAAAGTCCTTTCAGAGTTTCAAATGAAGACTGTGCTTCTGAAGACCACTGGAAATGCTTGCAATGTCTTGTCAACTGAGTAATGGGGGAAATTATTGCGGAAAATCCCTTAAAAAATTTCCTATAGAAATTTGCGAATCCTATAAAGCGTTGTACCCCCTTCTTATCCGTGGGAGCTGGCCAATCCAGAATGGCAGAAACTTTCTGTGGATCCATCTTGATACTGTCTGTGGACAGGATAAGGCCCAAGAACTGAATACTTTGACGCTCAAACTCGCATTTTTCGAGTTTCGCGTATAGGCCGTGCTGTCTGAGTCGGGACAGGACTTTTCTGACATGTTCTTGATAAGTCTCTAAGGAAGAAGAAAATATTAAAATGTCATCCAGATACACGATAACAAATAGATCTAAATAGTCCCAGAAGACATCATTAATAAAGTGCTGAAATGTTGCTGGGGCGTTGCAAAGTCCGAAAGGCATTACTAAGCATTCAAAATGTCTAAATCGGGTACGAAAAGCCATTTTCCACTCGTCACCTTCAGGAATACCCACCAAATTATATGCCCCACGAAAGTCCAGTTTCGTGAAGATGATGGCATAACGGAGTCCCTGAAACAGCTCTGGGACCAAAGGTAGGGGGTAACGATTTTTAATTGTTATTTTATTGAGGTCCCCGTAGTCCACACGGGCGAAGGGAATGATCCTTTTTCTCAGCGAAGAAAATTCCAGCTCCGGCTGGGGACATGGAGGGACGGATAAACCCCTTTCTCAGGCTGTCATCAATGTACTCTTTCAAGGTAGCAAGTTTAGGTTCCGTCAGAGGGAAGATTCGCCCGAATGGTATTTCGGCCCCAGGAAGGCGCTCGATTGGGCAATCGTATGGCCTATGGGAGGGAAGAGTCTCTTCTCCTTTCTTACTAAACACATCAGTAAAGTCTCAGTAAGGTGCCGGAATAGAAGAACACAATTCAGCATCAGAGTCTATACATAGCAGAGGAGACTGGCGAGTAGATTGCTTGGAAAAGCAATGTTGCTGGCAGTAAAGAGAAGGGAACTCGATTTTTCCTGAATCTCACCGAATGCAGGGATTGTGCGCCTGGAGCCATGGCATACTCAGAATGATGGGGAACAAGGGTGAAGCTATGGCATCCAAACGCAACAGTTCTCTGTGATTACCGAATATGGTGATCGGTAATGGAACAGTCTCTTGAGTGACAGGACCAGATTTAATGCATGATAAAATATAAATACAGCGCTCACAAACAAAAACCCATAATAAGTGTTAACAAAAACATAAAGTCCATATGAAACTGTAAAAGTGCTTCATAAATAATGTGTAAAAATACAGGGAATGCTTCACATCTGATATGCAGAAAGTGCAGAGAAAATGTTGCAGAAAAATGTTCAGGTGTATCCAGACACCCCACATGTGTCCCCACTCACTAAATCATAATGACACCCAGCTTTGCAGTCTGGGAGTCAATATAGACTTATAGCGATATCCAGAGGATGTTGCAGGATGGCAGGTTCACTGATGAGATGATAAACGATCCTTCAATGTAAATACTCAGCCATACAAAAACAGGTACCCAAAAAGGAAGACGAAAGGGAGGACCAATAGTGAAGTATATTAAGACTGAAAATTTATTGCGCATAAAAGGTTATACTTACAAAAGTAAGTTAAAATCAGGCATTGAAATGATCAGAGGATGCAACAAACACCGCTATTAGCGTTCCCACGAGACCGCAAATGACGTCCGTACCGGAAGTGCGTCGCGTCAATGCATTCTGCCCTCCCACAGGGTGTCATCAAAGGACCTATCTTCCGATTGGAACTGACTGCCTTATATCACAAAAGAGAGAGGTTCACTCCCCTTCCTCCACCAATCAGATCGGCACAGTGGTCATTTTGTTGGTTGGAAAAACGTGTCGCCCCCATGGATAGAGCACACTCTATAAGAGGGACTAAACCACCATGATATTGGTTGGATAAACCTCAAAATAAACAGAGGCCAGTTCCGAGGTCATGGGAACAAGTGACAACATACTCAATCAAATGCTTTAATACATAAGTAAAAATCACAAGAGGCAAAGAAATAAAGGAATGAAATAAGTAAAAATAAAAATAGTCATAAAGAAAAAATAATGAAAAATAAAAATAAAGATAATAAAAATAAAAATAACATTAAAAAATAAAAGTTAAATAAAGAATGAAAATAAAGATGAAAATAAAAATGAGAATAAAAATAAAGATAAAAATAAACACAAAAATAAAATAAGATTAAATACGAGCCTCATGTTCAACCCCAGAGGGTTCATCGTACTCAAATGATGAATCCACTGGGTCTCATTAGGAGAGATGGCTCTCTTGAGGTTGCCTCCTCTCCAATGAGCTTCAACTCGACCAATACCACAGAAAGTGAGACTACTGGGAGCCCTACAATGGAATAATCTGAAGTGGTTGGACAAGCTGTGGTGTTTGAAACTCTTTTTTATCCGGTTGACATGTTCACGTAAACAAACACCCAATGCTCTGGTGGTCCTGCCCACGTACTGAAGTCCACAAGGACAGAACAAGAGATACGTGATGTGGGTGGTCCCACATGTGATGAACTTGTTGACCTTAAAGGACTCACCAGAGGAGTGGGATGTGAACTCAAGTGTCTTCCTTACTCTGTGTTTGGATGTTCTACACATTACAGACCTCCCACAGCTGAAAAAAACAACTTGGTCCAAAAAGGTGACAGTCTTCCTGGGGGATCAACCACATTAGGAGGTTTCGTGTAGATAAACAAAGGTTTATCAGGTAGGGATTTAGCAAGATCGTTATCCTTCAACAGTAAGTGCCAGTGCTTATGAATAATTTTTCTTGTCTATATTGCCATGTAAAACCTGTCATGAAAGCAGTTCCAAAGTCTTTCTCATTTACCTCTCTTTTCTTAACCACTTCAGCCCCGGAAGGATTTACCCCCTTCCTGACCAGAGCACTTTTTACAATTTGGCACTGCATCGATTTAACTGCTAATTGCGCGGTCATGCAATGCTGTGCAATGCTGTACCCAAACAAAATTTGCATCCTTTTCTTCTTACAAATAGAGCTTTCTTTTGATGGTATTTGATCACCTCTGTGGTTTTTATTTTTTGCGCTATAAACGGAAAAAGACGGAAAATTTTGAAAAAAATTATATTTTCTACTTTTTGTTATAAAAAAATCCAATAAACTCAATTATGGTCATACATTTAGGCCAAAATGTATTCGGCCACATGTCTTTGGTAAAAAAAATGTCAATAAGCATATATTTATTGGTTTTCGCAAAAGTTATAGCGTCTACAAACTAGGGTACATTTTCTGGAATTTACACAGCTTTTAGTTTATGACTGCCTATCTCATTTCTTGAGGTGGTAAAATGACAGGGCAGTACAAACCCCCCCACCAAATTACCCCATTTTGGAAAGTAGACACCCCAAGAAATTGCTGAGAGGCATGTTAAGCCCACTGAATATTAATTTTTTTTGACCCAAGTGATTGAATAATAATAAAAAAAAAAATTACAAAAAACTGTCACTAAATGATACATTGCTCACACATGCCATAGTTATATGTGGAATTGCACCCCAAAATACATTTAGCTGCTTCTCCTGAGTATGGGGATACCACATGTGTGGGCCTGTTTGGGAGCCTGGCCACGTACGGGCCCCGAAAACCAAGCACCGCCTTGGCATGAAATATTTTATATTTTGACATAAGTTGCGGGAAAATGACAAACATTTTATTTTTTTTTTGCACAAAGTTGTCACTAAATTATATATTGCTCAAACATGTCATGAGCATTGTGCTGCTTCTCCTGAGTATGGGGATACCACATGTGTGAGACTTTTTGGGAGCCTAGCCGCATACGGGGCCCCCCGAAAACCAAGCACCGCCTTCAGGATTTCTAAGGGCGTAAATTTTTTATTTCATTCCTCACTACCTATCACAGTTTTGAAGGCCATAAAATGCCAAGATGGCACAAACCCCCCTCAAATGACCCAATTTTGGAAAGTAGACACCCCAAGCTATTTGCTGAGAGGCATGTTGAATCCATGGAATATTTTATATTTTGCCACAAGTTGCAGGAAAATGACAAACCTTTTTTTTTTTACAAAGTTGTCACTAAATGATATATTGCTCAAACATGCCATGGGCATATGTGGAATTACACCCCAAAATACATTTCGCTGCTTCTCCTGAGTACGGGGATACCACACGTGTGGGACTTTTTGGGAGCCTAGCTGCATACGGGTCCCCGAAAACCAATCACTGCCTTCAGGATTTCTAAGGGCGTACATTTTTTATTTCGCTCCTCACTACCTATCACAGTTTCATAGGCCATAAAATGTCAAGATATAACAAAGCCCCCCAAATGACCCCATTTTGGAAAGTAGACACCCCAAGCTATTTGCTGAGAGGCATGGTGAGTATTTTGCAGTTCTCATTTGTTTTTGAAAATGAAGAAAGACAAGAAAAATGTATTTTTTTTTTCTTTTTTCAATTTTCAAAACTTTGTGACAAAAAGTGAGGTCTGCAAAATACTCACCATACCTCTCAGCAAATAGCTTGGGGTGTCTACTTTCCAAAATGTGGTCATTTGGGGGGGTTTGTGCCATCTGGGCATTCCATGGCCTCTGAAAATCTGTCATAGGCAGTGAAGAGTGAAATCAAAAATTTACACCCTTAGAAAGCCTGAAGGCGGTGCCTGGTTTTCGGGGTCCCGTACGCGGCTAGGCTCCCAAAAGTCTCACACATGTGGTATCCCCGAACTCAGGAGAAGCAACAGAATGTATTTTGGGGTGTAATTTCACATATTCCCATGGCATGTTTGAGCAATATATCATTTAGTGACAACTTTGTGCAAAAAAAATGTGTCATTTTCCCGCAACTTAAGTCACAAAATAAAATATTCCATAGACTCGACATGCCTCTCAGCAAAAATCTTGGGGTGTCTACTTTCCAAAATGTCATTGGGGGGGTTTTGAACTGTCCTGGCATTTTATGCACAACATTTAGAAGCTTATATCACACATCACCCACTCTTCTAACCACTTGAAGACAAAGCCCTTTCTGACACTTTTTGTTTACATGAAAAAAATATTTTTTTTGCAAGAAAATTACTTTGAATCCCTAAACATTGCAGTGTATATATTTTTTTAAAGAAAAGGCCCTACAGATTAAAATGGTGGGTGTTTAATTTTTTTTTTTTTACACAGAATTTGCGCAGCCATTTTTCAAATGCATTTTTTGGGAAAAAACACACTTTTTTAAATTTTAATGCACTAAAAAACACACTGTATTTCCCAAATGTTTGATGAAATAAAAAAAATGATCTTAGGCTGAGTACATGGATACCAAACACGACATACTTTAAAATTGCGCACAAATGTGCAGTGGCTACAAACTGAATACATTTTTAAAAGCTTTTAAAAGCCTTTACAGGTTACCACTTTAGATTTACAGAGGAGGTCTACTGCCAAAATTACTGCCCTAGATCTGACCTTTGCGGTGATACCTCATATGCATGGTGCAATTGCTGTTTACATTTGACGCCAGACCGACGCTTGCATTCACCTTTGCGCAAGAATGGGGGGGACAGGGGTTTTTTTTTGCTTTTTAATCTCATTTTTAAGCTGTTCCTTTCATTTTTTTTTTTAGCATTTCTATTGTTGTCTCAGGGAATGTAAATATCCCCTATGATAGCAATAGGTAGTGACAGGTACTCTTTTTTTTGAAAAAATTGGGTTCTATTAGACCCTAGATCTCTCCTCTGCCCTCAAAGCATCTGACCACACCAAGATCGGTGTGATAAAATGCTTCCCCAATTTCCCAATGGCGCTGTTTACATCCGGCGAAATCTAAGTCATAAAATGCTCGTAGCTTCAGGTTTCTTAGGCCATAGAGATGATTGGAGCCATTTTTGTCTGTGATCAGCTCTATGGTCAGCTGGCCGAATCAACGGCTGCATTCTCAGATTCCCTGTTGGGACAGGAGAGCCAGAGAAAAACATGAAAGACAGTGGGAGGGGGGCATTCCCTCCCACTGCTTGTAAAAGCAGTCTAGAGGCTAATTAGCTGCTAGGATTGCTTTTACATGAAAGCTGACTGCTGGCTGAAAAGAATGATACCAAGATGATACCTAAACCTGCACGCATTATTCTGGTATAACCACTCAAAGTCCAGCAACATACCAGTACGTTGCTGGTCCTTGTTGGGCATATATTGTAAACTTTTTTTTCATGCAGCCTGTGGGCTGCATGAAAAAAAGAGATTGATCTGTGGGTATGCCCACCATTAGAATACCTTCCTTCATCCACCCACTTCTAATGATGGGCATACATGCACCGTTTATATATGCCGAAGCATGGGGGCATCCGCCCCTAAATGTAGGAGCAAATCGTTCCTCCGCCCCTGCTGCCCACATAGTTTGGCATATATGCTCTTTTTTTAACTGTGTTGGTGAAATCACCTCCTACAGCGCTGGAGTCATGGCTTTATGTATCGTGGGAGCAAACGCTGTTGCTGTCAAGATACGTAAATCCGCGCTGCAACTGAATGGCATTCCTGCTAAGCAAATGATGGTTAACAATAAAACAAAATAACATTACAGTATAACAGTAATAGGGCGTACACACGGTCGGACTTTGTTCGGGCATTCCGACAACAAAATCCTAGGATTTTTTCCGACGGATGTTGGCTCAAACTTGTTTTGCCTACACACGGTCGCACAAAGTTGTCGGAATTTCTGATCGACAACCACGCGGTCACGTACACCACGTACGACGAGACTAGAAAAGGCCGGTTCAGAACCAAGCGCGGCACCCTTTGGGCTCCTTTTGCTAATCTCGTGTTAGTAAAAGTTTGGTGAGAGACGATTCACGCTTTTTCAGACTCGTGGCTTTCAGATCGTTTTCTGACGTTCAGTTTGTGCTTGTGGGTTTGTATCTGCTCTTCAGTGCGTGCAGCAAGTTCCGCGTGACTTTAGGTAGTCATTGTATTCTTGTTCGTTCGTTACTGTTTTTCAGGTCGCTCTTCACAGGCCTTGCTGTTCTTCAGTGCGTTCTGTTACTTCGTTCTGAGCAGCCGACCGTTTTCTAGCCATGTTTCGTATGCGTACTCCTCGTAGAATTCGTGCTGTGCGGGGGCTTGGTGTTGGGGTCCTGACCTTGACACAAGTCCAGTCCATGAACAGGGTGGGGAGGAGTTCATGGACCAAGAATTGGTTGCTTCAGAGTGACCAGTTCTCTCATATGCCTTTGCTCCGTGAGATCCGTGAGAATAATCCTGATGATTTCAGGAACTTTCTCAGGATGAGGGACCCCGTATTTCACCGTTTGTTGGCTTCGCTGACCCCCTATATCAGCAGGCAGGATACCTGCATGAGGCAAGCCATCACTGCGGAGCAGAGGTTGGTCGCTACCCTGCGGTATTTGGCCACAGGGAAAAGTCTGCAGGACTTGAAGTTCTCGACAGGCATCTCCCCCCAGGCTCTTCTTTGCCGCCATCCATCTCTTACGTGAGCCTGTGGTTGCAGACACTCACCTGTTGTGGTGACTAGTTCCACCACGTCCTCATCCTCCTGCTCATCTTGTGTTGTTGGGATTTCCCCTTCTTCCGGGGGGGGGCTCTGGTCTCCTCGGATGAGGGGTGTCCTCCGAGTCTTTTCTCCCCTATGTAAAACAAAAATGGTATAATTAGCACACAGATATTTAATGTCAGAACTATAAAGATGAAACATTGCTTGGAAGTGGGGTACAATGATCTATTTTAGCCGAGTTCCAAGATGTAGATTTTTTAGTGTCCTTTGTTAAGCTGCAATACTTTACCTGTTTGGTACAAGCTTCACAGATGGAGACCCCCCTATAGTATACACTGGAGCACCTGTGTGGCCCCCCTAATAAAAATGGTGTTCTTTTGTCCCACACTAGTGCTCCAGTGTCCAGATGTGAAAACAGCTGCTGAGTGTCCTCTCCTTACGCACAATCTAGTTTGCATTTCATTCTAGTAACAAACCCATCTACACAACCCAATTCTTTGAAGCCAAGTATAGGGCGTCAAAATGGTGGCCAAATGCATATGGCCTAAACAATGGTATTTTATCGTCCAAAATAAAAATGTGTGATCCGAACGAATAATGTGCCCATGAACATGAAAGTTGCACGAACGTAATAAACACAAAAAGAATAGGAACACAGCACAAATACTTACTTTTTTGCAGCACTCTCGGGATCTTTCTGTACTGCTCATGTTCTCATAATTTCAGGTCCGACCACCGCTTCCTGAGCTGATCTTTCGATCGTCGTACCCTGAATTTCCGGTGCAGACTCCTGAACACTTTCGCCATGATCTTCGCCTTTCGGACATTGGGGTTGGGGTAAGGCCCATACTTTCCATCATAGTCGGCCTTCTTCAGGATGTCCACCATTTCCAACATCTCCCCAAAGGACATATTTGAGTCCTTTAATCTCCTTCTGGATCGGGACGTTTCAGGCTCCGGCCTTTCCTCCCCCTCCTCCTCGTTGCTACAATTAGCACGATCCTGCTGTCTATCCGCCATGTGCTCTTCCCCCACTGTGCCGAACGAAAAGGGGCGGGGAATAGACTAGAAAGAACGTCAGGGGCGGGCGGAGTTATACGCATGCGCAGTGTGTATAAATCGTAACGCGCGCGTCTTACGTACGATCTGTGAGCGGAGGAAGGAGCATCGGAGATGCCGATCGTGCTAACGAAGGTAGGATCTAAACTTGGGCCTATACTGCTTCGAAATGGAAGCCTATATTGTAACAAGATTAGGGGAGTTTGGCCTGACATTAGGGTTTGTCTTGTGTTGTGTCTTGCAGAGAAAATGGATGGGTTCAACGACCACAATTTCTTGCCCCTGTTTATTGACAAGTACAGGGAGCTGCCCTGTCTGTGGCAGGTGGGACACCCCCACTATAATCACAAACAGAAGAGGCAGGCAGCGCTGGAGAAACTGCTGGAGTTGGTGAAGCCGGTGGTCCCCACAGCAACCATCCCTTATTTAAAAGCTAAAATTGGTGGCCTGAGGAGCACGTATCTTAGGGAGCGCAAGAAGGTCACAGATTCCCAGAGGTCCGGAGCTGCAGCAGATGACATTTATGTCCCCAGGCTGTGGTACTATGAGAGACTGCGATTTCTGTCAGACCACACTGAAGTCAGGGAATCCCTCTCCAATCTTCCTTCCACTCCTCCTTCCATACCAGCTGAGGCTTCCGATGTCCAACCTGGGCCTTCCAGCCAGGAAGAAATGGAGGAGCCCAGCTGGAGTCAGGTATAGCATTCTTCTACAGATTTCTGGGCAATAAATAAATAATGTTTACTAGATGTTATTATTGATCACTAATTGCTGATTAAAAAAAGTGTTTTACATATCAATAGACAGTAGTGGGCACCCAAAATTGGGACAAGAATGCAAAATGCTGGGCTCAGAAGGATAGTCTGTTATATTTGTTAACATTCAATTTGCAGCAGTCAGGAGGTGAAAATTGTGTGTGATTGATGAAAACAATACTAAAACTATGTCCCTTTTTCATACACAGGAAGACCTCAGCCAGGAGGAGGTTGTGGAATGTGGCAGCCAGGAGGAGGCGGGGATTAGTGTCAGCCAGGAGGAGGCAGGGATTAGTGTCAGCCAGGAGGAGGCGGCGGCTAAGTGTCAGCCAAGAGAAGCCTGGGACAAGTCGCAGCCTGACTGAGTCTCAGGTTCCTCCCCTCCGCCCGCCATACAAAAGGGCCAGGAAGGCCACTCCCAGTCCTGTGCAAGATTTAGCATACAGGCTGATCCAGGAGGCTTCGGCGTCCCTCAGAGCCTTCCCCAGTCCTGCAGAGGTCTTTGTCTGCATGGCTGCCACCAAATTGCAGGGCATGCAGGAGGGCCAATGCAGGATCTCTGAGGACCTGATTTATAAAGTCCTACGTAAGGGGGAGAGTGGGGAACTGACACCCAAGACGGATGTCATTGAGATAGACGATCCTCCTCCTCCTCCTCCTGCTGCCACAACTCCACCACCACAGCCAAAGCCTGTAAGGAAGCGTGGAAGGAAGACCAAAGAGTGATGGCCCTGGGTTCAGTCTGGTCTGACAGAAGATGCAGTCTCTCGTATGACCACAGCCTGGGGACACAGATGTCATCTGCTGCTTTCTGGATCTCTGGGACTTCTGGACCAGACTGCCCTCCCTTAGATAAGGACTCCTCAGGCCACCAATTTTGCTTTTAAATAATTGATGTCTGCCCTGGGGGTCCAAGGCTTCGCCCACTTCTGCAGTTTCTCCAGCGTTGCCTCCCTCTTTGTTTTTTTATAGTTGTGACCCCTTAATAAATTTTTTTTAGGTAAATTCTACTCTCCTGTGTGTGTTTTCATCCAAAAAGGACAGTTTGTTGGTGACGATTCAGGTACATTTCTAACATAAAATGTGAAATTAACAAGGGACAACAACACCAAACAATCTCCTACAGATTAAATAGAACAACATATCAATGGTGTTGTGGGAACTTGTCACAAAAAACACACAAACATTTTCGGGAGTACAAATCAAAATCACCAAAAAAAAAGAGAAACACAAAAAAAGATTCTACATTAAAGGCAAAAAAAAAAAAAAAAAAATATACAAAAATATGTTGTCAGATGTGAGAAATCAAAATATATTGAGGGAATCCCGATAAATAGTAACGAAATAAGTTTGTGAGAAGTGTGTGTGAATATGAGCAGCAAAACGAATATATTCTTGTCACATTATAAAGAAGAAGAGAGTGCGCTGTATTAAACCATTTTGAACATTGCAGCGTGACGAAAGTGCTGCATCCATTGCGAATGCTAAGTTTACCAGAACGAGCTGTCCCGTGTCGGAATTTCTTCTGAGCATGCGTGGCAAATCCGATGGAAAATGTCCGATGGCGCCCACACACGGTCGGAATTTCCGACAACACGCTCCGATCGGACATTGTCCATCGGAAAATCCGACCATGTGTACGGGGCATTAGACTTACCATACCTGCAAAGCAAATACAAAAAAAAATAGTAAAGAATAAAACATTTTTTAATGCAACCTGTGCCTAAAATATATATATATATATATATATATATATATATATATATATATATATATATATATGCCGAAGCATGGGGGCATCCTCCAGGAAAAAGGTAGGAGCAAATCTCTCCTCCCCCCTGCTGCCCCCATGCTTTGGCATATATGCTGAAGTATGTAACTGTGGTGGTGAAATCACCTTCAACAGCGCTGGAGTCATGGCTTTATGTATCGTGGGAGCAAACGCTGTTGCTGTCAAGATAAATAAATCCCTGCTGCAACTGAATGGCGAACCTGCTAAGCAATTGATGGTTAACAATAAAACAAAATAACATTACAGTATAACAGTAATGCCCCGTACACACGGTCGGACTTTGTTCGGACATTCCGACAACAAAATCCTACGATTTTTTCCGACAGATGTTGGCTCAAACTTGTCTTGCATACACACGGTCACACAAAGTTGTCGGAAAATCTGATCATTCTGAACGCGGTGACGTAAAACATGTATGCCGGGACTATCAACGGGGCAGTCGCCAATAGCTTTCATCTCTTTATTTATTCTGAGCATGCGTGGCACATTGTCCGTCGGATTTGTGTACACACGATCGGAATTTCCAACAACGGATTTTGTTGTCAGAAAATTTTATAGCCTGCTCTCAAACTTCGTGTGTAGGAAAGTCCGATGGAAAATGTTTGATGGAGCCTACACACGGTCAAAATTTCCGACAACAAGGTCCTATCACACATTTTCCGTCGGAAAATCCGACCGTGTGTACGGGGCATAAGACTTATCATACCTGCAAAGCAAATACAAAAAAAACATAGTAAAAAATAAAATATTTTTTAACGCAACCTGTGCCTGAAATATATACAGTACCTGACCGCGAGATTGTGTTTCCAGTGCAATCTCATTGCACTGGTTCTCGGAGACGGGGTACTGTGCATGTTGCACTGGCTCGCTCTTCGGGAAAGGAAAACTTTTTTTCCTTTAGCGATGAGCGACAGCCAGTGCTGACAGCTGTCTGGTATGACTCATGAGGGGGAACGTCGCGCCAAATTTTTAATAAAAAACTGACGTGGGTCCCCCCCGGGGGCATACCAGGCCCTTAGGTCTGGTATGGATTGTAAGGGGAACCCCCCTACGCCGAAAAATCAGCGTGGGGTCCCCCCCAAAATCCATACCAGACCCTTATCCAAGCACACAGCCCGAACAGTCAGGAAAGGGGGTGGAAACGAGCCAGTGACCCCCCTCCTGGACCGTACCAGGCCGCATGACCTCAACATGGGGGGGTGGGTGCTTTGGGGGAGGGGGGCACCCTGCAGGCGCCCCCACCCTAAAGCACCTTGTCCCCATGTTGATGAGGACAAGGGCCTCTTCCCAACAACCCTGGCCGTTGGTTGTTGGGGTCTGCAGGCAGAGAGCTTATCGGAATCCGGGAGCCCCCTTTAATAAGGGAGCCCCCAGATCCCAGCCCCCCACCCTATGTGAATGAGTATGGGGACATTGGTACCCCTGCCCATTCACCTAGAGAAAAAAGTGTCAATAAAAAAAACACACTACATACTGCATATATGCTGAAGTATGTAACTGTGGTGATGAAATCACCTCCGACAGCGCTGGAGTCACGGCTTTATGTATCGTGGGAGCAAACGCTGTTGCTGTCAAGATAAATAAATCCGCGCTGCAGCTGAATTGCATACCTGAAAACAAAAAAATGGTTAACAATAAAACACAGTAAACAGTAAAGTATAAAAAAATTGCATATCTGAAAAGCAAACAAGATAAAACATAATAACAATAAAACAATAAAACATTGCAGAGTAGAATACAGTAAAAAAAATACTGTATAAATACAGTAAAAAGAGCAGAACAGCTAAAACTTAACTTATATCACCTGCCGGGCAATCAGGGGGTTAAACCTTTATTAGGTAATAAACAGCGGGTGCCCTGACACTTTAAAAAATAAACTAACTAACCAGCGTCACCTGTAACAGTTATACGGTGATCACTGGTGAAAGGGTTAACTAGGGGGCAATCAGGGAGTTAAAACCTTTATTAGGTAGTATATGGGGGTCCCTGACGCTATAAAACGCTGATGGCGAACCTAAATACTTACCTCCCTAACTAGCATCACCTGTGACACTAATACAGCGATCAGAAAAATTATCGCTTAGTGACACTGGCGACGGGGGGTGATCAAGGGGTTAGTCTTTATTAGGGGAGGTTAGGGGGGTATCCTAGACCTAAAGGGGGCTAATACTAATTGCTCTACCACTTATAACTGTCACAAACTGACACCAATGCAATAATCAGAAAAAAAAACTGCTATTGGTGTCACTGTGACAGGTGGTGCAGAGGGTTGATCAGGGGGTGATGGGGGGTGAAAAGTGTGCCTAGAGTGTTCTACTGTACATGTAGTGTCAGGGTACCATTGGCGCCGGACCTGGGCGTCGGCACGCGCCTATGCACTGGCGCGCTCCGTTACACACATTTCAGCAAAATCTTGTTGTTCCTGGGCGTCAGCGCGGCACTAGGGCGCGCGCGGGTACGCGGCGCATGGGCGCGCGCGCGTGTGCTTGTGCGGGCGTGCTCGCGTTCACGATAGCGCCGGTTTGGCGCCAAAGTGCACATAAAGGTCCTCCTGTGCCTCTGGTACATTGCTGCTTCGTCTCAGCTTCATGATTCGTGTTAACCTGAACCTGATTGTTGTTACCCATCTGACCCGGCTTGTTTGACTATCCGTCCTGCTCCTATCCGACCCAGCCTGCCTGACTACTCTTCTACTACATGCTTGATACCGTTGCCAACCTCTGCCTGCCTACCGACTCTTAAAGACAAAAATGTGTCTGCGCTAGATGATAAATGATAATACTAAAAACTATTAATATCGAAAAATATATATAAACATACAATAGTAAGTGCTAAGTGCAAAAGTGAACATACATATACATCTATGTGCTGCAATAAACTACTGATAGATCAGAAATAACTGATAGTGCATATATCCAAAGTGCAAAGTGCTATATTAAACACACAAAATGAGTGCCCAATCAGAAGAAAAACAATGACATTCCTCATATAAGTGTTTGAGGTTCAACCAGTGTAAATCCAAAATTGCATAAAGTGCTCAAAATAGTGTCCATAATCAGTGAAGCTCATCCATCATGTTCTTCAAAAGTGTAGCACCATAAAACATGCCTTAGTGCCCTCCAGTGATCCCCATAAGCATATGCGCTCACCTTCCAGCGTGTGACACAGTGTTTAAACTATGTCAAAAAGCGCTTTGGAGCCACTCCTGTGCTCAAATGGAATCAGCTGTGTGGACCTCCAATGCTCCCAATTATGATTTTATGCAAGAAAAAAGAAACTCCATAGCGCAATACAGTTTAACAATAAAGAATATTTATTTAAATGTATATGGAACTCACCCCTTGCAGGGGTACTCACATGATACAGGTGCGTCAGTGCACCCTTCTATATAAGCATAGATCAGCCGATCGTAACGGTATGGCGTGCGGTGCGGTGTGTGCCTCCAAATCTCCTGCTCTCTCTCTCTAACTACTCAATAGTAACCCCTCCAAATCCGTGGTGTCTGACCCCTCCTGGAAGGGGAAGAAGCTTTCCCTCAGCTCCTCTTCCCAGACATCGTCCACCTTAGAGTTCAAGATTATCATGCGGTTGTCTTCAGGGGCTTCAAATCGAGGGTTAAAGTGCAGCACTAAATTCTTTTCATCTTTTCCGAAGTTTATGGAAAACAGTATCTGCCATGCTGCTTCCTTATCAGACAAACTTGTCTGATAAGGAAGCAGCATGGCAGATACTGTTTTCCATAAACTTCGGAAAAGATGAAAAGAATTTAGTGCTGCACTTTAACCCTCGATTTGAAGCCCCTGAAGACAACCGCATGATAATCTTGAACTCTAAGGTGGACGATGTCTGGGAAGAGGAGCTGAGGGAAAGCTTCTTCCCCTTCCAGGAGGGGTCAGACACCACGGATTTGGAGGGGTTACTATTGAGTAGTTAGAGAGAGAGAGCAGGAGATTTGGAGGCACACACCGCACCGCACGCCATACCGTTACGATCGGCTGATCTATGCTTATATAGAAGGGTGCACTGACGCACCTGTAGCATGTGAGTACCCCTGCAAGGGGTGAGTTCCATATACATTTAAATAAATATTCTTTATTGTTAAACTGTATTGCGCTATGGAGTTTCTTTTTTCTTGCATAAAATCATAATTGGGAGCATTGGAGGTCCACACAGCTGATTCCATTTGAGCACAGGAGTGGCTCCAAAGCGCTTTTTGACATAGTTTAAACACTGTGTCACACGCTGGAAGGTGAGCGCATATGCTTATGGGGATCACTGGAGGGCACTAAGGCATGTTTTATGGTGCTACACTTTTGAAGAACATGATGGATGAGCTTCACTGATTATGGACACTATTTTGAGCACTTTATGCAATTTTGGATTTACACTGGTTGAACCTCAAACACTTATATGAGGAATGTCATTGTTTTTCTTCTGATTGGGCACTCATTTTGTGTGTTTAGTATAGCACTTTGCACTTTGGATATATGCACTATCAGTTATTTCTGATCTATCAGTAGTTTATTGCAGCACATAGATGTATATGTATGTTCACTTTTGCACTTAGCACTTACTATTGTATGTTTATATATATTTTTCGATATTAATAGTTTTTAGTATTATCATTTATCATCTAGCGCAGACACATTTTTGTCTTTATGTCTCACTTACACGATTATGGAACGTGATTTAGTGTTTGCTGCTGATGTTGGCCTATGATTGATTTTATGTTTTATTTTTATAAGGCATTAACCCGTATGTGGCTCGCAAGGTTTTTTATTTATTTTGCCTACCGACTCTGCCTCTGCCTGCTGTTTGCCTGTCTCATATCCCTGCCGACCCGGACCGTCTGACCCTGCTTGTGCCTGCTGTTGTCCTTGCTGTTGCACCTTCAGCTTCAGTTCCAGTGATCCCTGCACCTACAAGTGTTCCAGCTTGCGGCCTTCAGTCTCTACCTGATCTGCAGTCCAGCCATCCCTGTGGGATCTCTCATCACTTCAGCACCAGAGACTCCGCTCTACAGGCACTCCTACCCCACTGTGCTCAGGAGACCACTGTCCCCACTCCAGTGGCTCCTGAACCAGCGTTGTATGAGAGGTCTTCTCCTACAAGTCAGGCTCTACTACCAGGTACCTAACAGTACGAAGCAGCCATGTCTGAGCCTGCAGGAGATACCTCTCCAATGAAGGAGATATGCACACACCTGACGGCCCTCACCCAAGCAGTGCAAGCCCTTCAGGATAATTATAACAGACTGGAAGGACAAGTTCAGAATCTGGCAGGGTCTAACCCTTCTGCCTCTTCTTCAGCTGCTGCTCCAACACAGACTGTTTCAGGGCCTTCAGTTGTGATGCTTCCGTCTGAACCACGGGTCCCCATTCCTGAAAGGTTCTCCGGAGACCGGGCTAAGTTTCGGGCCTTCCGCAATGCTTGCCAGCTCTTCTTTGCCTTACAGCCCAGAACCTTTTCACTGGAAGCCACTAAAGTTGGATTTGTAATTTCCCTCCTGCAAGGGGAACCACAGACCTGGGCACATCGTTTACTTGAAGGGGACTCTGCTCTAACTCAATCTTTATCCGCCTTCTTCGAAGCCATGGCACAATTGTATGAGGACCCTCAACAGACTGCCTCAGCCGAATCTGCTCTGTTCGCGCTCCAACAAGGCCGCAGACCTACGGAGGACTATGTTACTGAATTTAGACATTGGCTTGCGTTACCAGTTCCGCATTGGACTGTCTGAAAGTTTGAAAGATGAACTTGCTCGAGTAGGTATTCCAAATACCTTGGAGGCCTTGATCACCCTAACCATTCAGATCGATCGTCGCCTCAGTTCAACCAAACCGCCCGACCTGGATGACAGCCCGAGCTCCGATGCCTGCAACACGCTACTTACCTGCACCCAGTCCAAATTCAGTCAATACCACACCAGATACCTCTGAACCAATGCAGCTGGGTTTGATGCGACCTGCCCTGTCTTCCGAAGAACGTGCCCGACGTCGGCAATTAAACCTGTGTCTTTACTGTGGAGGAACTGGGCATTTTGTCCATAATTGCCCAGTCAGAATAAGTAAGTGTCCATCTCCTATACTTACCAGTTTTTCTGCTTTATCTACAAATTCTACCCATCTTGCCATTCCTCTCTCGTTACAGCTCCAAGAAAGGATACTCCAAGTCAACGCAATTATTGACTCCGGGGCGTGCAGCTGCTTTATAGACTTAAACTTTGCCAATCAGCACAACATCCCTTTACAGACTAAAACCCATGGACTTTCGGTCTTTCTAGCCGATGGCTCTCGTATCAGATCCGGACAAGTGACTCAAGAGACTCTGCCATTATCCACTACAATTGATTCTCAACACAAGGAATTGTTGATCCTGGACACCATCACCTCCCCTACATTTCCCATTATCCTGGGCATTCCCTGGCTACGGGCCCACAACCCACACATCCATTGGGCCTCTGGAGAAGTAAAATTTCTGTCATCTTACTGCCAGGAACACTGTTTGGCGAAAGATTTAGATTCCCAAGCTACCTTGCTTTGCCTGGACTCCGACCAGAAAAATTGTCAGGTCATTCCCAAACATTATCATGACTACATTGATGTCTTTAGCAAAAAGGGGGCAGATTCTCTTCCACCTCATCGCCCCTACGATTGCCCCATCGAATTGCTGCCAGGATCCGAAATTCCCTTCGGACGCATCTTTCCCCTATCTGAGAAAGAACAAGAAGTGTTGAAAACTTACATAGATGAAAACCTGGCCAAAGGATTCATTCGCCATTCTACTTCCCCAGCAGGTGCGGGAATATTTTTTGTTGCTAAAAAAGACAAATCTCTCCGCCCGTGTATTGACTACCGAGAACTGAATAAGATCACGGTCAAAAATTGGTATCCCCTACCTTTGATACCCGAACTGTTCCAGAAATTAAGGACTGCCGGGCATGAGTGGAAAACAGCTTTTCGGACCCGATTCGGGCATTATGAATATTTAGTCATACCTTTTGGACTCTGCAATGCCCCTGCGACCTTTCAACACCTGATTAATGATGTGCTTAGAGACTTCCTAGACCTGTTTGTGATTGCATATCTAGACGATATTTTGATCTTTTCAGAATCCCTGGATCTCCATCGAAAACATGTTTGCCAAGTGTTGGGTCGTCTCCGCTTACACAGACTTTATGCAAAAGCGGAGAAATGCGAGTTTGAGCAAGAAAGCATTCAGTTCTTGGGCTTGATAATCTCCTCAACTGGCATCAGGATGGACCCACAGAAGGTTTCGGCCGTTCTGGACTGGCCGGTACCCCTAGACAAGAAGGGGGTTCAACGATTCATCGGGTTCGCAAATTTCTACAGGAAGTTTATCAGGGGTTTTTCTGCAATAAACGCACCAATCACACAACTGACAAAACAAAATACCCGTTTTTCCTGGAATCACCTAGCCCAAGAGGCTTTTGAGAACCTCAAGAGACTATTCACCTCAGCACCTATCCTCAGTCACCCTGAACCATCCTTGCCATTCATTTTAGAAGTGGACGCTTCAGAGATAGCGATCGGTGCGATACTCTCGCAACGAAAGGGCAGTAAAGACAATATGCATCCTGTGGGGTTCTTCTCCCGAAAACTCTCCTCTGCGGAGAGGAACTATGATGTTGGAGATCGGGAGCTTCTTGCCATCAAGACTGCATTAGAGGAGTGGAGGTACCTGTTGGGGGGGGCTGTGCATCCAGTACTAATTTATACTGATCACAAAAATTTAGAATATTTACGATCTGCTAAAAGGCTAAAACCCCGACAAGCCCGCTGGGCGCTGTTTTTCTCACGCTTTTCCTTCCACATTACTTATCGGCCAGGTTCAAAAAATGTCAAACCAGACGCATTATCACGAATGCATGACAACCCAAAGGACTTATCTGCTCCGGACACCATTTTACCTGCAAACAATTTTCTGCTCATACAAACTGATCTTCTCTCCCAGATTAAGGAAGCATCCTCTGAATCAGCCAGACCCACAGGGATTACCTTAAGTAACAAGGACGGACTGTTCTGGAAAGGGAGCCAAATTTTTGTTCCTGAGGAGGTTCGGGTCAAGGTCTTAGCACTCCTTCACGATCACCCGCTGGCAGGTCACTTTGGGGTTCGTAAAACCCTGGAATTGGTACAGCGTACCTTCTGGTGGCCCAATTTAAAGGACTTTTGCGAGAAGTATGTCAGCTCCTGCCCTATCTGTACCCAGAACAAAACTTCCAGGAGTCGAGCTTGGGGCCTGTTAAAACCTTTACCGGTACCCGATAGACCTTGGAAAATGATATCCATGGACTTTATTGTAGAGCTTCCATGTTCTGAGGGGTGTTCTGCTATCTTTGTGGTAGTTGACCGTTTTACCAAAATGGCCCATTTTCTTCCATTAAGAGGAACTCCGTCAGCTATTGAAACGGCTCACATCTTCATCAAGGAGATCATTAGACTTCACGGAATCCCTGTAAACATAACCTCTGACAGAGGGGTACAATTTACCTCACGCTTCTGGAGAGCCCTGTGTGAGTCTTTAAAAATCAAGCTGGCCTTGAACAGTATATCAGATGTTTTACTTCCTTCTCACAAGATGATTGGGTATCCTTGCTGCCCTTGGCAGAATTTGCCTACAATAATGCCAAACATTCAGCCACCGGTCAATCCCCCTTTTTCGCTAATTATGGTTTCCATCTAACCTTTTTACCCGATTTCCTTCCAGAGTCCTCAGTTCCAGCAGTACAGAGTACGGTAGACTTCATCAATCATAACAACCAGATGTTGCAGGAAGCAGTATCCAAGGCTCAGGCGGACAGCAAGAGGATCTTTGACCGGAGGAGAAGAGGGGAATTGAAGCTTCAGCTTGGCGATCAGGTATGGCTTTCTACAAGTAATATCAAACTAGCATGTCCTTCTAAGAAGTTGGCACCTAGGTTTATGGGACCTTTTCCGGTTAAAAGGAAGATCAACGAAGTTTCGTATGAACTGACTTTGCCTGACTCTCTTAAAATACACCCCGTGTTTCATGTGTCATTGCTCAAACCTGCTGTACCTGATCCCTTTCCCGGTAGAGGAACTAGACCTCCTGAACCTATTGTGATTGATGGCAACGAGGAATTTGAGGTTGAGACTATCCTTGATTGCAGGAAAAGACAAGGGCAGATTCAGTTCCTAATGGAAAACAGTATCTGCCATGCTGCTTCCTTATCAGACAAACTTGTCTGATAAGGAAGCAGCATGGCAGATACTGTTTTCCATAAACTTCGGAAAAGATGAAAAGAATTTAGTGCTGCACTTTAACCCTCGATTTGAAGCCCCTGAAGACAACCGCATGATAATCTTGAACTCTAAGGTGGACGATGTCTGGGAAGAGGAGCTGAGGGAAAGCTTCTTCCCCTTCCAGGAGGGGTCAGACACCACGGATTTGGAGGGGTTACTATTGAGTAGTTAGAGAGAGAGAGCAGGAGATTTGGAGGCACACACCGCACCGCACGCCATACCGTTACGATCGGCTGATCTATGCTTATATAGAAGGGTGCACTGACGCACCTGTAGCATGTGAGTACCCCTGCAAGGGGTGAGTTCCATATACATTTAAATAAATATTCTTTATTGTTAAACTGTATTGCGCTATGGAGTTTCTTTTTTCTTGCATAAAATCATAATTGGGAGCATTGGAGGTCCACACAGCTGATTCCATTTGAGCACAGGAGTGGCTCCAAAGCGCTTTTTGACATAGTTTAAACACTGTGTCACACGCTGGAAGGTGAGCGCATATGCTTATGGGGATCACTGGAGGGCACTAAGGCATGTTTTATGGTGCTACACTTTTGAAGAACATGATGGATGAGCTTCACTGATTATGGACACTATTTTGAGCACTTTATGCAATTTTGGATTTACACTGGTTGAACCTCAAACACTTATATGAGGAATGTCATTGTTTTTCTTCTGATTGGGCACTCATTTTGTGTGTTTAGTATAGCACTTTGCACTTTGGATATATGCACTATCAGTTATTTCTGATCTATCAGTAGTTTATTGCAGCACATAGATGTATATGTATGTTCACTTTTGCACTTAGCACTTACTATTGTATGTTTATATATATTTTTCGATATTAATAGTTTTTAGTATTATCATTTATCATCTAGCGCAGACACATTTTTGTCTTTATGTCTCACTTACACGATTATGGAACGTGATTTAGTGTTTGCTGCTGATGTTGGCCTATGATTGATTTTATGTTTTATTTTTATAAGGCATTAACCCGTATGTGGCTCGCAAGGTTTTTTATTTATTTTGCCTACCGACTCTGCCTCTGCCTGCTGTTTGCCTGTCTCATATCCCTGCCGACCCGGACCGTCTGACCCTGCTTGTGCCTGCTGTTGTCCTTGCTGTTGCACCTTCAGCTTCAGTTCCAGTGATCCCTGCACCTACAAGTGTTCCAGCTTGCGGCCTTCAGTCTCTACCTGATCTGCAGTCCAGCCATCCCTGTGGGATCTCTCATCACTTCAGCACCAGAGACTCCGCTCTACAGGCACTCCTACCCCACTGTGCTCAGGAGACCACTGTCCCCACTCCAGTGGCTCCTGAACCAGCGTTGTATGAGAGGTCTTCTCCTACAAGTCAGGCTCTACTACCAGGTACCTAACAGTACGAAGCAGCCATGTCTGAGCCTGCAGGAGATACCTCTCCAATGAAGGAGATATGCACACACCTGACGGCCCTCACCCAAGCAGTGCAAGCCCTTCAGGATAATTATAACAGACTGGAAGGACAAGTTCAGAATCTGGCAGGGTCTAACCCTTCTGCCTCTTCTTCAGCTGCTGCTCCAACACAGACTGTTTCAGGGCCTTCAGTTGTGATGCTTCCGTCTGAACCACGGGTCCCCATTCCTGAAAGGTTCTCCGGAGACCGGGCTAAGTTTCGGGCCTTCCGCAATGCTTGCCAGCTCTTCTTTGCCTTACAGCCCAGAACCTTTTCACTGGAAGCCACTAAAGTTGGATTTGTAATTTCCCTCCTGCAAGGGGAACCACAGACCTGGGCACATCGTTTACTTGAAGGGGACTCTGCTCTAACTCAATCTTTATCCGCCTTCTTCGAAGCCATGGCACAATTGTATGAGGACCCTCAACAGACTGCCTCAGCCGAATCTGCTCTGTTCGCGCTCCAACAAGGCCGCAGACCTACGGAGGACTATGTTACTGAATTCAGACATTGGCTTGCGTTACCAGTTCCGCATTGGACTGTCTGAAAGTTTGAAAGATGAACTTGCTCGAGTAGGTATTCCAAATACCTTGGAGGCCTTGATCACCCTAACCATTCAGATCGATCGTCGCCTCAGTTCAACCAAACCGCCCGACCTGGATGACAGCCCGAGCTCCGATGCCTGCAACACGCTACTTACCTGCACCCAGTCCAAATTCAGTCAATACCACACCAGATACCTCTGAACCAATGCAGCTGGGTTTGATGCGACCTGCCCTGTCTTCCGAAGAACGTGCCCGACGTCGGCAATTAAACCTGTGTCTTTACTGTGGAGGAACTGGGCATTTTGTCCATAATTGCCCAGTCAGAATAAGTAAGTGTCCATCTCCTATACTTACCAGTTTTTCTGCTTTATCTACAAATTCTACCCATCTTGCCATTCCTCTCTCGTTACAGCTCCAAGAAAGGATACTCCAAGTCAACGCAATTATTGACTCCGGGGCGTGCAGCTGCTTTATAGACTTAAACTTTGCCAATCAGCACAACATCCCTTTACAGACTAAAACCCATGGACTTTCGGTCTTTCTAGCCGATGGCTCTCGTATCAGATCCGGACAAGTGACTCAAGAGACTCTGCCATTATCCACTACAATTGATTCTCAACACAAGGAATTGTTGATCCTGGACACCATCACCTCCCCTACATTTCCCATTATCCTGGGCATTCCCTGGCTACGGGCCCACAACCCACACATCCATTGGGCCTCTGGAGAAGTAAAATTTCTGTCATCTTACTGCCAGGAACACTGTTTGGCGAAAGATTTAGATTCCCAAGCTACCTTGCTTTGCCTGGACTCCGACCAGAAAAATTGTCAGGTCATTCCCAAACATTATCATGACTACATTGATGTCTTTAGCAAAAAGGGGGCAGATTCTCTTCCACCTCATCGCCCCTACGATTGCCCCATCGAATTGCTGCCAGGATCCGAAATTCCCTTCGGACGCATCTTTCCCCTATCTGAGAAAGAACAAGAAGTGTTGAAAACTTACATAGATGAAAACCTGGCCAAAGGATTCATTCGCCATTCTACTTCCCCAGCAGGTGCGGGAATATTTTTTGTTGCTAAAAAAGACAAATCTCTCCGCCCGTGTATTGACTACCGAGAACTGAATAAGATCACGGTCAAAAATTGGTATCCCCTACCTTTGATACCCGAACTGTTCCAGAAATTAAGGACTGCCGGGCATGAGTGGAAAACAGCTTTTCGGACCCGATTCGGGCATTATGAATATTTAGTCATACCTTTTGGACTCTGCAATGCCCCTGCGACCTTTCAACACCTGATTAATGATGTGCTTAGAGACTTCCTAGACCTGTTTGTGATTGCATATCTAGACGATATTTTGATCTTTTCAGAATCCCTGGATCTCCATCGAAAACATGTTTGCCAAGTGTTGGGTCGTCTCCGCTTACACAGACTTTATGCAAAAGCGGAGAAATGCGAGTTTGAGCAAGAAAGCATTCAGTTCTTGGGCTTGATAATCTCCTCAACTGGCATCAGGATGGACCCACAGAAGGTTTCGGCCGTTCTGGACTGGCCGGTACCCCTAGACAAGAAGGGGGTTCAACGATTCATCGGGTTCGCAAATTTCTACAGGAAGTTTATCAGGGGTTTTTCTGCAATAAACGCACCAATCACACAACTGACAAAACAAAATACCCGTTTTTCCTGGAATCACCTAGCCCAAGAGGCTTTTGAGAACCTCAAGAGACTATTCACCTCAGCACCTATCCTCAGTCACCCTGAACCATCCTTGCCATTCATTTTAGAAGTGGACGCTTCAGAGATAGCGATCGGTGCGATACTCTCGCAACGAAAGGGCAGTAAAGACAATATGCATCCTGTGGGGTTCTTCTCCCGAAAACTCTCCTCTGCGGAGAGGAACTATGATGTTGGAGATCGGGAGCTTCTTGCCATCAAGACTGCATTAGAGGAGTGGAGGTACCTGTTGGGGGGGCTGTGCATCCAGTACTAATTTATACTGATCACAAAAATTTAGAATATTTACGATCTGCTAAAAGGCTAAAACCCCGACAAGCCCGCTGGGCGCTGTTTTTCTCACGCTTTTCCTTCCACATTACTTATCGGCCAGGTTCAAAAAATGTCAAACCAGACGCATTATCACGAATGCATGACAACCCAAAGGACTTATCTGCTCCGGACACCATTTTACCTGCAAACAATTTTCTGCTCATACAAACTGATCTTCTCTCCCAGATTAAGGAAGCATCCTCTGAATCAGCCAGACCCACAGGGATTACCTTAAGTAACAAGGACGGACTGTTCTGGAAAGGGAGCCAAATTTTTGTTCCTGAGGAGGTTCGGGTCAAGGTCTTAGCACTCCTTCACGATCACCCGCTGGCAGGTCACTTTGGGGTTCGTAAAACCCTGGAATTGGTACAGCGTACCTTCTGGTGGCCCAATTTAAAGGACTTTTGCGAGAAGTATGTCAGCTCCTGCCCTATCTGTACCCAGAACAAAACTTCCAGGAGTCGAGCTTGGGGCCTGTTAAAACCTTTACCGGTACCCGATAGACCTTGGAAAATGATATCCATGGACTTTATTGTAGAGCTTCCATGTTCTGAGGGGTGTTCTGCTATCTTTGTGGTAGTTGACCGTTTTACCAAAATGGCCCATTTTCTTCCATTAAGAGGAACTCCGTCAGCTATTGAAACGGCTCACATCTTCATCAAGGAGATCATTAGACTTCACGGAATCCCTGTAAACATAACCTCTGACAGAGGGGTACAATTTACCTCACGCTTCTGGAGAGCCCTGTGTGAGTCTTTAAAAATCAAGCTGGCCTTGAACAGTATATCAGATGTTTTACTTCCTTCTCACAAGATGATTGGGTATCCTTGCTGCCCTTGGCAGAATTTGCCTACAATAATGCCAAACATTCAGCCACCGGTCAATCCCCCTTTTTCGCTAATTATGGTTTCCATCTAACCTTTTTACCCGATTTCCTTCCAGAGTCCTCAGTTCCAGCAGTACAGAGTACGGTAGACTTCATCAATCATAACAACCAGATGTTGCAGGAAGCAGTATCCAAGGCTCAGGCGGACAGCAAGAGGATCTTTGACCGGAGGAGAAGAGGGGAATTGAAGCTTCAGCTTGGCGATCAGGTATGGCTTTCTACAAGTAATATCAAACTAGCATGTCCTTCTAAGAAGTTGGCACCTAGGTTTATGGGACCTTTTCCGGTTAAAAGGAAGATCAACGAAGTTTCGTATGAACTGACTTTGCCTGACTCTCTTAAAATACACCCCGTGTTTCATGTGTCATTGCTCAAACCTGCTGTACCTGATCCCTTTCCCGGTAGAGGAACTAGACCTCCTGAACCTATTGTGATTGATGGCAACGAGGAATTTGAGGTTGAGACTATCCTTGATTGCAGGAAAAGACAAGGGCAGATTCAGTTCCTAATTAAGTAGAAGGGCTACGGCCCAGAAAGTAATTCATGGGAACCAGATAGTAATGTGCATGCTAGGCGTTTAGTTCGAGCCTATTTTTCTAACCATCCTGAAAAAAAGAGGCTTTTGGGCACCTGGAGGTTGCCCCTTGGGGGGGGCAATGTCAGGGTACCATTGGCGCCAGACCTGGGCGTCGGCACGTGCCTATGCGCCCCGGCGCGCTCCGTTACACACATTTCAGCAAAATCTTGTTGTTCCGGGGCGTCAGTGCGGCGCTAGGGCGCGCGGGTACGCGGCGCTTAGGCGCGCGCGCGTGTGCACGTGCGGGCGTGCGCGCGTTCGCGATAGCGCCGGTTTGGCGCCAAAGTGCACATAAAAGTCCTCCTGTGCCTCTGGCACATTGCTGCTTCGTCTCAGCTTCGTGATTCGTGTTAACCTGAACCTGATTGTTGTTACCCATCTGACCCGGCTTGTTTGACTATCCGTCCTGCTTCTATCCGACCCGGCCTGCCTGACTACTCTTCTACTACCTGCTTGATACCATTGCCAACCTCTGCCTGCCTACCGACTCTGCCTGCTGTTTGCCTGTCTCATATCCCTGCCGACCCGGACCATCTGACCCTGCTTGTGCCTGCTGTTGTCCTTGCTGTTGCACCTTCAGCTTCAGCTCCAGTGATCTCTGCACCTACAAGTGTTCCAGCTTTCAGCCTCCAGTCTCTACCTGATCTGCAGTCCAGCCATCCCTGTGGGATCTCTCATCACTTCAGCACCAGGGACTCAGCTCTACAGGCACTCCTACCCCACTGTGCTCAGGAGACCACTGTCCCCACTCCAGTGGCTCCTGAACCAGCGTTGTATGAGAGGTCTTCTCCTACAAGTCAGGCTCTACTACCAGGTACCTAACATGTAGTGTTGGTGCACTTACTTGGATGTCTTCTCTCCTCGGCGCCAGAATGAAAAAGACTGATGGGAGGAGAGATGACATCACTTCCTCTGCCGCTGTTTACATTTCAGAGGCAGAGGAAGATTGCCATTGGCTGGGAGCGATCGCAAGGGGGTGGCCACGAATGGATGGCCTCCCCCTCACCTCGGATCGCTCAGGGAATGATGCCGATCGCCTCAGGCAATGGGGGGGGTTCTGATCGGACCCCCCGCCCGCGGGAGGCAAGTAACGTACCCATACTTTGCCTGCCCGTGCCATTCTGCCGACGTATATCGCCATGAGGTTAAAAGATCATCTCTGTTCATATTCCTTAGTCAGAGTAGGGTTTTGTTCAACTCTCTTGGGGTGTAACCCTTTTCCACGAATCTATAAAAGAGTACCCTCAACTGTAAATCAAAATCTTTATTCCTGGTGCAATTGCACCTGACTCTCATGAATTGACTCTTGGGGATAGAGCTGAGCCATCCAGGATGGTGACAGCTCCCCAAGGGAATATAACCGTTACAATCAACTTCTTTAAAAAAGGTTTTGGTGGACAATTGATGATTATTCTTAAAAATTACAAGGAAGTTAATACTCTGATTGTCAGAGACTGCCGAAAAAGAAATACTAAATCTATTCTCACCAATCTTTGACAAAAAATGCAAGAATGACTCTTTTGATCCTGCCCAAAGAATGACAATGTAATCGATATAACGCTTGTAAAACTTGAGCTGAGGTAAGTGGCCACCGAAAATGGCACCTTTTTCCCAGTGACTCATAAAAATGTTTGCCACTGAGGGGGCATATTTGTCCCCCATGCCCATTCCCCTTTTCTGTCTAAAAAACTGTTTGTCATGCCAGAAAAAATTATGACTCATGGCTAGATCTAAAGCATGTACCAAGAAATCTTTTTGTTTATTTTTCATTTTGGTATTATTCAAAGCCCATACTACCGCCTCAATAGCATGTTTCTGTTGGATGTTGGTGTATAGGGAGTTTACATCAATGCTGGCCAGCAGATGCTCATCATTGACCTCAATCCCACGCAATATTTGCATGAGATCCCTGCTATCTTTCAGATAGGCTGGACAGCTCTGTGCCAACGGCTGTAGAAAACTGTCCAGTTATTCACCAATTCTGGCAAACAACAAATCCACCCCACTCACAATGGGTGTCCCAGGTGGTGTGGATGGATTCTTATGAATTTTGGGCAATTGATAAATTACCGGTACTCTCGGAGCATCAGGTACTAAGTATCTGGCCTCTTTCTTGGTTACAATACCCTCGTCCTGGGCATTTTTTACCAAGCGTTTGAGTTTAGCTTTGAATTTGTTGGTGGGATTACCCCCCAATTTTTCATAGGTTTCTGCATCATAGACAAATTTATTAAGCTCAGCTAGATAGTCAGATTTGTTAAGATAGATCAGACCACCTCCTTTGTCAGCACTTCTGATCACAATCTGTTTGTTTTTTTTCTAAAGATTTGAGCCCCCTTTCTAAGTTTTGTACCTACTATGTTTTATGGGCAGACATTCAAGGTCCTGTTGGACAAGAAGTAAACACTTCGGAAAAATGATTATTAGGATTTCTAGGGTTGAACACCAAATTATTTTTCAAAGTAGTGTGACTATAAAAAGGGGCTTCCTATCCTACTTGAGGAAGATAAAACAAGGAAGAGGGGCGCCTCTGAGTATATATCAATAATCATTTATTTACAACAAACAATATCCACTCACATGGAAGACTGTAGTATTGCGTTCCGGTGCATCTCTGAGTAGAGGAGAGGCTGGAGGACCACAAGTCTCAGCAAGTCCGTGCAGTGCTGGTCACACATCAGGTCCTGGCAGGGATGGATGGTGGTGGCAGAACACGGTGGGAGCTCCCTCGGGTCTCCAGATGGCACTTCCGGATTGGTGGTGGGTTTAGAGTGACATAGACCAACGGTCTGTGGGTTCCAGGGAGGGGGTAAGGGGACGCCAAAGCCGATCGCCGGGCGCGCTGCCGTCTGAGGCTCGTACGGCTCCGTGGGAGAGAGATGGTGACGGCCGTACAGGGAGCCAGAACGAGGCCTGGATAGCAAGCACAGCGCGGCGCCGGGCCGTGACGTCACAGCTATGCGACGCGTTTCCGAGTCTGCGCGCTATTGGTGACAGGAATAGCGGCACTCCTTTCTCAAGCATAAGGGGCGGATGTTATGGCAGTCCTTTAATAGTCTTTGGGAGGGGGGGGCGGGGCTGAGGATAATAAACAGTATCCGGATACACTGCAGCTATGGGCAATACTAGATATAATACACATGGAAGTGGGGCACAAGTTAAGAAATAAATATATGAAGTTTAGACATAGAGTATCTGTACATTCATATATAGGAAACACATAAGTATATAGTTTTACATAAGTATATGGTTTTACATAAAATTGTAAATTAAAAATTAAAAATTAAAAGCCAGTACACATCCACGGGCAGAATAAGACCTGGTGCATAAACAACCAATATGGACCATGAATAAGAACATGTAGGTGTATCAATTGAAAATCGGGATGGTACTTTAAAAATAATAATAATGATAATAATGGACCAGTGCAAGATAAAAAATATATATATATATAAAAAAAAAATATATATATATAAAATACACTAGAGATTTAAAAATTGGTGATTATGCAAATATGAATATCAGTACACACTATTAACCGGTTCAATACAGGGCAATTTCACCCCCTTCCTTCCCAGGCCAAATTTTAGTTTTCAGCGCTGTCGCACTTTGAACGTCAATTGCGCGGTCGTGCGACGTTGTACCCAAAAAAAATTGACATCCTTTTTTCACCACAAATAGAGCTTTCTTTTGGTGGTATTTGATCGCCTCTGCGGTTTTTATTTTTTGCTTTATAAACAAAAGAAGAGCGACAATTTTGAAAAAAATACAATATTTTTTACTTTTTGCTAAAATAAATATCCCAATTTTTTTTTTAAAAAACAAATTTTTTCCTCAGTTTCGGCCGATACGTATTCTTCTACATATTTTTGGTAAAAAAAAATCGCAATAAGCGTATATTGATTGGTTTGCGCAAAAGTTATAGCGTCTACAAAATAGGGGATAGATTTATGGCATTTAAAAAAAAAAAAAAATTATTTATTTTTTTAGCGGCGTTCGCGATTTTTTTTCGTGACTGCGACATTATGGCGGACACATCGGACACTTTTGACACATTTTTGGGACCGTTCACATTTATACAGCGATCAATGCTATACAATTGCATTGATTACTGTGTAAATGTGACAGGCAGTGAAGGGGTTAACCACTAGGGGGCGGGGAGGGGTTAATATGTTTCCTAGGGAGTGATTACTAACTGAAGGGGGAGGGGACGCTCAAGGGGAGGAGACCGATCAGTGTTCCTCCGTTCTGGGAACACAGATCGCTCTCCTCAGAGCTGACAGGCTGTGGATCTGTGTGTTTACACACACAGATCCACATGCCGGCCCGGTTAACGGGCAATCGCGGGTGCCCGGCGGACATCGCGGCCGCCGGGCACACGCACCGGGTCCCGAGGAACGCGGCGGGCGCGCGCGCGCGCGCCCCCTAGGCGGCCGGGAATCCCAGGACGTCATATGACGCCCACCCAGGATGGGAGATCCCATCCCAGGACGTCATATGACTATGGGCGGGTAGGGAAGTGGTTAACATAATCAACAATGTACACAGTCCACAAGGGAAAACTAGGGAAAAAGGAGCAGGGGGTGGGGAGATGAAGAAGGGGGGGGCCGGGGGGGGAAAAAAAGGGGAAGGGGGGAAGGGGGGAGAAAAAGGGAGGGAGGGGGGGGTAGAGGTAAAAGGGCAGGGGAGGGGGCGGGGGATGGAATATACTTACTCGTGGACCCGCCACCCCCACAATAATAGATATGTTAGTGTGTATACAACCTGTGGTAAGGATGATAAAAATACAAGCAATGAATATAAACATACCGTATATAAGCAAATATAAGCAATATATATCTATAATATGGTGGCAATCTCGATACCCTCATTCAAGCCCCCAGGCGAGAGGACGTCGAGATTGTAAATCCAGAACGTTTCCCTTGCACAGAGCTTTTTGAAACGTTTGGCAGGGGTATATGACTTGGGGATTTGTTCAATTACCCATACAGTGAGGCCCGTGGTGGATTTGTGGTGAAAACTAGCAAAATGTCGTGGGACACTATGCATGTCTTTACCACCCTCTATCAGTCTCCGGTGTTGACCGAAACGCTGTCTGAGGGGGCAGATTGTTCTACCGACATAGATCAGTCCACAGGGGCACATGAGGCCGTAGACTACAAAATCTGAAGAACAATTGTAGAATTGGTCTATCTGATATGTTTTACCTTGGGAAAGGAATGACTTTTGTCCATGTTTAACAAAGGCACAAGTTTTGCATAGGACTTTTTTGCATCGATACATGCCAACCAAAGGTATGAGTGTGGTGGCATGGTCGTTGGTCACAGTGGTTTTGAATTTGCTTGGGGCAATTTTACTTTTCAAATTAGGTGCTTTACGGTAAGTGATTCGTGGTACTGTAGGGAGAAGAGTTTTGAGGAGGGGGTCCTGTAGTAGGATCCCCCAATGTTTTTTCATGATGTTTTCCATTTTTTTATATTCGAAGTGAAAGGTCGTGATAAATCTGGTGGAGTGATCTGTTGGGCAAGTATTTGTTTTGGCTGGTTTACCTTTGGAATAGGATGCACAAGCTTCATCAACTAATTCCTTAGGATATTGTTTTTCAGCGAATTTGTTTTTTAGTGGAATACTGGAAGCTACATAATCACTATCAAGGGTACAGTTCTGTCTGAGACGGCAGAACTGTCCCTTTGGTATATTTTTCGTCCACTTAGGATAGTGGCAGCTGTGAAAATGTAAAAAGGAGTTCCCAGCAGTTGGCTTAATGTAATTTTTGGCAATGATTCCATCATCCATAAGACCCAATTCCAAATCGAGATATGCTAAATGGATGGGATCAAAGGTATGGGTGAAGGCAAGTCCGTAGGGATTATGGTTACAGTGGTCCACAAATGATGTAATCTGGTCTGGGGAGCCGTCCCAGATCACGATCAGATCATCTATATAGCGCCCAAAGAAAATGATGTTTGCTGAGTGTGGGTTGTCTGCCATATAAAGTTTTTCTCCCAGTAACCCATAGCCAGGTTGGCATAGGAGGGGGCGAAGTTTGCTCCCATGGCGGTCCCCTGTGCTTGCAGGAAGAATTCACCATTAAAATCAAAATAGTTGTGGGTTAAACAAAAATTGGTAGCCTCCATGATGAAAGCAGCTTGTCTGGGGTTTAAAAGAGGGTCCTGGGCAAAAAAAGAATTCCAGAGCTAATAACCCAAATGAGTGAGGGATGGAGGTGTAGAGTGAGGTAACATCCAATGAAAGCCACAGGTAAGTGGATTCCCACTTGTACGGTGCTAGGAGTTCCAGGAGATGTGAAAGGGAAACGTTCTGGATTTACAATCTCGACGTCCTCTCGCCTGGGGGCTTGAATGAGGGTATCGAGATTGCCACCATATTATAGATATATATTGCTTATATTTGCTTATATACGGTATGTTTATATTCATTGCTTGTATTTTTATCATCCTTACCACAGGTTGTATACACACTAACATATCTATTATTGTGGGGGTGGCGGGTCCACGAGTAAGTATATTCCATCCCCCGCCCCCTCCCCTGCCCTTTTTCCTCTACCCCCCCCTCCCTCCCTTTTTCTCCCCCCTTCCCCCCCCCCTTCCCCTTTCCCCCCCCCCTTCTTCATCTCCCCACCCCCTGCTCTTTTTTCCCTAGTTTTCCCTTGCGGACTGTGTACATTGTTGATTATGTTAATAGTGTGTACTGATATTCATATTTGCATAATCACCAATTTTTAATTCTCTCGTGTATTTTATATATATATATATATATTTTTTATTATATATATATATATTTTTTATCTTGCACTGGTCCATTATTATCATTATTATTATTTTTAAAGTACCATCCTGATTTTCAATTGATACACCTACATGTTCTTATTCATGGTCCATATTGGTTGTTTATGCACCAGGTCTTATTCTGCCCGTGGATGTGTACTGGCTTTTAATTTTTAATTTTTAATTTTTAATTTACAATTTTATGTAAAACCATATACTTATGTAAAACTATATACTTATGTGTTTCCTATATATGAATGTACAGATACTCTATGTCAAAACTTCATATATTTATTTCTTAACTTGTGCCCCACTTCCATGTGTATTATATCTAGTATTGCCCATAGCTGCAGTGTATCCGGATACTGTTTATTATCCTCAGCCCCGCCCCCCCCCTCCCAAAGACTATTAAAGGACTGCCATAACATCCGCCCCTTATGCTTGAGAAAGGAGTGCCGCTATTCCTGTCACCAATAGTGCGCAGACTCGGAAACGCGTCGCATAGCTGTGACGTCACGGCCCGGCGCCGCGCTGTGCTTGCTATCCAGGCCTCGTTCTGGCTCCCTGTACGGCCGTCACCATCTCTCTCCCACGGAGCCGTACGAGCCTCAGATGGCAGCGCGCCCGGCGATCGGCTTTGGCGTCCCCTTACCCCCTCCCTGGAACCCACAGACCATTGGTCTATGTCACTCTAAACCCACCACCAATCCGGAAGTGCCATCTGGAGACCCGAGGGAGCTCCCACCGTGTTCTGCCACCACCATCCATCCCTGCCAGGACCTGATGTGTGACCAGCACTGCACGGACTTGCTGAGACTTGTGGTCCTCCAGCCTCTCCTCTACTCAGAGATGCACCGGAACGCAATACTACAGTCTTCCATGTGAGTGGATATTGTTTGTTGTAAATAAATGATTATTGATATATACTCAGAGGCGCCCCTCTTCCTTGTTTTATCTTCCTCAGCCTATTGGACCTTGCTTCTGGTCTTTTTTTGGTGGCAGCCCTGATTGACTTCCTCCTGTATATACATCTATATACATCTATATACACCAACCCTGCCATTGGACTATTTAGGATCTGTTATGTGAGGTATACCTGCTTTGCGCCTTTTTACTTGTTTTTTTTTTTTCCTGTCCTACTTGGGGTGGGATTTTGCTGAAATGTTTATTGATATTTATCTTTATCTTATCTTTTCTATCTTCAAAGCCTGCGAAAGAATATGTGGCATAGAGGAGAAGGATCCCTATTGGTTGGCAACCCTCCTTGATTACCGTTACAAGGGGATAGTCATCCCGTTCCCACAGAGGGAGCAGAAAATGAAATTTCCTGAGGACACCTTAAAGAGGAGTTTATGTAACACCTTTCCTAACTTGTTTTGAGGCTTCTGTTGGTCAAGAGAGGAGCGGTGGAGAAGGGGGCTACCTCAGTGATGCCTTTCAAAATTTTTTTAGTCCTCGGAGCCCGGGGCTGTCAACTTCCACATCCCATCGGCAGCGTCTTCATCATATGGTGGGAGATTATCTAGAGGCGAAAACAGATATGGAGAGCTTTCCAGTTGGCGATCAACTGGGTTACTGGGTCATGAGAATAGACCACTGGCCAGAACTTGCCCAGTATGCAATAAAGCTGCTGGGCTACCCTGCAGCATGCTTTTCAAATGGGCATTCAGTGCTGCCAAAGGTTTTGTGACAGGTAAGAGAGTGCATCTGTCCACAGACTCTGTGGACCGGCTGACATTTATCAAAATGAATCAGTCCTGGATTATCAGCAGCTATCAAACCCCTGATGCTGATGTTGCTGATTAAGCGTTTTGGGGATGTGGAATCTTTGCAAGATTTCTGGGCTGCCTAGCATTGTGGGTGTTGATTTAATCCGGAAGAACATTTTTTGTGTAGGCTTCATGGGCACAATTAAAAAGACCAATTTTTTAGCACAGTTTTGACAGGTGCATACAATTTTTGACAGCAAGGCCAATTCTTGCTTTCATCAAGAGTACTTCTATAGGGTTATGATGTGAAGGCACCACCAACACCCAAAGCCCAATTTTTCCACACCTGTTACTTCTATCCAAAGTCTACGAAAGAGACATCAGAATTTAGCCAAAAAATGTTTAATCTTGTTCCGCGTGCACTAAATTGTGTTTATGAAATAAAGAAAGCTTGAATAGAAAATGTCATTTTTTTGGCTATAAATTTCATTATTGCTGCAGCAAGTTCTATACATGGTTTAGATGGTTTACATTTCTGGCAGACCCTATATTTAAAGGGATTTTTTATTTTTATTGTTATTTTTCATTTTGATGATTTCACTTTAAAGGGTAACCCACTTTCATGAGAAAAAAATTAGCAAAAAATAAATATAGCGTAAACAATTGCGACACAAGTCAAATTTTACTTGAACATTATTAGAAATTACCTTTCTATTTCAATCGGCAATGCTGTAGTTTTATGTAAATGAAATGCAATATGGCTACCTGGTGGCATTCTGTATACAGATGCTGTACAAAACGCCCCCCCCAGAAATGTCATATCCTGCTTGTTTTATTGGCTGACTGATTTTCCCAAAAGTCTGCACTAAGATACAAACTCGATATTGAGCATTCCCTGCTCATTCAGACCCTGCAGCTTTCCTGTATTAGAGCCTTGCTGGTGCAGCAGCTTGTTGATAATTACAAAACCACTCCGATACAGGTTCACTTTCCACATGGAGACAGAAAAACACCTATTTCTTCAGAATAACAAAAGGTAGGAATCTGCAACAACATCTGTTAAAATCCTTGCAATGTACATAGATCACCCAGAGGGGAATATTTTTTTCTCAACAAAAGTGGCGTTACGCTTTAAGCATCAGTAAATCACTGCTCATTTAAAAATTATGTTTTTTACAAACTTTTTTTTCATTGATACCTGTCTCCCAGGGCAGTACCCGGACCCCATAACCATATGTCCAATTACTTGCATGTAAGCCTTCAAAATAATCCTTTTTGATTTTTCCAGTACAGGTCCCATAGACTTTAATGGGGTTCGATATTCGGTTCCCAACTTTTGCGATGTTCGAAAAAGGGGGTCGTTCGGCCCATCTCTACTGGTATGTAGATTTAGGACATAAAAAGCAGTAAGACACAGGAAGGAGGTCACCAGCTGACCTCATTAGCACACACCCTGCGCTCATCAACTGTGTTGATCCTTTACACAGCATCTGCTTTTTTCCATCTGGGAGAACGAGTGGTTTTACCTGGGAAGATGATCTCCTCTCTCCCCTCTGCACCTGCTTGATTAATGGTATGTGTTTTCAGCCTTACAAGTCACGTCTATGTGGGATTGTAGCAACATGTGATTGACACTTATACAGTCCAGTTTTTACACAGGAGCCTTTTTTATCCTTTTTAAGTTTGTTGTTGGACCTAATGAGGTTGTGATCAGAGAGAGGAAAGGGGGTGTTTGTGAGGTTGCCAGGGTTGCAGAGATGGGAGAAAACAGGGTCAAGGGTATTACCATTGGAGTGAGTGGAAGTAAACAAGGTCAAGGGTATTACCATTGGAGTGAGTGGAAGTATGTGTCCATTGTGTTAGGTCAAAAGATGAGGTTAAGTCGAAAAGTTTAGCTGTAGTTGTGCTGTTAACATTGACAGGAAAGTTGAAGTCACCAAGAATGATCGTGGGTATTTCAGCGGAGAGAAAGTAAGGTAGCCAGGCAGTAGAGTCATCAAGAAAGCTCGATACCGGTCCAGGAGGCTGATAAATTGCTGCAATCCTCAGAGAAAAAGGGGAAAACAGACTAATACAGTGCATCTCGAAAGAAGAGAGGGATAGAGAGGGGGGGATAGATATAGTTTTGTGTGCGTTACTGCCAGTTTAACAGCATATAGTTCTGTGTGCGTTACTGCCAGTTTAACGCCATATATTTCTGTGTGCGTTACTGCCAGTTTAACGCCATAAAGTTTTGTGTGCGTTACTGCCAGTTTAACGCCATATAGTTTTGTGCTTTACTGCAAGTTTAACACCAGTTACTTCTGTGTGAGTTACTGCCAGTTTAACGCCATATAATTTTGTGCGATACTGCCAGTTTAACGCCATATAGTTCTGTGTGCGTTACTGCCAGTTTCACGCCATATAGTTTTTGTGTGCGTTACTGCCAGTTTAACACCACATAGTTTTGTGCGTTACTGCAAGTTTAATGCCATTTACTTCTGTGTGCATTACTGCAAGTTTAATGCCATATAGTTCTGTGCATCACTGTAGGTTTGGCGCATTATATTGAAGTACATTATAGTGTATCCGTGGAGTGTGTCTGTGTAGTGTGAGTACTCAAATAAAGTGCACCAAACACCACTTAACATTGATTAAAGTGCATTTACGTAGAGATTTCCACTTCTTCTTTACATTTGCTTATAAGTACCGCACCCTCCCTCCCAATAACGTCTGGGAGGACAACAAGGATAGGCAGATGTTCCCTTGGCACTGTGAGGGGGCCAGCAACAAATGTGTCCACAGGCAAAGGTGGACATGGTGGTCAGTTCTCAGGCAGGGCATCATTTTCTCTGTTTAGTAAGTTTGCCCATGCTATCCACCCACAGCATGCAGAGGAGGTGGTGGACTGGCTTACTAAACCTTCCTCATCCTCCTCATCCTCTGTCACGCAAGCAGAGACAAGTGTGCAGTCCCCTGCAGTTGCCAGAGTGGATAAACCTGCCTCCTTGTCCACATCTATTCCTGCCATAGCCCCAACATCAGCCATGGAGATGTAAGATGAATTATTTGACCACTGCGTCAGCCACTTGCTCCTTTATGATGCCCAGCCATTACTGGATTCAGATGTTGGTTCTGAGGTTGAGGATGACAGGAACATGAGCCTAGAGAGAGGGGAGAACACTGGTAGACAAATTGGCATTCATGTTGATGATGATGAAGATGGAGGAGATGGAGATGATGATGATGACGATGGCGATGACGATGATGATGAGTTTACTGATGTGACTTGGGTGCCAGATAGATCAGAGGAGTAAACTGAAGGTGAGGCAGCACAACCCCAAGGAGGCTGACATCAAGAAAGAGTAGAGAGCAGCCACCCTATTCCATCGCATTCTGCAGCTGTTATCTCCTGGCCCACTCCCCAAAGCTCAGCTGTCTGGGCCTTTTTCAGCACATCTGCAGCAGATCACACTGTTGCTATCTGCAAACTGTGTTTCAGGCACATCAAACGTGGCAAAAACACCAGCCATTTGGGTACCACATGCTTAACAAGGCATTTAACGTCCAACCACTCAGTCCGTTGGCAAGAGCACCTAAAAGCCACACAAAAGGGGCACAAATCTGTCCCTCCTCTTCCTTCTCCTCCTCCTTACCCACTTCAGTCTGCCCCTGCTATACCAAGTCATTACCTCTCAGCAGCCTCCACTGACAGGGATGGTGGTATAGCACAGGGTGTCCCAGGTCCTAGCAGCACATCTGCCAGCAGCACACCAGCTGTAGACTGTAGCCGGCAAAATTTCTCTGCCCCATCTGCTGCAGCAGAAAAAAAATACAGTTCCTGCCATCCACATGCCCAGCATCTAAATGCAAGCTTGTCAAAGCTGCTGACTCTCCAACTTCTGCCTTTTACCCTGGTGGATTCTGCCCCCTTATGTGAATTCGCACAATGTGCTATACCACAATGGCAGGTTCCCAGTCGCTACTACTTTTCAGGTAAGGCCGTTCCATCTCTCTACCATCACATGGAAGAGAATGTTCTGGCATTGTTTGGCAAGGCAGTCAGCCGTAACATCCACCTTACTGCTGACATGTGGTCCAGCAAGCATGGGCACGAATGATATATTTTGTTCACAACACACTGGGCAACGCTGCTTGCAACTCGAAAGGATGCAGGACAGGGCTCGGTGCTGCATCTTGTTGTGCCCCCACGTCTCCATACAGCTGGTGGTGATGATGCCAGACCTGTGAGCTCTACCCCCTCCTCCTCCGCCACCTCCATGCCCTCCTCTGCAGAATTGTCCTATGAACATCAGGTACCCCCTAGGCGGTACCTGATGTTTACAGGTTCCCAGTCGCTACTACTTTTCAGGTAAGGCCGTTCCATCTCTCTACCATCACATGGAAGGGAATGTTCTGGCATTGTTTGGCAAGGCCGTCAGCCGTAACATCCACCTTACTGCTGACATGCGGTCCAGCAAGCATGGGCAGGAATGATATATTTTGTTCACAGCACACTGGGCAATGCTGCTTGCAACTCGAAAGGATGCAGGACAGGGCTCGGTGCTGCATCTTGTTGTGCCCCCACGTCTCCATACAGCTGGTGGTGATGATGCCAGACCTGTGAGCTCTACCCCCTCCTCCTCCTCCTCCGCCACCTCCATGCCCTCCTCTGCAGAATTGTCCTATGAACATCAGGTACCCCCTAGGCGTTCAAAGGGCTATTCCATGAGACAGGCTAAAAGGTGCCATGCAGTGCTTCAGCAAGTGTTTTTAGGGGACAGGAACCACACTGGAGCACAGATTCTTGCAGCTCTGCAGGGACAGGACCAGAGGTGGTTCACACCATGCCAGCTGGAGACAGAAATGGTGGTGTGCGATAATGGCTCAAACCTCCTGTCTGCCCTTAGACAGGGAATGTCAACACATGTGTCATGCCTGGCACATGTCCTCAATTTTGTGGTGCAGCATTTAGCACTTCTACTCAGGGTTGAAAGAAGTGCTAAAGCTGGCCAGAAGAGTCTGTAGCCATTTCAGGCAGTCATACACAGCCAGTGCTCGGTTGCCTGAAATTCAGCGGAAATTCCACCTGTCTGTAAACCACCTGATTTGTGACATGCCCACCAAGTGGAACTCGACTTTGGCAATGCTACAGCGGCCATACATGCAGCAGAGGGCCGTCAGCGAGTACATGTGTGAGTACGTCATGATGACAGGCTCAGGCCGTCTCGGCTTTTTTTTCCCACGCAAATGGCTGATTATTAAGGATACATGCACTGTATTGTCACCATTTGAGGAGGCCACAAGGATGGTGAGCCATGATAATGCATGCATCAGCGACACAATCCCTGTTGTGTTCCTGCTGGAGCAGGCTCTGCGTGGCATTATGGACAGGGCATTGGAGGCAGAGCAGCAGGTGAAAAGGGAGGACTTCCTTTCCACTCAAGGCCCACTCTATCCAGACACATCATTCCTATGTCACAGAACACACAGGAGGACAGAGGGCTGGAGGATGAGGAGGAGGATTCTGCCACTTTCATAGGCTTTGAAGAAGAGGAAGACGTGCATCAATCTGTAAGCAATGGCTTTCCAACCCCAGGACCCTTGGGAGTAGTATGTGGTTGGGAGGAGGTAGTTCCAGATGCAAATTTAAGGCGCATGGGCAACCTCATGCTTTAAAGCCTGCGAAAGGACCTAAGAATATGTGGCATAAAAGAGAAGGAGGATTACTAGTTGGCAACCCTCCTTGACCACCGTTATAAGGGAAAGGTCTCAAAACTAATCTTGTACCCACAGTGAGTGCAGAAGATAAAATCTCTTGAGGACAAGTTAAAGAGGATTTTATTGAACATTTTTCCTGACTCCAGTAGGTTACAGTGTCATGGAAAATGTAGTTTTGAATCTTCTGTTGATCAAGAAAGGAGCGTTTGAGAAGGCGTCCGTCTAAGTGAGGCATTTCGGAATTTTTCTAGCCCTCGCCACCAAGGACTGTCAGCTTCCACATCCCATCGGCAGGGTCTGCATTACATGGTGGACGATTACCTCGGGGTCAAAACAAAGATGGAGAGCTTTCCAGCTGACAATCCACTGACTTACTGGGTCATGAGAACAGACCACTGGCCAGAACTTGCCCAGTATGCTATTGAGTTGTTGGGCTGCCCTGCATCCAGCGTGCTTTCAGAACGCGCAATCAGTGTTGCTGGAGGCTTCGTTACTGATCATAGAACGTGTCAGTCCACTCCGTGGAGCATTTGACTTTTAAAAGAATTAATCAGTCCTTGATTACCAGCTATAAAGCCCCTGATGCCAATGTTACTGATTAAGTCTTTTTTGGGATGTGGAATCTCTGCAGGATTTCAATGGCTGCCTAGCTTTGAGGGTGTTCAATCATTTCATCTGGAAGAATGTTTTTGGTATCGGTTTCATGGGCACAATTAACACTCAAAGACCAATTTTTCAGCACCTGTTTGACAGGTGCATATCATTGCAATTTTTTTTGCCTTCATCAACAGCACCTCTATAGGGTTACGGTGGGAAGGCGCCCCCAACACCCAAAGAGTCATTTTTCTGCACCTGTTTGCCAGGTACATATCATTGCATTTTTTTACAGCAAGGCCAGTTCTTGCTTTCATCAAGAGTACCTCTATAGGGTTACGGTGGGAAGGCGCCACCCACACCCAAAGAACAATTTTTCTGCACCTGTTACTTCTATCCAAAGTCAAAATGACACCAGAATGTATCCAAAAAATCTCTAATCTTGTTCCCAGTACACTATATTGTATCCTCATCATACACATTGGCTCCCCAGCTGTTGCTGAGCAAAATAAAGGCAGCTTGCAGGGAAAATGTCATTTTTTTGGCTTTATAAATGCAATTATTGCTGCAGCAGATTCTAGACATGGTACAGATCTGCTACCTTACAGGTAGACTAATGCTATGTACACACAATCGGACATTCCGACAACAAAACCGTGGATTTTTTTCCGATGGATGTTGGCTAAAACTTGTCTTGCATACACACAGGGGGTCATTTATTATAGCGCCAAAAAACTATCCTGCAGTACCAAAAAATAGCTCTCAAAAAAGGCCAGAAAGACTTCAACTCTCAGAAAGTCAGCGCTAATGCAAATGGAAAGCAGCGCTATTGCCGGAAATAGTGCCTGTCAGATCACATATGCTGGAATAGTGGAAGTCAATGGGGCTCGAAGCTGCAAAATCCAAAGTTCTCACTGAAGGCTTATATGCAAGTTCTTTGCCATAAAAAGTGTTTGGAGACCCAGGTCCTGCCCCAGGGGACATGTGTAAATGCAAAAAAAAATTAAAAAACTGAAGTTTTTTCGGGAGCAGTGATTTTAATAATGCTTAGAGTGAAACAATAAAAATGTAACATTCCTTTAAATTTTGTACCTGGGGGTGTCTATAGTATGCCTGTAAAGTGGCGCATGTTTCCTGTGTTTAGAACAGTCTGACAGCAAAATTACATTTTAAAGAGAAAAAAAGTCATTTAAAGTACTAGCGCTAGTGACGGTTATTGATGAATTGTTGGTCCCGACAATACACATAAAAGTTCATTGATAAAAACGGCCTGGGATCCCCCACAGTGCATTACCAGGCCCTTTGGGTCTGGTATGAATATTAAGGGGAACCCCAAAACAAAATTTATAAAAAAAAAGGCATGGGGGTCCCCCTAAAAATTCATACCAGACCCTTATCTGAGCACGCTACCTGGCAGGCCGCTGAATGACACTGGAACTGCAGTGACAGTTCTTAAAAAGCTGAGGGCGGGGCCACCCATGATGTGCACGGGTGACCACGCCCCCTCTGACGCAACGGGTAAACGCTGCGGGGTTACCCAGTGACATGTACAGGTGACCCCGCCCCCCCTCTGACACTAAGGGGGATTCTGTGGCATCAGAGGGGGGCAGGGTCACCCGTACATGTCACTGGTAACCCCGCGGCATTTCCCCATTGCGTCAGAGGGGTCGCACATCACGGGTGGCCCCGCCCTCAGCTTTATAAGAACTGTCACGGCAGTTCCAGCGTCATTCAGCGGACTCCTCCCGTGGAGGCAGCTCGTGTTGTGGCGGTGTCTTTCTCCATATCCGGGGATGAGGAAGGATTACATCACTGGAATTTTTTTTTCTTTTTTAATAAAGGTCTAATGCTGTGTCTGTGTGTTTTTTTACAAGTTTTGGCACTTTTTTGTGAAATGGTAGGCGTACAATGTACCCGTTACCATTTCACACAGGGGGGGCTGGGATCTGGAGGTCCCCTTCTTAAAGGGGGCTTCCAGATTCTGATAAGCCCCCCGCCCGCAGACCCCAACAACCACCGGGCAAGGGTTGTGGGGATGCATTAAGGAGGAAATGGGACTTTAAAATGAAGCGGTTGAAATGCGGAGGTGATGGTAAAAATAAAAAGTTTTATAGGGGCGTGTCCGGATGTAGCAAGGAGCAAGACGCGTTCCAGAGGAGCTCCGCCGGTCCTGGTATAATCCGGAGTAATCCTGCTCTACAACTACATTTTTTGACTATATACTGCTCCCTAAGTGGGGCCGGGCATCCTATACAGCAAAGACGGGGGGTATTGAGAGGACCGGCCGTTCGACGGAGCTGAAATAGGCCCTTGGCCGGCTCCACTTCTCTGAGGCATTCCGCCATCTTGAGGCCTACAGAGTGCTCGCGATCCCCGGCCTCGAGTACCGCGATCGGCGGGTGGCGGGCCCCCAGTGCTCCGTGCTCTGACCCATCTGGCTGTGGGAGGCGGCGGTACCCGGAGGAGACAAGCGGGGTCAGCGATCGCACCGCAGCGGCCTACAGACGGCCCCACAATCCGGACGGAATCCGCCATTTTGCGGCCTGCGGAGCCTCCGCGATCCCCGGCCTCGGGTGCCGCAATCGGCGGAGGGAGGACCAGCACAGGCTATACACCACTGCAGTCTAGCTAACAACAGCAACGGGACCCGGAGGTGAAGGGAGGGGACGCCGAATACACCATAAAGGCCCTCAGCTGGCCCCACATGCTGGATGCCGGCCGCCATCTTGCGGATCTCAGCAGCAATAACAAACACTGACCTGGGGTGCCGTGGTCTGCTGGAGGGGAATTGTCACCCGGCCCGGGACTTCTATATAAAAGGGGACAACATCTAAAGGCTATCGGAGGAATCGCAAGGACCCCCCCCCCAACTTGCGGCCTACAGCTCTTATTATAAGGTACTGTTGTTGGGGGTGTCATATAGCTGCAGTTTTTAAAGCCTGAGCTCTTGCTGCGTCCGGTCCAATACTATAGATTATCCCATCCAGCAGTGGAGGGCATCTGGGCATGAGAAGAGGCAGATCTAATTCCGCGAAGACAGGTGGGCATACCCCTAAAGCTTCCTCACAGCGGAGGTCACAGGCCCCTGTGGGCCTGACCAACTACACAAACATGGCATCTCAGACCATCCCCACGGATCCGGGCTCGGAGGAGGATCGTTTCCAAGCTCTAATGCTGGCTATTTCTGGATGCCAGAACACCTTGACAGCCAAAATTGACACCCTGCAGATGGACTTTGGGCTCATGCGCAGGGATATGGACAAGATACGGGATCGCATGAATGAAGCAGAGCGACGAATCGGCGACTCGGAGGATACCGTTCGAGAAAATCGGGCCGCTATCCATACCCTACAAGCCAAGGTAAAGATCCTTGAATCGCGGGCTGAGGACAGCGAGAACCGTAGTCGCAGAAACAATCTGCGGCTGGTGGGCCTCCCGGAGGGCGCTGAGGGTCGGGATCCTACGGCCTTCACAGAAACCCTGCTCCGCACCTTACTTCCACAAGCCCCATTTTCCCCGCATTTTGTGGTGGAGCGGGCGCACAGGATGCCTCCGGTGCGGGGCCCACCTGGGGCCCCACCGCGTACCTTCATCTTCCGGTTATTGAATTTCCGCGACAGAGACTTGGCCCTCAGGGAGGCCCGGAAGGTCCCGGAGCTTCGCTTCGAAAACACCAAAATCATGATGTTTCCGGACTACTCTGTCGATACCCAGCGGCTTCGTAGAACCTTCGACCACGTCAAGGCACAGCTCCGCCTGAAAGGGCTAAAGTACAGCATGTTGTTCCCGGCTCGCCTCAGAGTGATTGACGGAGAGTCCTCTCGATACTTCACTTCGCCGGAAGAGGCTTCCCGTTGGATGGATACCCTACCCCAAGATCGAAGGGGACAGGAGTAGTATATACAGAAATGCTTGTGTAAGTGCCCAAAGATGTTTCCTAGTGCCTTAGAAGTAACTTTCTCAGACACGAATGACTGTCACCTTCAACACTTACCAAGAGGATTGTTTTTGTTCATGTGGTTCCCCATACCGCCTTAATGCCGCCCCCCCCCCCCCCCCCGAGTTATCGGTTCCTGTTCACTAAAATGTGCCTGTTGGGGATGGAGGGGTTGAGGTGGTGGATGGCTCCCTTGTTGGTTTTCCCTCTCCTTCTACCATTGAAATCTACATGGCGGAGTTATCCTTTACCCCCTTCAAGTATGTAGACACTATAACAGAACAGTCACACTATATTTTTTGTCTGAAGGGTCTGATGACCGATGTAGGAGAGCAGCACTCCCCAGGGCCTCCTAAAAAGGTATATGGGGGATTATAGGTCACAGATATGACCAAAGTATGTGCCCCTAGCTCCGGCTAGGTGTTTTTCTTTTAAAAAGAATTTTTTTTTTTTTTTCTTATTACGTTTACTTCTATTGGGTTAAAGCTTGCATGGATCTCTACTATGATGCTTTTATCCTCAGGATACGGACGGATGTCTCTGGACTGCACCGAACTCTGACCGCCCCTGTGTTGTTTGGTGTCGTTCTGGGAGCTGTCTCACTGTCTTATAGGAGACTTTCCTAGAAATTAATGGGTTCTGTTTGGGGTTCAGGCACGCCGAGTTCCACAACGGTTGTGCGGGGTGGGAGGGGCTTGGGTTTTTGTTCTTTTTTGTTTTTCAGTGTTACCTTATACTACATGAGACAGATGAGTGACAATGTATGTTATACGAGGGTGCTGTGGATTTGGGCCCTGCCACCGCTCTGCCTAGATCCGTGGCAGACCCATGTGTACAGTGAATCGATGATGGTGTCGGCCTCTCAGGGTCCAGCTAACTGTAATTTGATCCTTACATTTCTCTATTCTCCCTTGCTATGGCCCCCTTGAGAATTCTTTCCTGGAATGTCCGGGGTCTTGGCGATAAAATAAAGCGCTCCCTAGTGTTCGAATATCTTAAGAGATATAACCCCCACATCTGCATATTGCAAGAAACGCATCTAGTGGGAAGTAAAATAATGAGCCTCAAACGCCCTTGGGTTGGGCGACATTTTCATGCCACTCACTCTGGATACTCCCGTGGAGTTAGTATTTTGATCCATAAATCCCTCCAATTCGAGTTGCTGGATGTTAAGCTGGACCCTGGGGGTAGATACGTACTTGTTCATGCACTTATTGACACGGTTGAGATGGTGGTTGTGGGCATTTATTTACCACCCCCGGCTGACATTTCCCTTCTACATAACCTTACCCCCCTCCTAGCTCAATACCCTACCGATAATGTCCTTCTGGCAGGGGATTTCAATATAGCACCAGATCCGTCCCGGGACAGACTCACACCTGACCCAGCCACGGACTCTTCCCTATCCAGATGGGCGGGTATCTTTGGTTTTGAGGATGTGTGGAGATGGAAGCACCCTCATGAACGCTCATATACGTGCTGCTCCCGTTCACACAATACGCTATCTCGCATTGATCTCATCTACGCCAGTGGCAGTCTTCTGCCCAGGCTTAGGGAGATCAAGATCCTCCCCAGAGGAATATCGGACCACTCACCGATGCTCTGTGTTGTGCAGGCTGTGACACCCCCTGCTGACAGAATCTGGCGTTTGTCTAGATTTTGGATAAATCACCCGACTATAGAGTTTGAGATGGCCACCTTGATTAGACAATATTGGTTGATAAATGCTGGTTCTACTACACCGGGTAATGACTGGGACGCATTCAAGGCCTATATTAGGGGATGTTACATGTCTTCCATAGCTAGGGAGCGTAAAAATAACCAGATTACCTTGGAGGAGGCGGAGGCCAGGGCTCAGACTCTTGAGTCTGACTTTGCCCTTACAGCTAACCCCATTACAGGACAAGATATGAAGGCAGCTTATAGGGAGGTTTTGCTTCTTAGGGTGGCCAAGGTCAATAAAAGACAGTTGGTTCAATCACAAAAAATCTTTGAACAGGGGGAGAAGACAGGGAGACTGTTAGCCTGGCTAGCCAAAGAACAATCCATGACCCCCACTATAGCGAGGATCAAGGCGTCAGACGGAACGGTAAAGACAGACCCATTAGACATAAACAAATGCTTTACGGAATTCTACTCCGATCTGTACTCATCGAGAGCAAGATACTCTGAAGAAGAGCTCTCTGGGTTCTTAGATGAAGTGGAGTTCCCTACTCTTACCCCGGAGGCAAGGCAGTCCCTGGATAGCCCGATCACATTAGAAGAGGTCCAAATAGCCTTGGGTTCTTTGCAATCAGGTAAGACTCCTGGAGCGGATGGATTCCCTCCTGAGTTCTATCAGCAATATACTGAGGAAATGACCCCAAAAATACACAGCATGTTGGTTAAGACGCTAAGGGAGGGAGTCCTCCCCCCTTCTATGGCACAAGCAATAATAGTCGTGGTGCCCAAACCAGGGAAGGACAACCAATTATGTTCATCCTATAGGCCTATCTCCCTATTGAATTCTGATGCAAAGGTTTTGACCAAAATCCTAGCTAGACGTCTCAATGAGGTAATACTGTCATTAGTGCATGAAGATCAGTCGGGGTTCATGCCGGGTAAGGGCACAGACATTAATCTGCGGAGACTGTATGCGGTCTTGGCCTCGGGGGTTGGAGATGTTGATCAAGTGGTAGTGGCCTCCCTGGATGCGGAAAAAGCTTTCGATTCCGTGGAATGGAACTATCTATGGGAGGTCCTCCGCAGATTTGGCTTTGGTCCCGTCTTCATCTCCTGGGTTGAGGCGGTGTACAGATCCCCGACGGCCATGGTGCGCACTGGAACGGTCCTCTCGCCGTCCTTTCCCCTCTGTAGGGGAACGAGACAGGGCTGCCCATTATCCCCGGGGCTCTTTGCGCTCGCGATAGAACCCATGGCTATCCTTATAAGGTCCAACTCGCAAATACAAGGAATTACTATAGGCCCACTACAAGAAAAGGTATCATTATATGCGGATGACACCCTCTTATACCTTAAGGATGATGGACAATCATTGACACAAGCGCTTCAGGTTATAGATAGATACGGGCGATATTCCGGAATATGTATCAACTGGGGAAAGTCAGTATTGTTCCCACTGCACTCTGGGGTTGCTCCTTTGCATTTGGACGCACAGCTTCGCCGGGTATCACAGTTCAGATACCTCGGCGTAGAGATACATAGAGACCTTCAACAATTCATTGACCTGAATTTGGCCCCGGTGATGGCACGGGTGACCCACCAATTTTCCTCGTGGAAGTCTCTTCCCCTTAGTCCAGTGGGACGCGTAAATTTAATTAAGATGTCCATCCTGCCCAAATTCACCTACTTATTTAGGCAAACTCCTGTCCCTATACCTAATTCCTTTTTTAACAAATTGGACAGCTTGGTCATATCCTTTGTATGGAATGGAAAGGCCCCTAGAATCGCAAAAACAACCTTACAATTACCAGTTACATTGGGAGGCCTGGCACTCCCCTGCTTCCTAAAATATTACTGGGCGGCAGTCCTGGTGACGTTAAAGTGGTGGTTGGCGGAGGAGCCCTCTAACCCGGCATCTGCTGTGGAGGCCGCATTGCTTGGTTCCTACTCGGAGCTACGAAATCTTATACATAGAGGGCCCCGCTCCAATCCAAAGATGTCTGTGCCCATGAAAACGACCATTAAGGTATGGGATATGGTGAACAAGAAGTTAGGGAAGCAAGATACGTGGTCCCCTGTGACACCACTTTGGGGTAATCCACGGTTGAATCATTTTCAATCGATACCAGATCCCGTCATATGGGCTAGATACGGAATAGTTACCCTGAGTGATATTGTATCACAGGGACAACTGATAACATTTGATGATCTGAAGAGTAGAAAGGGCCTCCCAAACCAGATGTTTTTTAGATTCCTTCAGATAAGACATGCTTTTCGCTCCCAGTTTCCTGGTCCGGTGATCTTGCAGATGTCAGATCTGGAAACTGAACTCCGCGCGCCCGAAGGTACTAGACTGTTGTCGACTATTTATAATAAACTTGCCCTCTTGGACACATCTAGAGTCTCACAATTGATGTCAACCTGGCAGCGAGACGTTCCTGACCTGACTGATGAGGACTGGGAAGAGGGGGTGCAACAATACCTAACTCTGGCCATCTCCTCTAGGGATAGATTTACCCAGTTAAAGTTTCTGCATCAGGCTTATTACTCCCCATCGCGCCTTGCTAAAATTTACCAAAATAGAGCTGCCACCTGTCCAAGGTGTGGCTCAGACGATGCTGATTTTTTCCATACAGTGTGGACATGTCCAAGGATAGTGGTTTTTTGGAAGTCAGTTCTGGATGATATTAACTCGGTGGGCAAAATCAGGGTCCCCTACAGTCCTATCCCCCTCTTGTTGGGCATATGTGACTCTCTTGAGGCCCCCAAAAGGAAAAAAATATTTGTTTTTTACACAGCAATGTATGCCAGAAAGGCGATTCTCCTCAAGTGGAACCAGCCTCGACCACCCACTAAACAACTATGGCTCTCTCTCATTAATGCAGCTCTGCCCCTATATAAGGTAACGTATATGGGGAGGAACTGCCCGAAGAAATTTGATCGGATCTGGACGGCTTGGGTGGAGGCCAAACACCTGACCATTCCATAGATAAATTAAGTACCATACCTTATAATCTTGGCTATCCATTCATCCCTACTTCCTGTAATTTTGCTCCGGACATGGTCTGGCCGATACATAGGTAGTATATAAATAAGGTTGGGAGACCCTTGTCGGGCTCCCCCCCCCCCCGGGCCTCTCCCCCCCCCCCCCCTCAAAGGGTCTTTTAAGGCGACTACGATTAGGAGTTTTAACAGTCTACTTTCGCCACTAAGTGTGAGATTGAATTATATTATCTTCACTGTACTTATTGATTTGACATGATATGGATGATCATTGTACATTATCTGTCTTAAGCTAATGTAACTTGTTCTTTATTTTTGTTTGTTCAGAACAAATAAATAAACTTTATGTTAAAAAAAAAAAAAAAAAAGTTTTATTCATATCAGGGTAAGTAATTTCGTATATTACATATATAAGCACAAGATATGGATGTACAAGGGTATAAAAAACACATAAATAAGGATTAATTCATAGTAATCAATGGATGGTATGTGACAGCAAAATGGCCTAAAAAAGCCAAACACAGCATGCCCGGCACCTGTGTTGATAATGGCATTATAGGAATCTATAATTACTGGGTTCATATTAATGACATCATCGAAGCGTAATATGTGTCTCTGTAGCATCATGTAGCTCTACGCATTTCGTGGATATGTTTCCACTCGTCAGGAGCAGATGTGACAGATTCCTGTAAATATAACAAATATGGTGAACCACACTCTGTTTAAAGCTAAAAAATAATATTAAAAAGGTTAACCCAGTACACTCACCAACCCCGGCAGTGAGTGCAATAGGGGGCGAGCGAGACATGGCGAACCGGGAGCATGAACCACATCACGGGAGCTGAGGCGGCGTAGTTATACACAACCAGCTTGGGAAGATGTTGGGGTGCCTAAGAAGGTCTTCGTATACAAAAGTGCTGGCATGTGAATCTACAAATCAGGATATCTGGGAACAAATAAAAAATGATAGTGTAAAATAAAAATGTGTATGAAATTGAGTAATAGGGGTGTGAAGAAACAGATGAGGTGTGTGTGAGATGAAGTGATGGATTGGGTGATGTGTATATATACACCCAATGTGTCTGCATGTGTTGGTATTGGGGGAAAAACGTTATATATAAATAAAAAGAGGTTAGATGTGTATGAGGTGGGCTGACCTGAATCTAAAAAGTGACTGACAAAAAACTAATTAAATGCAAACAGAAAAATGGACCTAGTGATGAAATAAAAATGTGAATGTATGTGAACAAAAATGTGCAATACCATTCAGCACAACCAAGGATGAACCTAGACCAAAGGACACTTATCCAAGCTGCATACCATGCAACACCAAGCAATGGGATAGCTGGTGTGCAGGAGCCCCAGGCGGAGACCAGCCAAGTGGGCAGCCGGCTCCGACTGAGGGTATATGTGTATGTACGCCACCAACACCATGTGCGTGAACACAGGAGGGGCGGGATGAGGCGTCCGCACCTGAGCCGGAACGCTCGGTGATTGGCGCCAAACCACCCCCACAGGAGTCACGCAGTTGGTGCTCTCAACGACAGCGTAATGACGTCATGGCCGATGCCAAACGCTTGACGTGAGGACCGTGGCGCCTTCTTTTTTGCATTGACACATGTCCCCTGGTGCAGGACCCGGATCCCCAAACACTTTTTATGACAATAACTTGCATATTAACCTTTAAAATTAGCACTTTTGATTATTCATGTTCGTGTCCCATAGACTTTAACGGTGTTCACACAAATTTTTTGTCTGTTCGCATGTTCTGCTGCGAACCGAACAGCTGGGATGTTCAGCCCATCCCTAGTTATCATTGAGAATCATAGGGTACAACTTGTCAAGCAACTCGGAGGTCCAAAGTCACCCAACTGTGAAACAAGTCATATATATTTTAATAGAAAGGAGCTCTCATTTATACTTGCATTTACATCAGCAGAACAAATGCAGGAAGTGATGTGTGCACATGGGCCAGAAGCAAATGTGTGGGGATGCCAAACAAATCAATGAACCCCACCCATACCAAATCTAACTACCACATCCACCCCACATTGAATAAGCACAAGTACATATCATACCCTTATTCTGAAAATGAGCAGCACCTCCTCTTTGCTAAAGAGGGACCTCACCATTTCCACCTAGATGGAGATCCTGACCAGCACAGGAACTTCTGGGTGATTACAATGACTTATTTCTGGGTCAGAAGGCGAAACCACACTCTTTTGATCGCTGCTGCGAATATTTGATCGCAACCTCAATTAGAATTTTATTATTTTTGTTTATTTGCAGATATGCAAATTTGTATTTCTACTTATGATATTTAAAGGCGTTCGATAAGAAATGGTGTCCCTGGGTTAGCAGCAGGTGAATGACAAAAACAAAATGCCCAGTTTGAGCCCTGGTTCACGCTGACAAAGGGAGGAAATCGTTCAGCTGAAATCACACAATTTCATTCCTGCATGTCAGTCCAGACTGCAGGGGGAATTTCAGAGACATCTGTGCAGGTTTCTGCACTTATATCAATACAAATTGCACCCCAAAGTTGCACCAAGTAAAACAGTGCAATTGTCACCGCTTTGACATGTCAAATCGCACCAATGTGAACTAAAGCTGACACATACAACACTGCCTATCCACCAGCTGAATTCATTACCTGCAATTCTCCACAGCTGTTATATATAAAGATTCCACCTTTATCATTTACTTGCAGGTGTGCAGAAGCCTAGGTTTAAATTGGAGCGGTTTGTCATGCGATTTGAGAGATCAAATCGCATGACTATTGGCAGCAATGACACTGTTCTAATCGATGCGACACCGCTTTTGTGGCGCCGCACCATTTGCTAAAGTAGTTCCTGCACTACTTTTGCCGATTTCAGGTGCAACTTCAATAGACATTTGTGTATGAAGCCACACAGATGTCTATCAAGTAGCACCTGAAATCATGCTGACCTTGCTACTTTGAATTCGTGCTACTTCAAGTGAAGTAGCACAATTTCAAAGTAGCATTAATGTGAACCAGGGCAAAGAGATTCGTTTTTTGGTGCACAAATACATATTGAAATAAAATATAAGAGACATTGCACTTTCCCAAAACCACCACCACCCACAAAAACTAAAGAGAACGAAAAGTAGGAAAAAAAAAACACCACGACAAAGCTCAATAATGTACTATGATTTTACCAGCAGAAAAAAAAAAAAATTATATTCATTTACTACTGTAGCTTAAAGAAAAAAAAAATGTGGACAGGATATATGGTGCTTCATTTAGCAATGGGATTTTAAGGGCCCTGCTCATAGGAGCTTACAATCTAAAATTTGACAAAACCTTAGAGTGGACACAGCTTTAATTTCAGTGTATAATGGGCAACACATCACATTTTTATCTGCAAGATTATAGAAACATACTTAACAGTCATTCTTACAAAGCATTCCAACATAATATTACAAAAGACTTATTCAAAACACCCACCAACCCACAATCCACACATACATACATTGGTGACCATGTTCTGCTGGAAGCTGCATTTCGGTGTACATGATTAAGCAACGAGATCAAAAAGAGTAGGTCAGCAGATGCTTCCAAACGATGTTTGCATGGCAGACAAGAACAATACACACACACAACACTGACAGCATGGCCACATAAACCCACTTTTGATTGAAAAAATGCACAAGAATTTCATCAAATATCCCTAGTTGGGCTTTTGTCAATATGCACAATATAATTCCTTCTCCCCCACAAATCACAGCAAAAAACCTAACCTTCTCCTGCCAAATGAACCTCCCTACTGCAGGCCTTTATATAAGAGAGGTTATATTGTTAGCACACTGACACACCCAATTGAAGTACATGCCCACCAGTATCTTTCAGTCTATCTCTTCATGTATGTCTAAAGCAGTGTTTCTCAACTCCAGTCCTCAAGGCGCCCCAACAGGTCAGGTTTTCAGGATTTCCCTTAGATGAAAGGGCTGTGGTAATTACTAAGGCAGTGAAGCTGATCAAATCACCTGTGCAAAATACTGGAAATCCTGAAAACATGACCTGTTGGGGCGCCTTGAGGACTGGAGTTGAGAAACACTGGTCTAAAGTGATTGCACCTGATGAGCAGGAACACATAATACTATTCGCAACTGTGTTAGCCCTTGGCATTTGTGCATCAAATCTCCAACTACAGGACAAAGATCAAAGTCCATTTGCATCCACATAAACAAAGCAACAGTTTTCTAAGCATATGTACCTGTGCAGTGTAAACCCTAAAATTTAAAATGTCCAAGTCCCTGGGTATGATTAGTGCTAATAAACATTAACATCAGTCCCTGGCTGCAATGAGCTTCCAATATAAAGTCCAAAATTAACTTTCTTACATTAGAACCTATTTCAACAGGAGACAAATAAAATGCTAGCATGTCTTTGGTGAGACACCCACACAGGGAGAACATATAAATGTCAACACAAGGATTAGCATGTTGAGGAATTGAACCAACATCCCAGATGTTACTAGACAGAACTGCCACCCACTCAGCCACCAGGCAGCCCCACATATGTTCTCTGCATCTCTATGGTGTGAACCAGCCCTAAGTCCATAGCCATGCTCAGTGTAACAAGCAATATACAATATATTGGCCTAAGTATTGGGACGCCTGCCTTTAAATGCACATGAACTGTAATGGCATCCCATTTTTAGTATTGGGTTCAAAACTCATTTGGCCCACCCTTTGCAGCTATAACAGCTTCAGCTCTTCTGGGAAGGCTGTCCACAAGGTTTAGGAGTGTGTCTATGGGAATGTTTGACCATTCTTCCAAGTGCATTTGTGAGGTCAGGTACTGATGTTGGATGAGAAGGCCTGACCTTCAGTCTCCTCTCTAATTCATCCCCAAGGTGTTCTGTTGTGTTGAGGTCAGGACTCTGTCAAGGCCAGTCAAGTTCCTTCACCCCAAAATCACTCATCCATGTCTTTATGGACCTTGCTTTGTGCACTGGTCCAAATGATTTGGTGGAGGGGGGATTATGATGTGGGGTTGTTTTTCAGGGGCTGGGCTTGGCCTCTTAGTTCCAGTTAAGGGAACTCTTAAGGTGTCAGCATACCAAGACATTTTGGACAATTTCATGCTCCCAACTTTGTGGGAACAGTTTGGGGAAAGCCCCTTCCTTTTCCAATATGACTGCACACCAGTGCACAAAGCAAGGTCCATAAAGACATGGATGAGCAAGTTTGGGGTGGAGAAACTTGACTGGCCTGCACAGAGTCCTGGCCTCAACCTGATAGAACACCCTTTGGCTGAATTAGAGTAGAGACTGCGAGCCAGGCCTTCTTATCCAACATCAGTGCCTGGCCTAACAAATGCACTTCTTGAAGAATGATCAAACATTCCCATAGGCACACTAAACCTTGTGGACAGCCTTCCCAGAAGCTGTTTTAGCTGCAAATCAAATTTTAACCCTACGGACTAAGACTGGGCTGCCATTAAAGTTTATGTGTGTGTAAAGGCAGGCGTCATAATACTTTGGGCTAAATAGAGTATCTGGAAAAGACTTACAATGGTGGTAGAACCCTCCTACACATAAATACTACATTTAGACATAGTTATAGGACCTGGGAGGTGAGACAACTTCTCTACATGAAGCAACATGGTTGGGATTTAAACTCAGACCCTCAGGGATACTAAGCAGAAGTTCTAACCTCTAAGCCACAGAGCTGCCACATGTGAGAACCTCCTACACATAACTACACATAAACACAAATAAAAACACATAAATACTGCATGTCTTTGGAAATACAGGTGAGGAATTACATTACTCAAGAGTTATTCTTCTTGCTTTATTCTGTGATATTTGGTGTTTTTTGTGGGTGAGAGTAGAATATCACCCTCAACTTTTTGGGAATTACATTTTGCTTTCTGATGTTTGTACACATATCACATTTGGGCTCAAATTATGAATATTTGGAAGTAATAAAAAGCACAAAAAATTGCATCCAGGTAATTTCTGACACTTCGCTCCTACATGTCAAAAATCATCATTTCTTTGCTATAAAATTAAATAGAACCCCCAAACATTATATATGTTTTTTTAGCAGAGACCCTAGAGAATACAATTGTGGTCATTGCAACTTTTTATCTTGCACGGTATTTGCGCAGCAATTTTTCAAACGCGTTTTTTTTAAAGAAAAACAGTTTCATGCTTTAAAAAAAAACAAAACAGCAAAGTTAGCCAAATTTTTTTTGCATTGTGTGAAAGATGAAGTTACGCTGAGTAAATAGATACCTAACATGTCACACTTCAAAATTGCACACACTCGTGGAATGGCGCCAAACTTTGGTACTTAAAAATCCCCATAGGCGACGCTTTAAAATTTTTTACTGGTTACATGTTTTAAGTTACAAAGGAGGTCTAGGGCCAAAATTATTGCTCTCGCTCTAACGTTCGCAGCGATACCTCACATGTGTGGTTTGAACACCGTTTTCATATGTGGGCGGGACTTACGTATGCGTTCACTTCTGCGTGCAAGCTCACGGGGACAGGGGCGCTTTAAAAATTTTTTTTTTTATTGTTAATTTTACTTAAAATTTATTATTTTGACAGTTTAAAAAAAAAATTTTTTTTTGATCACTTTTATTCCTATTACAAGGAATGTAAACATCCCTTGTAATAAGAATATGACATGATCAGTCCTCTTTACAGTGAGATATGGGGTCAATAAGACCCCACATCTCACCTCTAGGCTGGGAAGCCTAAAATAAAAAAAAACAAAAAACGATCACCGCTTCCCAGCCGAAGCGACACCGTTTTTTTTAATGCACAGGCCGGGCATGATGTCATAACATCGCGCCAGGCCTCCGAACGATCATAGAGACTCCGGCGACCATCTGGTCCGCCGGAAATCTCTATGATCTTCATCCAGCGCCGGCGGATCCGCTATCTGACTCACCGATCGCTGAGGTGAGTCGGTAGAAGCACCGGAGGGCGGTGGGGGGGACGTCCCCTCTCGCCACCCGTAAGAATGATCAAGCGGCGGAACAGCCACTATGATCATTCTTATGGTGTATGGAATCGCCGGCTGAAAATGCTGGTATCTGAATGATGTCTGTAGCCTCAGGCATCATTCAGATATAACTCCCGAAAGTCGAGGCTGTCATATGACGGCCTCCGGATGTCAAGAGGTTAAATTTGCATCAGCAATGGTATTGTTTGTGGATTGTAAAGACACCTGTGTGAGTTTGGGTAAAGATTGTTGTGAGATGGAGAGTAACAAGTGAAAGTGACAGAGAAATATAGTTGACCAAAACATCAAAACATTCCACATTCTAGTATTCTTAAAAACAAAATATTTTAAGTAGAAGCAACAATGTTGCAAAGGAAAATTTATTTCAGAGAAAGATACATTTCATCTCAACATTATAAGTTTTTTTGTGAAAGTTAGAATTGTTCCATTAGAATCAATGGCTGAAACTTGATTTGGACTAGAATAGAGCAGATTTTCACTTCAAAAAAATGCTCTCTAATTAGCTCTCATTTTGGTATTTACTATAGCGCTGGGTAAAAAAGACACTTGAGTTAAAATGAGAGCTATTTTCAGGTCTCAGGCTCAGTTGTGTTGGCACCTAGTTGTCCAAAACGGGGAATTTTTCCCTTTTCAGACTTTTAAAGATATTTCAGTGTAGAAATCACTTTTTCACACAGTTTAAAAGCAGATTATCTTTAAATAATATTCTGCATATTTCAGTACCATTTAGGAAATTATATAATGCTCTAAACATTATTTCCATATGCACTACTCCAGGTTTTAGCAGAGTAAGGGTTTGGGCGCTATTTGGTTTCAGGGAACTATAGTAAATTCGATTTTGGGAGTATTTTCTCACCAGCGCTATAGTAAATACCGTTTTAGCGCTAATTAGCAGCAATTAGCGCCGCAGCTCTATAGTAAATGACCACCGCAGTCACACAAATGTTGTCAGAAATTCCGAACATCAAGAACGAGGTGACGTACAACACGTACGATGAACCGTAAAAAAATGAAGTTCAATAGCCAGTGCGGCTCTTCTGCTTGATTCCGAGCATGCGTGGACTTTTGTGCGTCGGAATTGTGTACACACGCTCAGAATTTTCGACAACAAGTCTTGTTGTCGGAAAATTTGAGAATCTGCTCTCAAACATTTGTTGGCGGAAATTCCGACAAGAAATGTTCTATGGAGCATACACACGGTTGGACTTTCCGACAACAAGCTGCCATCCAACATTTGTTTATCAGAAAATCCTATCATGTGTACGGTCCATTAAGGGGACTCCCCATGCACTATTTTGGAAGGAATTTTTTTTTTTTCACTTTAAAAATCAAAAAATCACTGCTCATTTATAAATGACATTTTTCACAAACTTTTTTTTTATTGGTACATGTCTCCAGGGCAGGACCCTATCCCCTATACTATTGTATGCCCAATTACTTGCATATAAGCCTTCAAAATGGGCACTTTTGATTTTTGATGTTCAGGTCCAATTGACTTTAATGGGGTTCATTATTTGGGTCCAAACTTTCACGGTGTTCGAAAGTTCTGGTGCGAACCGAGCAGGGGTCCGTTCAGCCTATCCCTAGTTTTACATGTATATATCAAGTTCATCTCAAGTTCATGTCTCTTCTGCTTTAAATTAGTACCACTGATGTCTCACACTAATCTCCAATCCCAGAGGATGCCAGCTGTAGAGAAACATGTTGGGCGAAGTTAGGGTGTGATGTCATCACGTACCAGCTTGTCAGCTGCTTACCGTGGACATACATCTTAACTGTGTGGATAGATTGTTTTTTATCCAAGCAAATGTAAGTGCAATACTTTTTTAAAATAAAGAATATCTGATCGTACTGCACCATGAAGCTTTTCCCTGGTTGTGCTTTAGGCTGGGTTCACACTGGTGCGACACGACAGCCGTCCTACTTTGGATCCGACTTTGCCCTGCGACATGAAGCCGGCATGTGTCCGACTTTCAATGAACGGGGATCCGACTTGGATCCCCACCAATGCCCGGCACTGTGTTTGGTATGAATCTTTAGGGGGAACTCCGCGCCAAATTTTAAGTAAAAATCCGGCATGGGTTCCCCCTCCAAGAGCATACCAGGCCCTTGGGTCTGGTATGGACCTTGAGGGGAACCCCCTACGCCGAAAAAACGGCGTGGGGGGTCCCCCCCAATCCATACCAGACCCTTATCCGAGCACGCAGCCCGGCCGGACAGGAATGGGGGTGGGGACGAGCGAGCGCCCCCCCCCCCTCCTGAACTGTACCAGGCCGCATGCCCTCAACATGGGGGGTTGTTGCCTTGGGGAAGGGGGGCGCGCTGCGGCCCCCCCACCCCAAAGCACCTTGTCCCCATGTTGATGAGGACAAGGGCCTCTTCCCGACAACCCTGGCCGTTGGTTGTCGGGGTCTGCGGGCGGGGGGCTTATCGGAATCCGGGAGCCCCCTTTAATAAGGGGGGCCCCCAGATCCCGGCCCCCCACCCTATGTGAATTGAGTATGGGGTACATAGTACCCCTACCCATTCACCTAGGGAAAAAGTGTCAATTTAAAAAAAAAAACACTACACAGATTTTTAAAGTATTTTATTAGACAGCTCCGGGGGTCTTCTTCCGACTTCGGGGGTCTCTCCGGTTCTTCTCCGCGCTCTCCGGGTCTTCTGCCGGACTCCTCCGCTCTCTTCTGCTCTTTTGCCGCTCTTTTGCTTAAGCAGAGGAGTCCGGTCTTCGGTCTTCTGCCCTCTTCTCTTCTCCTGATGTTGACACGACGCTCTCTCCAGCTAGAATGCTCTCTGTGCACTCTGCTCTGACTTATATAGGCGGTGACCCCGCCCTCTTATGCCGTCACAGTCCCTGGGCATGCTGGGACTATGACGGCATACAGGGGGCGTGGTCATCGGGTGATGACCACGCCCCCTAAAACGCCACAGGACATCTATACCATCTGGCTAAGATTTTATAGTTCCTTTCTTGATGTTTAGCAGATATTGAGAGCTTATGGGTTGCCATGATTGCTTTTTTCCACCTTTCCCTAGGGATTTCCATCCCTATCTCTATTTCCCACTTCTTAATGTAGGGTAATTCCAGTTCTTTGTTCTCTGAATTTAAATATTTATATATCTTAGATAGAACCTGGGTGGGTCTATGTTCCTGCAGGAAAATTTTTTCTAGATCTGTTAGAGGCCTATCTAATACTGATTCCTTTATTAAAGATGTAATATACCGTTGAAGCAATCCATACTGCATCCATTTTGTTTTATGTTCTTCGCCCAATCTATCCAGTGGGAGGAGTGTATTCCCCACCATTGTTTCCACTATCCTGGTATCCTCAGATCTCTTCCATTTAAGAAATGTTTTGGCTTCAAGTGCCAATGGGAATTCTGGGTTACTAAATAATGGGATCATTGGGCCTCTATTGGTAGATCCTATCCCTCTTTTTATCATGCTATCCCATACCTTTAGTGTTGATACCACTAGAGAGGGCATTTCTCCATCTGGCGGTCTTAGCTCTTTTCTAATCCATGGTAATGATTTTAATTTTAAGGCCGTGATCTCTTCTTCAAGCCTCACCCACTGTTTATTATCTCTGCTATGGAACCAATCCACCATTCTTGTAACCAAAATTGCTCTAAGATATAAATCTATATCTGGAAGGGCAAGGCCCCCATCTCTTTTATTTTTGTTTAACACTGTTCTATTGATTCTGGGGGTCCTGCCTCCCCAGACAAACTTACCTATTAAACTATGTAGTTTTTTTATAACATTTGTTGAGGGAAAGGTGGGTATCGCTTGTAACATATAGAGAATCTTGGGTAATATGTCCATTTTTACTATACTTATTCTACCCATCCAGGAAAACATTCCTTTCTCATACTGTTGTAACATTCTCGCAGTTTTCTGCACCATCGGGACATAATTATATTCTTGCAATTTACCAAGATCAGTAGGGATATAGATACCTAAATATTTGATTGCATTTACCTGCCATTTAAAAGAAAAATTGTTTTTAAGGAGTTCCAACATACTATTTGGCAGATTAATATTTAGAGCTTCAGATTTATTATAGTTTACCTTGAAATTGCTAAGTGCCCCATATCGTTTGAATTCAGATATTATATTTGGTAATGATATCAAGGGATTTGAGATATATAATAGAATGTCATCTGCATATACTGACATCTTGTACTCTATGTCTCCCACTTTGATTCCTTGTATGTCTTTATTTTCTCGGACTGCTTTTAATAAGTGCTCCATCACTAGTATATATAGCAGTGGGGATAGCGGACAACCCTGTCGGGTGCCGTTCGTTATAGGGACTACCTCCGAAAGATCACCATTTGCCCTTATCTTAGCTGTTGGATTCCGATATAATGCCATTATTTTATCTATAAGTATAGGGCCCAGTCCCCATTGTGGTCAGCTGGTGAACTTCTTCCTGTGTCTGGTTTTTATGTCCTAAATCTACATACCAGGAAGTCATAAACATTTTTATGGAACACAACAGAAGCTGAGGTAAGGCCTTGGCTTAAAAAAAACCTAGAAAGTTTTTTTTTTTCTGCAACAGGGGTACATTAATGGTATATTGTTACATAGGTCCAAACCGCAAAGGGAATCGCTTTCTGTCTGATTGGTACATAGGGGAGCTGGAATTTAGAAGAAGAAAAAAAAGAAGGTGAACTTAGCCTTTAAGGGTACCAACCACCAGTGTCTGTGATGATAGAAGACCACTACACAATTCCCATCTAATGTCATTTTAAGAAGTTGTATCACCCGTACTCTAAAAATAAACTTACAAGAAATATACATAACAGCAGCAACCATATAAAACTCATGAACTGTCCCTTTATTTATTTTTTTAATATGTTCTTTATTCAGATAATTAGTCATGGTACAACAATTGTAAAGTAGATGTTGCAAAACAATACAAGGAAATTGTACAATATCAGGTCTGACCCAAGATAGAAAGGATCTAGTGTGCAGGGTATTATTTTCCTAAAGGGAGGGGTAATAGGAATAGATGAGGGGAAACCAGGAAAGTTGTGAGGGAAGGGATTGGGAAAGCATGTAGATGGTTTAGCAATAACAGCTTATACTCTACAATGAACAGTAAGCGGTGGTAATTCCCAGATGGCTTAATTTGGGGCGGGAGATTATGAATATAGATAAACCTCTATATGGAGGGTCGTCAGACAAAAAATGGTGGCAATGCAAGTGGTTAAAAACATGCTATAGCTTGGGGGTCTGACAGTCAGTATTGCCAGTGGTCATAGAATTTATTCAATTTCATTTGTGATTTGGCAAATAGGAGATCCATAGATAGATGATCATTTAAGATATCAATGGTACCATTCAGAGTGGATGCATATGTATATGTGTGATAATAGGGTGAATTTTTGGGTGCCAGTTTGAGAGTCCTAGTCCGAAAAGAGCCATCTGAGGGGTTAATGTGAGAGATATTCTAGTTACATCTTTAATGAGGTCAGAGACACCTGTCCAGAATTGGGTAATGGACGGGCATTACCACCAAATGTAAAAGATATGTCCATCTGTATCACAGTTCCTTCAGCATTTTCTGGAGTGAGATGTGAATATTCGGGCTAGTTTTATAGGGGTATAGAACCAACAGTAGAGGATTTTCAATAAGGTTTCCCAATGAGAAATGTTTCTGGAGTGTATGGTGGGGGTGCCAATTGCTTGATACCAGAAGAAAGGAGAAAAATCACTTTGCAGGGTAGATTCCCAGAAAGATATAGCTTAGGATTTCCCTTCCTGTTTAGGTTTTATGAGTAGGCCATAGAGGTGTGAGATACTGCGTATTTTGTTGTTGGTTAGGTTGAAGAAGGATAAGATGTCCTTGGTCAGAGTGTTGAGTGAAGTCAAGGTAGGTGCAAGGAAATATCGAATTATTAGGTAAATGTAGAAATCCTTATTAGGGGTGGCAAAGAGTTCTTTAAGTTGTTGGAAGGATATAAGCTGATGTTGCTGGAATTAATCACCTATGTTTCAGAGACCTAGTGAGGCCCACCTCTGCAGTGGTAAGTCCAGCGAAAGAAGAGATAAGGCTGGTAATGGTAGTTGATTGAGTGCCTGAGTGTGTAGATGAACTGTCCCTTTAGGAGGCAAGAAGGCTTAACAGAAATATATATAAGCCAGCAGTCCAGAAGAAAATCCTTCAGCATTTCATTCTTTGTTGTTATAAGGTCCCCCAAGCCACTCTACAGTCTTGGGATTAGCCATCCATTGTTTTTTTACCCCCAATTAAGTATGCAGAGCTAAAGAAGCCCATAATGCAATCATTATATAAACTCAAAAGTGCTTTTATTAATGTTATACTCACAAAGCACAAAATAGCACAATCCCATTCAAAATCACCATTAAAAAACAGCATCTCTGGTTTCTGTGTTTATGTGACGTCACTTCACGTCAACGCGTTTCTTAATGCGACTTCCTCAAGAAATCGTGCACACAGAACCCAGGAATGTTATTTTTTAATAGTGGATTGAAGAAAGATGCTTTTGTGCAGGGAAATGAGAATTTTCTAAACTCTCCATTATCATTGTGAAATAAATTTTAAAGTCTGTATAAAACTGTATTTCATTTTGTATGCCTTGCTTTTGTATTGCACACTGCATTAATTGTATACATGGCACTAATAATGTTTTGATTACATACTCACATTCTTTCATGTCTGATAAGAAACTTGCCTGCCTATGTTGTGCTTCCTGTTACCTTAAGGCTGGGTTCACAATTGCTACGGCCGCGGTTCACAGCATGGGGTCCGGTGCATCCCTGTTCACTAATTCAGGTGTAAATCAGGTCCTAATTTTTGCCTGAATTCGCAGCTGTATCGGAACCAAAGACACACAGGACTCTTTTTAAATATGGAACGCGGCCGCACCGGAACTGTGTGAACTGGCTCCATTGAGAGCCGGTAACACTCTCCTGTCATGCGAATTAGATGCGGAGAAACCCGCATCCAATTCGCATATGTGTGAACCCGGCCTTAAAGTACAATAGTAATATAAAGAGGAAGTAAACCTCTATCGTTTGCTTTTACCTATAGGTAAGCCTATAATTAGCCTTATCTATAGGTAGTGTAAATATCTCCTAAGTGTGCACTGTTTAGGAGATATTTACATTACATGCAGCCAGTGACATCACTGGGGCATGCACTCTGAAGGAGACAGAGTTCAGAGCCCTGTGCCATGAACGGTGGCTCCCGTGCGCATGCGTGGGAGTGACATCATTGCAGCTCCGGTCAGTCACAGAGCCGGAGTCTGCCAACCTGGAAGCAAGATGGGTGCAGATGGGAGCCCCTGCAGCACTGACTTATCGGCGGGAGGGCTGCGTTTTAAGGTAAGTTTAACATATTGTGCTAGTTTGCGATGCATACTAGCACATTATGCCTTTATCTTGCGGGTTCCCAAAAAAAAAAAAAAGGAAAAAAAGGCCAGCGGTTTAAACCTGCTTTAATGTGATATCTACGTAAGCATGGTTATTTAAAAAAAAAACTTCACATGCCCCAAATAAACAGAACATTTATTTGGAAAGATGCTTAGTGTATCTTTTTGTGCCTGTTCTCTGTAGCAGTAATTTTTTTTTAATTTGGAGCCACTGATCAGTATTAGAAGGAGTTACCTATCTATAAAATTCAAGACAAAATGTAAGGTGCCACTGTTTTGCCAAGTAATTCTTCATTTATACCTCATCTCCTAGGACCTATTAATGCAAGAACATATGAGCTTTCTTGTCTCATTCGCTCACAGGACAGGGCTAAGAAAGTTATATTAATTGCCACATTGCAAACGACCATTCACTTGGTTAGGGATCATTCACATATTCATATAATTTTTTTAAGAAATATTTTCTTCCAAAATGATTATGTACTGTAGTTTATAAATGTGGATATGTTAGTTAATAATGCTTAGTAAATTACAAAGAAACTTAGGGCTAATGCAGTAACTTTAACAGGCTTATAGCAAAGTTCAGTGATAAAAGGTAATAACTGATTACAAACCATCTCAGAACTCTAAACGCATAACGATCTTGCTTTGTTTGAAATGTCTAGCAATTTCTAAATATTGCACACTATGACTTTGACTAAATTATATGCACACCAAAATCTTTTAGATCTAATTTTGTGTATTGCTATTCTTATAAAATATTTCTTTCCATGAGATTTATTGATGTAATGATTAAATATATATATGACTCTCCTTGTGGCATTGCTGTATTGGTGGTCTCCTAATGCCGCGTACACACGACCAGACTTTTCGGCAGACTTTTCGGCAGAAAAGGTCCGACGGAATCATTCCGTCGGACATTCCGATCGTGTGTGGGCTTCATTGGACCTTTTCTGTCAAAAATTCTGACGGACCTTAGAAGAAGAAGAGAACATGTTTCAAATCTTTCTGACGGACTCCTATCGAAAAAAAACGACGCAAGGGCAGCTATTGACTACTAGCTATTGAACTTCCTTTTCTAGTCCGGTCGTACGTCATCATGTTCGAAATGATCGGATTTTGGTGGGATCGTGTGTAGGCAAGTCCGTTTCATTGGAACTTCGTTGAAAAGTCCTTCAGAGTTCAGTCCGACGAGAAGTCCGCTCATGTGTACGCGGCATAAGATTTCTAAGAATCATAAGGATTGAAGAACATTTTTGTCACATTATTAAGCCCTTGCAATTTAAGGTGTTGTGTTCATTACTTCATAAAAGATTAAAGCCAGCGATCAAGTCCTTTCTTGATATTTTTTAAAATGTTAAAAAAGAAAATATGCCTTTAGTTTAGAGCTCATTCAGTGAATGTAATGAAGCCAAAGAAAACTATACTGAGATCTCTAAGAAAATTTACAATATTTTGTTGCACTAGGGGAAGACAACTGTGGATTGGGGTGAGCAATACACAAAGGGATATTAAGTGATACAAAATTGATAAAAAATTAATAATTTAAAAATAGCTTATATGAGACATCAATTATATAGCAGTTATATATAAATTACAGTACAGTCAAATGATAAAAAATGATAAAAAAGAGTCCAGGGATAGTGCTGGGTTGATGAACAGTAGTCCAGGCATAAAACTGGGATAAAATGGATAAGTGGGGAGAGGAGAATTGGGGGGGGATACAGAGTATAGGTCTATGACCTCAGGGGGAGAGATACTGACACAAATACAGGAGGCAGCATGCTTGAAGGGCAGAATTCACCTTTGGAGTGAGATAAAAAAGAAGAGAAGCAGCGCCCACCTAAGTGCAGTATTGAATCATATACATTTTATAACAAGTTGAAATGTACTCACTCAGAGTAAGGTAGATACAGGCACAACAGATAAAAAATCCATCCAGGTAGGCTGTGTGGTGGGCAGCAGGGCCCATTTGTCTCTTGTCCCGTCTGGCGGCGCCGGTGGTAACCAGTGTCACAGGCTGGGTTAAGACAGGCACAGCGTGGATCGTCTATTAGTTGTTGTATTTCCTGGGTTTCAGTGATGCTATGGGCGTGCACGCATTCGGAGCATGCGTGCTCCTTCATCAGGCGTAGCGTACGTTCATTTTGGAAGAGGTTTAAGAAGGGAGGGCGGGCCAATCGCGTCATTGCGGGGCCATTGCGCTGCTTCTCTTCTTTTTTATATTGAGATCTCTGTCATGATGGCTAAGGTTTTTGGGACAGCAAGGATAAATCATAAGATAGAAAATACTTTAACCACTTGACGACCGCCGCAAGACGATGTACATCGGAAGAGTGGCACGGGCAGGCAAAAGGACATACATATACATCCTTGCCAATCAGACCCCCCCGGTGCCTGCGGCGGTCATATTCAGGTCAGGGGCGATCAAAGGTGAGGGGGAGGCCACTCATTCGTGGTTCCCCCCTCTCGCGATCGCTCCTGGCCAATGACAGACTTCCTCTGCCTCTGTAATGTAAACAGAGGGAGAGGAAGTGATGTCATCCCTCCTCGAGCCGGTCTTTTTTTTTCCGGCGCCGAGGAGAGAAGACATCCAAGTAAGTGCACAAACACTACACTTACAGTAGAACACGCCAGGCACACCTTTCAGCCCCCATCACCCCCCGATCACCCCCCGATCACCCCCCAATCCCCCTCCTGTACCCCCTGTCACACTGACACCAATAGCAGTTTTTTTTTTTGCATTGGTGTCAGTTTGTGACAGTTATAAGTGTTAGGGCAGTTAGGTTAGGCCCCTTTAGGTCTGGGGTACCCCCCTTTAGGTCCAGGGTACCCCCCTAACCCCCCTAATAAAGGTTAACCCCTTGATCACCCCCCGTCGTCAGTGTCGCTAAGCAATCGTTTTTCTGATCGCTGTATTAGTGACACAGGTGACGCTAGTTAGGGAGGTAAGTATAAAGGTTCGCTGTCAGTGTTTTATAGCGACAGGGACCCCCATATACTACCTACTAAAGGTTTTAACCCCTTGATTGTCCCCTAGTTAACCCTTTCACCAGCGATCACCGTATAAGTGTTACGGGTGACGCTGGTAAGTTAGTTCGTTTTTTATAGTTTTAGGGCACCCGCCGTTTATTACCTTATAAAGGTTTAACCCCCTAATTTCCCAGCGGTGATATAAGTTAAGTTTTTAGGGTCAGATAAGGTCTGCGTCGCCCCAGGCAGCGTCAGGTTAGCGCCAGTACTGCTAACACCCACACACGCAGCATACACCTCCCTTAGTGCTATAGTATCTGAGCGGATCAATATCTGATCTGATCCGATCAGATCTATACTAGCGTCCCCAGTAGTTTAGGGTTCCCATAAACACAGTGTTAGTGGGATGAGCACAGATACCTGCTACCACCTGCGTTTTGCCCCTCGGCCCAGCCCTGCCCAGCCCACCCAAGTGCAGTATCGATCGATCACTGACACTTACAAAACACCAAGCACACATAACTGTAGCGTTCGCAGAGTCAGGCCTGATCCCTGCGATCGCTAACAGTTTTTTGGTAGCGTTTTGATACAGTCGCTGACAGTCAGGAGCTTTTTTGCCTGTGAGTCTCACTAGTGTACCCCTAAATTTAGAGACCAAAATGGCAAATCGAAGGTACACTAGTGAAGAGGCCTACATGTTTCTGAGCATGACAGATAGTGAAGAGGAAGTCACTCATCTGTCAGATTCAGGCTCAGAATACGATCCTGTAGAGGACAGCGGCTCCATGACAGATAGCTCTGACGACGGAGTTGTGGTCCCTGCCAAGGTCAGGCGTACCAGAACCCAAACTTTTTCTTCTGTCCTTGAAGTGCAAGAACCGCAGGGCTCTCATATGGAGCAGAGAAGTACTAGGGCCGCTATTCCTTCTGGTGAACTGGCAAGCACCAGCGGCCTAGTACACCCTGGTCGTACATCCAGCACTGCAGTAACTCTTGGTGACGTGGTGCGTCCCATAAGTGCAGTTCAAGCTGGCGAGGTGGCAAGCACAAGTAGTGTCCCGCTGCCACTAAGAAGACAAACACAAGTCCGTCGTGCCCATAGTGCCCTTCTTGCTGCATTCGCCAATCCGAATTGGGAACCCACCACTTCTGCAGCACCCGTACTTCCCCCATTCACTGGCCAACCCGGAATTCAGGTGGAAACAGTTGATTTTACGCCACTGGATTTTTATTCACTGTTTTTCACAGAAGATCTCTATAGATGTATTGTGGACCAAAGCAATTTATACGCTGGTCAACACATCGCCGCTAATTCCCAGTCCTCCCTTGCCAGAGATTGGACACCAATTACGGTCTCCGAATTTAAGCTTTCCCTCATCATGGGCTTGAATAAAAAGAGTAAGTTGTGGTCATATTGATCCACTGACCCAATTTACCATGCACCCGTGTTCTCTGCCTCCATGGCCAGGGCACGATACGAGCAGATTTTGCGGTTCATGCACTTCAACGACAATGAACTCTGTCGTCCTCGTGGAGACCCTGAATACGATCGGCTCTACAAAATTCGGCCCCTCGTAAACTACTTCAACCAACGTTTTGCAGACTTGTTTACTCCCCATCAAGTTGTCTGCGTTGATGAGTCCCTGATTAAATTTTCTGGCCGCTTGTCATTCAAACAGTACCTTCCCAGCAAGCGTGCCAGATATGGGGTCAAGATGTATAAGCTCTGTGACAGGGCCACAGGCTATACATGTAGTTTTATGGTTTACGAGGGCAAAGATAGTCACGTAGAGCCGACAAACTGCCCTGACTACATAGGAAGTGCTGGCAAGATAGTGTGGGACTTGGTGCCACCCTTATTCATAAAGGGGTACCACTTGCACGTGGACAATTATTACACGAGCGTGCCACTTTTTAGTCACTTGTTTGATCAGCAGATTGGAGCATGTGGCACCGTGCGACCTAATCGCCGGGGCTTTCCCCAGCGGCTTGTAGATTCCTGTCTTAGGCTGGGGGAGAGAGCCTGCTTGCAGTGTAATAATTTCAAATCTTGTGACGTGCTAGTGGTGTCCTACACCCACGTGAAGAATCCAAAATTTGTGGCGCTATCCTAAATACACTTGTGTTAACACTGTATCCAGTGTAAAAAACTAATCTAGTGTACCCATTATTTCAGGTGTAGAATGAAAAATCAAAAATCAAAAATCAAAAATGAATACTACATAAATCAATTAAATGCATCAAATAACTACCATACCAACAGTGACTTAGTGCTGATAAAGACAAATTATATATGTGACACCTTCTTTAAAAGATATGAGTAACTTAATATAAATAACTAGCACCTTGCATATTAACAATGTGACTGAAAAATAAAGTCCGTGGAAGGTACACACGTATGTGTGGAAAAAAGTCTGTGATAGTGGTTGGGTAAAAAGCAACAATTGTGCCACAGCAAGTCCTTAGTGTATCTTGATGTTAGATGGAACCTTCCACCACACCTCTGTGTTCAGTGCTCCCTCTCCCAATAGACAGTCTCTCACCAGCTCTCTCTGCCTCCACTCTCGTATGAGGCTATAAAGCATAGGAGTATCCAGGCTATCAGCAGGGGTGAAGTTACATCCATCCAGGGATTTGCTCCATATAAGAATGAAAGAAACTCCCAATAGTGTGATAACGTAACAACTTTTAATAATACACACTTCAAATAGCACTTCAAAGGATGCACTCACATTGTGTAAAATCTATATAAGCACAGCACAAATCCACAGCAATCTGCACACAGCAAAATCAACACAGCGATCTGGACAAGCCTCACTGGGGGGTATGCGGTCACGGCGGACCCTGTCACGGCTGGCGTGTAAGAAGACTCTCTCACCCTCTCCTCGCTTGCTCGTCCACCGGACCCACCGTCTCCCCTGTTAGGCAAACCACCACGATCGCTTCCTCCTGTCACTAGGTATGTAGTGTTTAACCTCCGCTCGGCCACGCCCCCGACATGTTTCGCTACGTCTGTAGCTTATTCATGGGATAGGCCGCTCAAAGCATCAATCTCCTTTTATGTACTCCCCTCCTCTCCATTAAAGCAGAGAGATCACAGTGCGCATGCGCATCCTGTGTGTCTCGCGCCTGCGCAGTTCGAGTGTCCCCGTGAGCGCAAACCCCCGCTACTCATGTAGGCCGGTCTGTAGTGTGTAATACACCTCAAACAGATTGTCGGCAGCTCTCTAATGGATCATCCATATTACTGGCTATCTTACAGAGTAGTGGGTGATTTTATAGCATTCTAACGTTCTGACATGTTTTTCCAACACACTTTATGTGCTCTAAAATTCATTAAAATATACAATGTTATTACAACAAATATATTATGACTTCTCCAAGCGCTATCTAATCAGGTTATTAATAACACACCTACTTAATATTTAAAATTATATATCCACAAAGGTAAATGAACTACAAATGCCTGCAAAGTGGTATAATAACATGAATGGGAAAACTAAGACTTAAATAAAATAATGATATTAGATATCATGAACCGTCTTGCCACGTGCGACCGGCATTTGTAGTTCATTTACCTTTGTGGATATATAATTTTAAATATTAAGTAGGTGTGTTATTAATAACCTGATTAGATAGCGCTTGGAGAAGTCATAATATATTTGTTGTAATAACATTGTATATTTTAATGAATTTTAGAGCACATAAAGTGTGTTGGAAAAACATGTCAGAACGTTAGAATGCTATAAAATCACCCACTACTCTGTAAGATAGCCAGTAATATAGATGATCCATTAGAGAGCTGCCGACAATCTGTTTGAGGTGTATTACACACTACAGACCGGCCTACATGAGTAGCGGGGGTTTGCGCTCACGGGGACACTCGAACTGCGCAGGCGCGAGACACACAGGATGCGCATGCGCACTGTGATCTCTCTGCTTTAATGGAGAGGAGGGGAGTACATAAAAGGAGATTGATGCTTTGAGCGGCCTATCCCATGAATAAGCTACAGACGTAGCGAAACATGTCGGGGGCGTGGCCGAGCGGAGGTTAAACACTACATACCTAGTGACAGGAGGAAGCGATCGTGGTGGTTTGCCTAACAGGGGAGACGGTGGGTCCGGTGGACGAGCAAGCGAGGAGAGGGTGAGAGAGTCTTCTTACACGCCAGCCGTGACAGGGTCCGCCGTGACCGCATACCCCCCAGTGAGGCTTGTCCAGATCGCTGTGTTGATTTTGCTGTGTGCAGATTGCTGTGGATTTGTGCTGTGCTTATATAGATTTTACACAATGTGAGTGCATCCTTTGAAGTGCTATTTGAAGTGTGTATTATTAAAAGTTGTTACGTTATCACACTATTGGGAGTTTCTTTCATTCTTATATGGAGCAAATCCCTGGATGGATGTAACTTCACCCCTGCTGATAGCCTGGATACTCCTATGCTTTATAGCCTCATACGAGAGTGGAGGCAGAGAGAGCTGGTGAGAGACTGTCTATTGGGAGAGGGAGCACTGAACACAGAGGTGTGGTGGAAGGTTCCATCTAACATCAAGATACACTAAGGACTTGCTGTGGCACAATTGTTGCTTTTTACCCAACCACTATCACAGACTTTTTTCCACACATACGTGTGTACCTTCCACGGACTTTATTTTTCAGTCACATTGTTAATATGCAAGGTGCTAGTTATTTATATTAAGTTACTCATATCTTTTAAAGAAGGTGTCACATATATAATTTGTCTTTATCAGCACTAAGTCACTGTTGGTATGGTAGTTATTTGATGCATTTAATTGATTTATGTAGTATTCATTTTTGATTTTTGATTTTTGATTTTTCATTCTACACCTGAAATAATGGGTACACTAGATTAGTTTTTTACACTGGATACAGTGTTAACACAAGTGTATTTAGGATAGCGCCACAAATTTTGGATTCTTCACGTGGGTGTAGGACACCACTAGCACGTCACAAGATTTGAAATTATTTGGTATATGGTTTATATTCACTTAAAGTGGCAGCTATAGGTAGAAAGCACCAACTAAGGATAGTCATAACCTAGGTTGATCTCCAGAGGCGCAGTGGTGGTCTACTAAGTATAGGGAGGTTATCATACCTAGAAGGACCGCACGTTAAGTGTAATAATTTGCTCGCTATGAAGTGGAGGGATAAGAAGAATGTTTTCGTTCTCACCTCCCTTCATGCAGACACGACGGTCCAAATTACTACGGCGACTGGTGTTGTGGAGAAACCCCTCTGTGTCCACGAATATAACCAAAATATGGGAGGGGTGGACCTCAACGACCAGTTGTTGGCGCCATACCTAGTTGCCCATAAGGCCAGACGCTGGTACAACAAAGTGTCTATTTATTTATTTCAATTGGCTTTGCTGAACGCTCATGTGCTATACAGAGCTTCAGGACGGACTGGATCCTTCCTTACATTCCAGGAAGAGATCGTCAGAGCCCTTCTGTTTCCAGACAGTGCTCCACCTCACCTTCCCCAACCAAATGCAGTAAGCCGGCTGCATGTGAGGCATTTTCAATATGTCCTCCCGAGTACCCCTACCCAACGAACCCCCCAAAGAAAATGTTGTGTCTGCAGAAAGCGCGGATTTAGGCGTGACACCCGGTTTTATTGTCCCTTCTGTCCTGGCAATCCTGGTCTTTGCATTGGTGAATGTTTTGAGTGCTACCATACACTAGTTGAGTTTTAGCGTAGGGTACAGCATTGCACAGACTAGGACACACTTTCACAGGGTCTCCCAAGATGCCATCACATTTTGAGAGACCCAAACCTGGAACCGTTACAGTTTTAAAAGTTACAGTTATAAAAAAAAATGTAAAAAAAAAAAAGTAAAAAAAAAAAAAATACGCAAAAAAAATATAAAATAAAAAAAACAAAAATAGTTGTCGTTTTATTGTTCTCTCTCTCTCTCTCTCTCTCTCTCTCTCTCTCTCTCTCTCTCTCTCTCTCTCTCTCTCTCTCTCTCTCTCTCTCTCTCTCTCTCTCTCTTTCTATTTTCTCTCTATTGTTCTGCACTTTTTTACTGTATTATATTCTGCAATGTTTTATTGTTGTTATGTTTTATCATGTTTGCTTTTTAGGTATGTAATTTTTTTATAGTTTACTGTGTTTTAACCATTTTTTTGTTTTCAGGTACGCCATTCAGCTGCAGCGCGGGTTTATTTATCTTGACAGCAACAGCGTTTGCTCCCACGATACATAAAGCCGTGACTCCAGCGCTGTCGGAGGTGATTTCACCACCACAGTTACATACTTCAGCATATATGCCGAAGCGTGGGGGCAGGAGTGGGTGGAGGAGTGATTTGCTCCTGCCTTTTGCGGGAGGATGCCCCCATGCTTCGGCATATATAAACGGTGCATGTATGCCCATCATTAGAAGTGGGTGGATGAAGGGAGGTATTCTAATGGTGGGCATACCCACCAATCAATATCTTTTTTTCGTTCAGCCCACAGGCTGCATGAAAAAAAAGTTTACAATATATGCCCAACAAGGACCAGCAAGGTACTGGTATGTTGCTGGACTTTGAATGGTTATACCAGAATGATGCGTGCAGGTTTAGGTATCATCTTGGTATTATTCTTTACAAGCAGTGGGAGAGAATGCCCCCCCCCCACTGTCTACCTGTCACTACCTATTGCTATCATAGGGGATATTTACATTCCCTGAGATAACAATAAAAATGATTAAAAAACATAAAAATGAAAGTAACAGTTTAAAAATAAGATAAAAAAAATAAAAAAAATAATAAAGGAAAAAAAAAGCACCCCTGTCCCCCCCTGCTCTCAAGCAAAGGTGAACGCAAGCATCGGTCTGGCGTCAAATGTAAACAGCAATTGCACCATGCATGTGAGGTATCACTGCGAAGGTCAGATCGAGGGCAGTAATTTTAGCAGTAGACCTCCTCTGTAAAGCTAAAGTGGTAACCTGTAAAGGCTTTTAAAGGCTTTTGAAAATGTATTTAGTTTGTCACCACTGTACGTTTGTGCGCAATTTTAAAGCATGTCATGTTTGGTATCCATGTACTCGGCCTAAGATCATCTTTTTTATTTCATCAAATATTTGGGCAATATAGTGTGTTTTAGTGCATTAAAATTTTAAAAAGTGTGTTTTTTCCCCAAAAAAATGCGTTTGAAAAATCGCTGTGCAATTACTGTGTGAAAAAAAAAAATGAAACACCCACCATTTTAATCTGTGAGGCATTTGCTTTAAAAAAATATATAATGTTTGGGGGTTCAAAGTAATTTTCTTGCAACAAAAAAAATTTTTTTCATGTAAACAAAAAGTGTCAGAAAGGGCTTTGTCTTCAAGTGATTAGAAGAGTGGGTGATGTGTGACATAAGCTTCTAAATGTTGTGCATAAAATGCCAGGACAGTTCAAAACCCCCCAAATGACCCCATTTTGGGAAGTAGACACCCCAAGCTATTTGCTGAGAGGCATGTCGAGTCCATGGAATATTTTATATTGTGACACAAGTTGCGGGAAAAAGACAATTTTTTTTAATGCACAAAGTTGTCACTAAATGATATATTGCTCAAACATGCCATGGGAATATGTGAAATTACACCCCAAAATAAATTCTGTTGCTTCTCCTGAGTACGGGGATATCACATGTGTGAGACTTTTTGGGAGCATAGCCGCGTAAGGGCGTAAATTTTTGATTTCACTCTTCACTGCCTATCACAGTTTCGGAGGCCATGGAATGCCCAGATGGCACAACCCCCCCCCAAATGACCCCATTTTGGAAAATAGACACCCCAAGCTATTTGCTGAGAGGTATAGTGAGTATTTTGCAGACCTCACTTTTTGTCACAAACTTTTGAAAATTGAAAAAAAAAAAAAAAAATACATTTTTCTTGTCTTTCTTCATTTTTAAAAACAAATGAGAGCTGCAAAATACTCACCATGCCTCTCAGCAAATAGCTTGGGGTGTCTACTTTCTAAAATGGGGTCATTTGGGGGGGTTTGTGCCATCTGGGCATTTTATGGCCTTCAAAACTGTGATAGGTAGTGAGGAGTGAAATCACAACTTTACGCCCTTAGAAATCCTGAAGGCGGTGCTTGGTTTTCGGGGCCCCGTATGCGGCTAGGCTCCCAAAAAGTCTCACACATGTGGTATCCCCATACTCAGGAGAAGCAGCTAAATGTATTTTGGGGTGCAATTCCACATATGCCCATGGCCTGTGTGAGAAATATATCATTTAGTGACAACTTTGTGCAAAAGAAAAAAAATTGTCACATTCCCGCAACTTGTGTCAAAATATAAAATATTCCATGGACTCAACATGCCTCTCAGCAAATAGCTTGGGGTGTCTACTTTCTAAAATGGGGTCATTTGGGGGGGTTTGTGCCATCTTGGCATTTTATGGCCTTCAAAACTGTGATAGGTAGTGAGGAGTGAAATCAAAAATTTACGCCCTTAGAAATCATGAAGGCGGTGCTTGGTTTTCGGGGCCCCGTACGTGGCTGGGCTCCCAAAAAGTCCCACACATGTGGTATCCCCGTACTCAGGAGAAGCAGCTGAATGTATTTTGGGGTGCAATTCCACATGGGCCCATGGCCTGTTTGAGCAATATATCATTTAGTGACAACTTTTTGTAAATATGTTTTTTTTTTGCCATTATTCAATCACTTGGGACAAAAAAATAAATATTCAATGGGTTCTACATGCCTCTCAGCAATTTCCTTGGGGTGTCTACTTTCCAAAATGGGGTCATTTGGGGGGTTTTGTACTGCCCTGCCATTTTAGCACCTCAAGAAATGACATGGGCAGTCATAAACTAAAAGCTGTGTAAATTCAAGAAAATGTACCCTAGTTTGTAGAAGCTATAACTTTTGCGCAAACCAATAAATATACGCTTATTGACATTTTTTTACCAAAGACATGTGGCCGAATACATTTTGGCCTAAATGTATGACTAAAATTGAGTTTATTGGATTTTTTTTATAACAAACAGTAGAAAATATCATTTTTTTTCAAAATTTTCGGTCTTTTTCCATTTATAGCGCAAAAAATAAAAACGGCAGAGGTGATCAAATACCATCAAAACAAAGCTCTATTTGTGGGAAGAAAAGGACGCAAATTTCGTTTGGGTACAGCATTGCATGACCGCGCAATTAGCAGTTAAAGCGACACATTGCCAAATTGGAAAAAGTCCTCTGGTCCTTAGGCAGCATAATGGTCCGGTCCTTAAGTGGTTAAACCTTACAGGTAATGTTTTACGTGGATTTTCATATTGCAGCATGATATTGCTGCAGGACTGCTTACTCACTACAAAGTCTTCTGGTACAGAACAAAGGTATAATGAAAATGAATAGGAGTTACAGTGCCTTGAAAAAGTATTTACACCCCTTGAAATTATCCACATTTTGTCATGTTACAACAAAAAACATAAATGTGTTTTATTGGGTTTTTTTGTGATAGACAAACACAAAGTGGCATATAATTCTAAAGTGGAAGGAAAATGATAAATGGTTTTCAAGATTTTTTTACAAATAAATATGTGAAAAGTATGACATGCATTTGTATTCAGCCCCCTTTACTCTGATACCCCTAACATAAATCTAGTGGAACCAATTGCTTTCAGAAGTCACCTAATTAGTAAATAGAGACCACCCATTTGTAATTTAATCTCAGTATACATACAGCTGTTCTGTGAAGGCCTCCGAGGTTTGTTAGAGAAAACCTTAGTAAACAAACAGCATCATCAAGGCCAAGGAACACACCAGAAAGGTCAGGGATAAAGTTGTGGAGAAGTTTAAAGCAGGGTTAGGTTATAAAAAAATATCCCATGGTAACTCTGGAGGAGCTGCAGAGATCCACAGCTCAGGTGGGAAAATCTGTGCACAGAACAACTATTAGTAATGCATTCCATGAGATGAGACCAAAATGGAACTTTTTGGCATAAAAGCAAAACGCTATGTGTGGCGGAAAACTAACACTGCACATCAACCTGAACACACCACCCTCACCGTTCAACATGTTGTGGGGATGCTTTTCTTCAGCAGGGACAAGGAAGCTGATCAGAGTTGATGGGAAGATGGATGGAGCCAAATACAGGGCAATCTTAGACGAAAACCTGTTAGAGTCAGCAAAAGACTTGAGACTGGGGCGGAGATTCACCTTCCAGCAGGACAACAACCCTAAACATATAGCCAGAGCTACAATTGAATGGTTTAGATCAAAGTGCATTCGTGTGTTAAAATAGCCCAGTTAAAGCTCAGACCTAAATCCAATTGAGAATCTGTGGCAAGACTTGAAAATTGCTGTTCATAGACGCTCTCCATCTAATCGGACAGAGCTTGAGCCACTTGGCAAAGAAGAATGGTCAAAAATGTCACTCTGTAGATGTGTAAAGCTGGTAGAGACGTACCCAAAAAGACTTGCTGTTGTAATTGCAGCGAAAAGTGGTTCTACAAAGTATTGACTTGGGGGCTGAATACAAATGCATGCCACACTTTTAAGATATTTATTTGTAAAAACGTTTGAAAACCATTTATTATTTTTCTTCCACTTCACAATTGTGTGCCACTTTGTGTTGGTCTATCACATAAAATCCCAATAAAATACATTTACGTTTTTGGTTGTAACATGACACAATGTGAAGAATTTCAAGGAGTATGAATACTTTTTCAAGCCACTGTATGGCATGGTTTAGTTTCGGGTTAGGTTAAAATTACGCTTGTGTTAGACTTACTTCAGAGGTTCAGTTAAAGCTGAATTCCTGGTTAAGCAAATATTGTCTAAACACAAGAGTCATGTATTCTTCCTTGAATCTTCCTTGATGTGCTTTGTGTATTTTTCCCAGATCTGTGCAGTAATCAGTTGTGAACATTTGATTCAGTGCAGGAACTTCCTGTAATAAAGACCAGTCACCTCTGATCTCTCTCTTTGTAGAGACTAACTGGTCTTTTCTCAGCCCCATATTGTAGTTTTCTGCAGGCAGACTGTAATAGGTGGAGTCTGTTGGGCCCCTCCTACAGCTCTGCTCTCTGCACAGAGTTTACAAAGGCATTTGGTGCACACAAAGTGGATTTATATTATTTGCGCCCTATTGATGAAAGTTTTTGCACCTTTTAAGAATGAGCCGCACAGTGGCTTAGTGGTTAGCACTATTATCTTAATAATCAAAAAGTCTTGCGAACTACTAATGATTGTAGAAATGATCTAATGCCTCAGCCAGCAACTGGTAACACAATCCCAATATATGTGTGGTAGAGTGTTGAATATATAAATAAACAGTTGTGTTAATTTACAATCCAAATGTGAAATCAAAATTATATAAACAGTGTCATCAACACTATTACATATCTTCCTTCAAGTGTACAGTGAACTGATTAATCCACTTGTGAAAAATCAAAACATAAAAACATGACAATTTCCTTAAACCTCTATTCCAATATTTGATATATTACCTATATTATTATGGATCAAAGTCCAATGTATCCTCTGTGCAAAGTAATAGTGTGATAATCTTCTTTTTAATCGTCTCATTCATAAAGTAAAACTTGCTCCCCAATGTTCGCCCCTCGGCTATTGTGCTCACCTCAAATGATGTGACATCACAACAAAGTTTGATCAGGGAAAGAGATTTAGTCTCCCAGGACTAACAAGATGTCTTTTTCTCCTTCCAGTTACTCTGTATGTGTCTCCGAATGGCAGTGATTAATCGGGGCATGCAAATGATGAAAGGCTCCACATAGTGCTTATACTATTTAAAACTTTGAACTTTATTAAAATTTTCCTTTCATTTGTTTCAGTGCCAGTTCAGCTTCTTTACTTGTCAGAGGGCTTTCTAACTCTTGGGCCAGGGTATTTTATATTGGAGTGGGGCTGTACTGTTTGAGGAAGTCGTCAATTAATTGTTTCCTTGAAGTGTTAGCCTTTGTTGGGTCTGTCTGGGGTAAGTACCTGTGTATTGTCTTGTTGAGTACCTGTGTATTGTCTTGTTGACAATTAGTGTCAGGAAGCTAGTTGTTAGGTAATTTGGACAGGGTATAATTCCCAATCCTCATTAAATTTAATGGGTATGATGCCCAGCGGGTGTGGAGAGGTGATTCGTTGTACATCTTGCGGCATGTATGCATTCCTTGATCATCCGATCGAGGGTGAATACTGCTGTTCAAAATGTAAGCACATTGTTTCCCTGGAAGCCCAGGTTCTGAATCTGGGGAAGCAACTGTCAGCACTGAGAAGTCCCTCCATACTAAAGGAGAGCCAGGAACATACACTGCAGGTGCCCGCTGGGGCCAGCACAGAGGCGGGTGGAGACAAAGAGGTGCAGGCACTAGAAAAGAGTAGATGGGTGACAGTCAGGAAGGGTAGAGAGGGAAGTGCCAGGGAGGCCGATCCAGGGCTGGAGCATCCCAATAAGTATGCTCCATTGAGTGACATTGGTAAAATCAGTCAGGGACCAGCACTGCTGGAGCTGAGGGACTCTCCTAGCTGCCGGGGGAAGAACTCCTCCAGTGAGAGTGGGGGGGGAGTGAAGGGAAAGGAAAGACAGATTCTGGTGGTAGGGGACTCAATTCTTAGAAGGACAGAGAGGCCAATCTGTAACAAAGACCTGAAGCATCGAACAGTATGTTGTCTACCGGGCGCTCAGGTTCGGCACATCACGGATCTGGTGGACAGATTACTAGGAGGGGCTGGGGAAGACCCAGCTGTCATGGTGCACGTTGGCACCAATGACAAAGTCAGAGGCAGATGGAGTGTCCTAAAGAACGATTTTAGGGACTTAGGAGCTAAATTGAGGAAAAGGACCTCCAAGGTAGTATTCTCAGGAATACTACCAGTACATCAAGCCACACCAGAAAGGCAGAGGGAGATTAGGGAAGTAACCAAGTGGCTGAAGAGCTGGTGTAGTAGGGAGGGGTTTGGGATCCTGGGGGACTGGGCTGACTTCTCAGTCGATAACCAGTACTATAGAAGGGACGGACTGCACCTAAATGAGAAGGGTGTAGATCAGCTGGGAATGAAGATGGCCAAAAAATTAGAGGGGTTTTTAAAATAGGCGATGGGGGGGAGGGTCCAGAGGTAGAGTGCAGAACATATGCCAGAGGGTAGTATTGGGGGCATTAGTGGTAGGTTGACCAAAGCACATAAACCCAAGGTAAGTATAGTAGCAAGTCCTAGTTGCAATCTCAGAACACCCAATAAGAGGATAATTTGCAACCGGTCTAAACTATGTGGCATGTTCACCAATGCCAGGAGCCTGGCGGACAAGATGGGTGAACTAGAGATACTGTTGTACAAGGAGGATTTGGATTTTGTGGGAATTTCAGAGACCTGGTTCAACAGCTCTCATGATTGGCTGGCAAACATTCAAGGGTATACCCTTTATCGCAGGATAGAGAGGGTAAAAAAGGGGGAGGGGTATGCCTATATATCAAGAATAATGTACAAGTGAATGTGAGAGATGACATCACTAAGGGAGCAAGGGAGGAGGTGGAATCCTTATGGGTGGAGCTCCAAAGGGATGAAGCTAAGGGGAAAATAATATTGGGAGTATGCTATAGGCCCCCCAACCTGAGGGAGGAAAGGGAGACAGATCTCCTATCACAATTTGGATTAACAGCAAGGATGGTAAGTGTTATCATAATGGGGGATTTTAACTATCCAGGCATAGACTGTGCGGAGGGAACCGCACATTCATCTAAGGCTCGCCAGTTCCTAAATGTCTTGCAGGACAATTTTATGGGTCAGATGGTAGACACACCAACTAGAAATAAAGCGATATTGGATCTTCTGATTACCAACAATACAGACCTGATCACGGATGTGGAAATATGGGGAAATTTAGGTAACAGCGATCACAGGTCAATTGGCTTCAATATAAATCACACAAATAGGAAACATAAGAGGAATACAAAGACACTGAATTTCAAAAGAGCCAACTTCCCGAAACTACGAGCCTTGCTAGAAGGCATAAATTGGGATAAAATCTTAGGAATAAAGAACACAGAGGAGAGATGGGTTTTCTTTAAGAGCATATTAAATAAGGGCATTAGCCAATGCATCCCATTGGGTAATAAATTTAAAAGAGTGATCAAAAGTCTTGGATGGCTTAACTCCAATGTAAAAATGCATATAAAAGCAAAGGAGAAGGCCTTCAAATAATACAAAGTTGAGGGCGTCATCAGCATTCAGACTTTATAAAGAATGCAACAAGAAATGTAAGGGTGCAGTAAGGACGGCTAAGATAGAACAAGAAAGACACATAGCGGAGGAGAGCAAAAAAAATCCCAAGAAATTCTTTAAGTATTAAACAGTAAAAAAGGGAGGACAGACCATATTGGCCCAATAAAGAATAAGGAAGGACATCTGGTTACAAAGGATGGAGAGATGGCGAAGGTATTGAATTTATTCTTCTCCTCAGTCTTCACGAGGGAATCGGGGGCTTCAGTAACCAAAACTGCAGTGTTTATCCTCATGACACATCACAGGAAGCACCTCCGTGGTTAACAGAGAACAGAATTAAAATTAGACTTGAGAAACTTAACATTAATAAATCACCTGGGCCAGATGGCTTGCACCCGAGGGTACTTAGGGAACTCAGTAAAGTAATTGCCAGACCATTGTTCCTAATTCTTACTGACAGTCTATTGACTGGAATGGTACCAGCTGATTGGAGAAAAGCCAACGTAGCACCAATATTTAATAAGGGCCCAAAATACATCCCTGGGAATTATAGACCAGTTAGCCTAACATCAATAGTATGTAAACTCTTGGAGGGGATGATAAGGGACTATCTACACGATTTTAGTAATGAGAACGGTATCATTAGCAGTAATCAGCATTGATTCATGAAGAATTATTCTTGCCAAACCAATCTATTAACCTTCTATGAGGAGGTGAGTTGCCATCTAGATAAAGGAAGGCCCATAGATGTGGTGTATCTGGATTTTGCAAAAGCATTTGACACAGTTCCCCATAAACGTTAACTGTACAAAATAATGTCCGTTGGCATGGACCATAGGGTGAGTACGTGGATTGAAAACTGGCTACAAGGGCGAGTTCAGAGGGTGGTGATAAATGGGGAGTACTCGGAATGGTCAGGGGTGGGTAGTGGGGTCCCCCAGGGTTCTGTGCTGGGACCAATCCTATTTAATTTGTTCATAAATGACCTGGAGGATGGGGTAAACAGGTCAATCTCTTTATTTGGGGACCATACTAAGCTAAGCAAGGCAATAACTTCTCCACAGAATGTGGAAACCTTGCAAAAAGATCTGAACAAATTAATGGGGTGGGCAACTACTTGGAAAATGAGGTTCAATGTAGAAAAATGTAAAATAATGCATTTGGGTGGCAAAAATATGAATGCAATCTATACACTGGGGGGAGAACATCTGGGGGAATCTAGGAGGCAAGGCAAGGAGGTGGAATTCCCTTCCACAGGCAGTGATCTCAGCGGGGAGCATCAATAGTTTTAAGAATCTTTTAGATAAGCACCTAAACAACCGCAACATACAGGGATATACAATGTAATACTGACATATAATCACACACATGGGTTGGACTTGATGGACGTGTGTCTTTTTTCAACCTCACCTATTATGTGACTATGTAAGTTGTATAGCTGTGAGTAGTAGTCAACTAATTGTTTAGCTGTGTCAGGGGTTGAATTTAGTTTACGTCCCGATGCGTTTGTCAGGGAATGTACCATCGAGTCGGCTCTCTTAGCTTGTAAGGCCCTGGCCAGTAATTTTCAAGCTTTATTGGAGTATTCATAATAGGCTTTTTGGGATAGGATATATTTGCGTCTTAGTTGTTTGCCTAGAACTTCCAGAAGTTCGATTCTGGAAGTTCTTTGAAGAAGAGTTTGTAGGGTGTCTAAAGCTTGTGTGCACTGTGTACGCACTCTAGCTTTTGGATTTGGGTTATAAGTTCCTTGATAGGTCTCTGCTTCTCTTGTTTTCATTTTACAGCTGCTACAATCAGAATACCCCTTATCACACACTTGTGAGCTTCCCAGGTAGTGACTGGGGAGGTATCTGTGGGTTTATCTCTAAAGTAATGTTTAATGCTTTGCTTAACTTCTTCAGCAATAGAGAAATCTGTGAGCAGTGAGGGGTCTAGTTTCCAGGACTAGATGTGGGTCGCGTCTCCGGGAACGATATAGTCATAGATATGAGGTGGTGGTCAGATAGAAACATTAGGTCGATGGATGTGCGTTGAAGGAAGGGCAAGTCCTTTTGTGATATGAATAGATAGTCGATCCTCGTGTATCTGTTGTGCGGGGCTGAGAACAAAGTGAAGTCTCTGCCGTTAGACTTTTAGTGTGCGCCAGGAGTCGTAGAGCAGTAGGTCTCGTAGCTTAGATTTGATAGATCTTAGAGTGGCATAGGGGAGAGAGGATGCTCCAGTGGAGGTGTCCTGGAGATGGTTTAGGGAGACATTAAAGTCGCCTCCCAGGATAAGGGTGACTTCCTGAAATATGGTAAGTGCTTTGGTCATGTTGCTGAAGAAGGTAACTTGGCGGCTGTACGGGCGTATATGTTTGCTAAGGTGATCTTTCAGCTGAGAGACGAACCTTTCAAGAGAAATCTACCATCTTCATCAATGAGTGTGTCAGTGAGTTGGAAAGGGCAATGGAGTATTGAGACGCCTTTTGATTTGGATGTGCGATTAGTTGCATGATAAGCAGTAGGGGAGTATTGAGACTGTAGTTTTGGTATAGAGTCGGTGCGGGAAAGTGCGTTTCCAGAAAGATTATTATGTCAGCTTTATTCCGTTGCATCGCAAGGAGGAGCTGGGATCGTGTTTCTGGTATATTAAGTCCCCTTGCGTTTAGCGAGATGATCTTGGCAAGAAGTTTGTCACCAATAGGGGAAGTGGAAGCCATGTCTAGGGAGGTTGTGGTGGGAGTTATGGACGGTCAGTGCTGTCCCTCTAGTTTCGTGAGTGTCTAGGCCTCGAGAGTTGTGGTACAGAGGGGTATAGGGATGGAGCTGGGGTTATGGCTTGGGGGGTTGTTAAAGTGGGGTGGGGGGTGAGGGGTGTAGAGGGGGTCAGTTCAGGGGGCAGGAGGAAATCAAGGCTTATGGGGAGAGGTGTAGGGGAAGGTATTCCGGTGACAGGTGAGAGCTAGCTCACCTGTCCGGGTGTGTAAAGAACCGCAAATGCGGACTAACCAGAAGAGATCAATGGTATGCTTTATGCCCCGTACACACGGTCGGATTTTCCGATGGAAAATGTCCGATCGGAGCGTGTTATCGGAATTTCCGACTGTGTGTGGGCTCCATCGGACATTTTCCATCGGATTTTCCGACACACAAAGTTTGAGAGCAGGATATAAAATTTTCCGACAACAAAATCCGTTGTCGGAAATTCCGATCGTGTGTACACAAATCCGACGGACAAAGTGCCATACATGCTCAGAATAAATAAAGAGATGAAAGCTATTGGCCACTGCCCCGTTTATAGTCCCAACATATGTGTTTTACATCACCGCGTTTAGAACGATTGGATTTTCTGACAACTTTGTGTGACCGTGTGTATGCAAGACAAGTTTGAGCCAACATCCGTCGGAAAAAATCCTAGGATTTTGTTGTCGGAATGTCCGAACAAAGTCCGACCGTGTGTACGGGGCATAAGTCGGATCGGTTGTGGAGAATGTGTTGTATGAGGCTACCACTGTGTGGGAGGTGGTCTGTTGAGGTAGTGGAAGTGGTCTAGGTACTCCATCAGAAGCTTAGCCATTTTGGGTTTGTTTGTGGGCAGGTGAGGAAGTTGTTGTTCTATTGGGTGCGTTTTAGCTAGGTTAGCAGGTTTGGAGTGAAGTGTTATAGGGGCGGTGATAGCAGTGTGGGAGGGTTGCTTCCTGAGAGGTTATTGTTTCAATGAGTAGATTGTGGGATTGTATGCGTAAGGTTGCGTAGCCTATGTCCATTTTGTGGCGTTTACCATTAAATCAAGAAAAACCTTGCTAGCTTACAATTAGCTAGAGAAATACATATGGTAACCCATAATCACTAGTTGTGTATGACCCAATAAGATAATACAGTAGTTACCTTTAAGAAACTGAAACAAACATAAAAAAGAAAAGTTAACAGTATAACAAGTAGACTTGTAGAAGTTGGGGGACACCCTAAAGAGGCCTAAGGCTTCTATGTTTCGCACTGGCTGGTTATGAATTCAGAACATATGAGTCTGGTGCCTGGCGGGTCGGTATGTGATTGTGAGATGTTGTTAATTAGTGGGGGGGTGGGGAGAAGGTTCCATCATTTTCGGGTAGAGAAGTCTGATGGATAGTTTGGAACACTTTGGTAATCTCATGGCATTGGGGGGTGTAGGTGGGTGGCGGTCTGATACCTCTATATACAATCGTTGTTGAGCCTTTATAACAAATTACTCTGTTATGGGGTAGTCCCTGTTGGGGAGTGTCAGCTGGTCGATGTTCCACCTATGCAGTGCCTTGGAGTAAGATACTTTCCTGGTATTTGAGGGAAGATCAGGTTAGCTAGTCAGGGGGCGAAGAGTACGTGTTTCTGTGTTAGAGTCGTCGGAATTAGCTAGTGATAACACTGCTTAGCCTTCTTATAGAAAGCTAGATAGCGTGATTATATATCTTGTGGGTCTCTACCAGTCAGGTGGTCATTGGGCATATTAGTAATATATAGATCTCGAGTATGAAACAATGCACATTGGAATTGGTGTAAATTGCTTGCAGTCGGCTGGCAGTCCTGTTGTATTCAGCTTATAGCACCATTGCTAGGGAGATTTTTGTAGGAAAACAGCCAGTGGCTGTATATGGCTCTCTAGGACACCATTGGAGATATAATTCAAACAGTATCCGGGTTATTGGGATTTGTTAAGCAATTTAGGGACTGCTGTGACATGATTGCGAAGCAATATATCCATTTGCAGGCACTTGATGGTGGTAACATTATGCATTTAGAGATTAGAATATACGTAACCTTAGCACCTACCCACATTGGACCCAAAGGAAAAAAGGTGGGTGGGGGTGCATTGCCCTCTGTCAGATTGGTGCGCAGGGCTGCAACATTATATAGTTCGAAGGGGGGCACAATTGAGGATGATTGTTGCACCTCTTTGCCCCATTGTGTAGCACAGTATTGAACATCTAGTAGGATATATATGGCAAAACATAGGATTGAGGTATGTTCACTTTGGATTGCAGGTTACAGATTAATGTGGTAGTCCTCTTCTCATGAGTCACTTCACCTGTGCTTGGCTTCCTCCTGGAAGGTGAAGTTAGTGGTGTCCCCAGGTGGGAGGGTATGGCCGCTGTCTGTCTCCTGAGTTGTGCAAATCATTACAAGGTTAGGTATGAACAGACCCAGCAGGAGGAATGAGGGTTGTGCTTCCCAGTGGTTGGAAGGGAGCCCGAGTCAAGGGCGAGTTTCCTTTGCTGTCGCCTCTTGCATGCATAGCGGGTAGCAGTTTTTTGGAGCAGGGAAAACAAACGAGAAAAAAAAAAGGGACCGGTTTCCCGAGGGTAGAGCAAAAATGGCTTAGGATGTGACCCGAGTTGGGGGGTATGCTGGGGACGGATACCAACTGGCTGCGGGTGTAGCCGCTTATAGCATGTTATAATGGAAAAGATTGGATGAGAGTCAGGTCAAACAAAGCCGGTGAGGTTGGGGGGCTGATGTAATATGCTTTGCAGCTTCTAGGCTCAGCAGGGCGAAAGGCATGGAAAGAGTAATAGTAAAGAAAAAGTTTTGTGTACTTACAGTATCTCACAAAAGTAAATACACCCCTCACATTTTTGTAAATATTTTATATCTTTTCATGTGACAACACTGCAGAAATGACACTTTGCTACAATGTAAGGTAGTTAGTGTACAGCTTGTATAACAGTGTCAATTTGCTGTCCCCTCAAAATAACTCTACACAGCCATTAATATCTAAACTGCTGACAACAAAAGTGAGTACACCCCCTAAGTGAAAATGTCCAAATTGGGCCCACATAGCGATTTACTCTTCCCGGTGTCATGTGACTTGTTAGTGTTACAAGGTGTCAGGTGTGAATGGGGAGCAGGTGTGTTAAATTTGGTGTTATCGCTCTCTCATACTGGTCACTGGAAGTTCAAAATGGCACCTCATGGCAAAGAACTCTCTGAGGACCTGAAAAGAAGAATTGTTGCTCTACATAAAGATGGCTTAGGCTGTAAGAAGATTGCCAAGACCCTGAAACTGAGCTGCAGCACGGTGGCCAAGACCATACAGCAGTTCAAAAGCACAGGTTCCACTCAGAACAGGCCTCGCCATAATCAACCAAAGAAGTTAAATGCACATGCTCAGCGTCATATCCAGAGGTTGTATTTGGGAAACAGACGTGTGAGTGCTGCCAGCATTGCTGCAGAGGTTGAAGGGGTGGGGGTCAGCCTGTCAGTGCCCAGACCATACGCCGCACTGCATCAAATTGGTCTGTTGTCCCAGAAGGAAGCTTCTTCTAAAGATGGTGCACAAGAAAGCCCGCAAACGGTTTGCTTAAGACAAGCAGACTAAGGACATGGATTACTGGAACCATGCCCTGTGGTCTGACGAGACCAAGATAAACTTATTTGGTTCAGATGGTGTCAAGCGTGTGTGGCGGCAACCAGGTGAGGAGTACAAAGACAAGTGTGTCTTGCCTACAGTCAAGCATGGTGATGGGAGTGTCAGGGTCTGAGGCTGCATGAGTGCTGCCAGCACTGGGGAGCTACAGTTCATTGAAGTAACCATGAATGCCAACATGGACTGTGACATACTGAAGCAGAGTATGATCACCTCCCTTCAGAGACTGGGCCGCAGGGCAGTATTCCAACATGATAACGACCCCAAACACACCTCCAAGATGACCACTGCCTTGCTAAAGAAGCTGAGGGTAAAGGTGATGGACTGGCCAATCATGTCTCCAGATCTAAACCCTATTGAGCATCTGTGGAGCATCCTCAAACCAAAGATGGAGGAGCGCAAGGTCTCTAACACAAACCAGCTCCGTGATGTTGTCATGGAGGAGTGGAAGAGGACTCCAGTGGCAACCTGTGAAGCCCAGGAGAACTCCATGCCCAAGAGGGTTAAGGCAGTGCTGGAAAATAAAGGTGGCCCCACAAAATATTGACACTTTGGGCCCAATTTGGACATTTTCACTTAGGGGTATACTCACTTTTGTTGTCAGCTGTTTAGACATTAATGGCTGAGTTGAGTTATTGAGTTATTTTGAGGGGACAGCAAATTTATACTGTTATACAAGCTGCACACTCACTACTTTATAGCAAAGTGTAATTTGTTCAGTGTTGTCACATGAAAAGATATAATAAAATATTTACAAAAATGTGAGGGGTGTACTCACTTTTGTGAGATACTGTATCTGTTCTGGGTATATGCCACAAGGGTGGGTTTAGTCATCACAGCGTGCCCTGCGAGGCAGGGGAGCTTTCGTGGGGCTCGGGTACTGGTGATGATCCGTCAGGGCTGAGATGGGTCTTGATGTAGAAGGTGAGCGGTGTCTCCGATATTGCTTTTCTTGTGCATCCATCGGTTCCTCTCTTGCCGGATGGTGTTTCATGCTGGGGGTGTAGAAGTCCGCATACCAGTTGGGGACTTTGACGGGTGGAAGGTTGAGTGTCTGGAGGAAGGCGTCCAATGCTTCTGGAACCCATAGTATGGCCGTGCGGCCCTGGTGGGTAGCTGAAAACCCAAATGGGAACTTCCAGTGGTAGTGGATTCCCCTGGTTTGCAGGACATCCAGGAGGGGATGTAGATCTTTACGATGTCTGAGGGTGATGGCCGAGAGATCTTAATAGATGTGTATGTCACGTCCCTCGTGGGATAGTTGTGTTCTGTTGCGGGCCTTCCTGAGGATTTCTTCCTTGGGTTTAAAATTGGTTAGGCAGCAAACAATATCCTGTGGTGGGTCTGTGTCTGCCTCGTGGCCGGAGGGCCCTATGTATGCGTTCCATGTTGATGGGTGACTGTGGGGGCCTGTTGAGTAGGTGGTTGAATAGGCAGGTAACTATGGGGAATGGGTGTGGGTTTGGGCTCAACGGTCTCGGGGAGTCCCCTCACCCTCAAGTTGTGTCGCCTCCCCCGGTTATCTAAGTCTTCAATGTGACGTTGAAGGTCTCTGAGCTGCAGGGTGTGGGTATCCACTATGTAATGGATATTCCCTATCACCATGTGTTGCTGTGTAGCTGTGCGTTCTACCTCCTGCACCCTTCCTGCTATCGATATGTATTTCATGGTGAAGGTCCATGATGGCCGCAAACAGCGTGTCTTTGATGTCGGCTGCTATTGTGCGGAGATCATTCAGACTCAGCTATTGGTGGAACAATGGCGGGTTATCCTCAGTAGGGGAGGGAGGTGGTTCAGTGGGTGTTAGGCTGATCCAGTTGCTCTGTGTGGGAGTAGAGGCTGGGAAAGACGCTGCCATGTTGGCTGTCTGTGCCTGCAATATCTCTAGGATGCTTTGGCTCACGCGCCTGCTGAAGTCTCGTGGAGAGCGGGATCTGTTAGCCGAGGTCCCACGGGATGAAGTCCCCATGTTCAGTGGCTGTCTTGCAGCAGTGTTCCTCGGTTAAGCTAGGTGTTGGCTGTCGTCTGACGGAGCTCAGGGTTTAAGCAGCCATCTTCCTCAAAGGCAAACCACACCCGCGTTGATGACACTGTTTATATAATTTTGATTTCACATTTGGATTGTAAATTAGCGCAACTGTTTATTTATACTATTAGCACTATTACCGTATATACTCGAGTATAAGTCGAATTTTTCAGCACATTTTTTTGTGCTGAAAGTGCCCCCCTCGACTTATACTCGAGTCAAGCACTTTTCTGCAGCAAAAAATTTTATTTTCCGAACCGACTTTGGGGCCCCGTATCTCAGGGCCACTTGGTGCTAGGAACCCCAAATTTGGTATGCAAACCCAATGGAACTGGTACCACAACATATCCAAAGATGAAGTTCCTAGCACTAAGTGGCCCCGAGATACGGGGCCCCAAAATCGGTTCGGAAAATGTCATTCTCTGCTGAAGAAAAGTGCTTGACATTTTCTGAACCGAGTTTGGGGCCCCATATCTCAGGGCCACTTGGTGCTAGGAACCCCAAATTTGGTGTGAAAACCCATTGGAACTGGTACCATAACATATCCAAAGCTGGGGTTCCTAGCACTAAGTGGCCCTGACATACGGGGCCCCAAAATCGATTCGGAAAATGTCATTTTCTGCTGCAGAAAAGTGCTTGACATTTTCTGAACTGATTTTTGGGGCCCTGTATCTCGGGGCCACTTGGTGCTAGAAACCCCAGCTTTGGAAATTTTATGGTGCAAGTTCCACTGGGTTTGCACACCAAATTTGGGGTTCCTAGCACTAAGTGGCCCCGAGATACAGGGCCCCAAATTTGGTCAACTGTGTCCATCTGCAGCAATGTCATTTCAGGACCCTTTGGGTTCAGAGACCCCAAATTTTGGCTGCAGCTAGGGGGCATCTAGGAACCCTTAACTACCGAGTTTGAAGTTCAGGGGACCTATGGCTGCAAATGGGCACAGTGATGCTGCAAATGAGCATTGTTGACCCTCTTTTCCACTTACAGTAGCTGTGCATTTCTCACCCTCGTCTTATACTCGGGTCAATAAGTTTTTCCCATTTTTTTTGTAGTAAATTAGGGCCTCGACTTATACTCGGAACGACTTATACTCGAGTATATACGGTACCTTGCAGCGAATCCAAACCAAGATGCATGGTTGTATAGAGGTTGTATGTTTTCCCTGTGCTTTTGTGGGTTTCCTCCCACACTCCAAAACACACTGATAGGTTAACCAGGCTTCTTTTTACTCCACCACAATAGGCTACCAAAAAAGCACTCTGGTAAATATCACCAGATCTTGTATCTCGGCAAACTGGAATAAGCAAGAACCACAAACCTTACAGCAATGGTTTACTCTGTATAATTGATACTCAACTGTGGAAAATTTCTCATTAATCATTAAAAGATGGGATGAGCCCTTCCATAACAAAGTGGTTATAGCAGAATATTTTCAAAACTAAGTGGTTATAGCAGAATGTTTTCAAAACTACTACAGAATACCTGGAAATTCTCTCCTCTGGTAGGGTGGGTCAATCCATCCAACTCTAATTCATATAAATGATACTGAGACAAGCTTGTTGGGCATAGTGAGACCAGACAACAAAACACTTACCACTCCCCCTCTGGCCCCATCTCTGCTCCCTTTCCCTATTCCATTCTTACTCAGTCTCATCTCATTACTCTTTTCCCTACCTTACTTCCCCCCCCTTCTTTCTCCTATTTTCTACTTCTCATCCTGACAAGGTGCTATATAGAGGTACTGTTTGCAATGAAAGTAGACCCTTTACTTACTATTTGTTTGCTTTTCCTTATTTAAAGTGGAAACACATTTTTTTTTGCACTTGTACCTACAGGTAAGCCTATAATACATATAAAGATGGGTAATAAGAATATTGAGCCGCCCTTAATTCAAAACTACCCCCACTGCACAGTACCCATAGGTACTGTGACTATCTCCTAAACTGTTTAGGAAATATTCACACTGCATGCAGCCAGTGATGTCACCAGCGCATGCGGTCTGAAGGCACGGCATAGCCCTGCTATCCCTTCAGAGCCCTGTGCCATGGTCCATGACACCCGCACACATGTGACATCATTGCGGTGTGGTCAATCAGGTGGCCAGAGCATGTGAATCTGGAAGGAAGACCTGGTGAAGATAGAATTCCTCTGCAGCGGTGACAGCGCGCTGCTGGAGGGCTTCGTTCTAAGGTAAGTATTTCATAATGTGCTAGTATGCAATGCAGACTAGCATATTATGCCTTTACCTTGCAAGGTTTAAAAAAAAATTGGTGTGTTTTACTACCACTTTAACTATATCTTATGCTGTTAACTATTCCTCAACCAGTGGTTTCACGTTGAAGTGATTAGTACATATGAAAATATGGAACAAACGTCTTGATGTTTCCTGGAACTCTGTAATGTAGCAATTGGGGATATTCTATCCTCATTTGCTGTCATGTATGGAAAAAAAAATCTAATAAAAAATGGCCCTGGTATATATGCATGTGAGATAGGGATCTTAGATTGTAAGCTACTTGAGGGAAGGGATTGATGTACAAAATATAGTGTAAATTGTCAGAGCTATATATATACCTGTAATAAGAAAAATAAGGTATGGCTGGGGGTTACAGCAGAACTCAAGGATACTAGAAAACTTGCTCCATAGGTTCTGCCATATACAGTGCCTTGAAAAAGTATTCAAACCTCTTCAAATTTTCCACATTTTGTCATGTTACAACCAAAAACGTAAATGTATTTTATTGGGATTTTATGTGATAGACCAACACATAATTGTGAAGTGGAAGGAAAATGATAAATGGTTTTCATTTAAAACAGGGTTAGGTTATAAAAAAATATCCCAAGCTTTGAACATCTCACGGAGCACTGTTCAATCCATCATCAGAAAATTGAAAGAGTATGGCTGCAAACCTACCAAGACATGGCCATCCACCTAAACTGATAGGCCGGGCAAGGAGAGCATTAATCAGAGAAGCAGCCAAGAGGCCCATGGTAACGCTGGAGTGCAGAGATCCAAAGCTCAGGTGAGAGAATATGTCCACAGGACAACTATTAGTCGTGCACTCCACAAATCTGGCCTTTATGGAAGAGAGGCAAGAAGAATGCCAATGTTGAAAGGAAACCATAAGAAGTCCCATTTGTGAGAAGCCATGTGGGGGACACAGCAAACATGTGGAGGAAGGTGCTCTGGTCAGATGAGATCAAAATTGAACTTTTTGGCCTAAAAGCAAAATTCTGTGTGGCTGAAAACAAACACTGCACATCTCCCTGAACACATCATCCCCACCGTGAAACAAGGTGGTGGCAGCATCATGTTGTGGGGATGCTTTTCTTCAGCAGAGACAGGGAAGCTGGTCAGAGTTGATGAGAAGATGGATGGAGCCAAATACAGGGCAATCTTAGAAGAAAACCTGTTAGAGTCTGCAAAAGTAATTGAAGAAAAGGAAAATTGGTTGCACACCATAGAAGGAAGAGGTTCTGTAGAATAGTTACTTTGTTGCCAAAGTGCCAAAGGACATAGACAGGACGCTACAGGAACATTGGTAGACTGGTTTCACATGGATAACTCGTGCTTGTTCACAACTAGTCTTAGAAGAATCTTAGAAGAAAACCTGTTAGAGTCTGCAAAAGACTTGAGACTGGGTCGGAGGTTCACCTTCCAGCAGGATAAAGACCCTAAACATATAGCCAGAGCTACAATGGAATGGTTTACATCAAAGCATATTCATGTGTTAGAACGGCCCAGTCAAAGTCCAGACCTAAATCCAATTGAGAATCTGTGGCAAGACTTTAAAATTGCTGTTCACGGATGCTCTCCACCCAATCTGACAGAGCTTGAGCAAAAGGGGGTTCTACAAAGTATTGACTCAGGGGGGCTGAATACAAATGCACGCCACACTTGTGGAAAATTTCAAGGGGTATGAATACTTGGATACTTTTTCAAGTCACTGTATGTACTTCTAAGCATTTACATTCAAACGTCCCCATTTAGAAGAAACATAGCTTTGAAATTTCACTCTCAATGATAAAATGCAGTGTTGGCTGGGCGCTAGGAGTTATTATAGAGGTTGATATGTAACATTTTCTCTCTGTGCTGCATTACTATGAAAAATCAATGGGAGCTGTGTTTTTTTAAGGGGGGGGTTAGTGTGTTAAGAAACACAAAGGGGTGCATGGAACTGACTAGCAGCCTTCTGGCCTATCACTCAAATAACGCAATGTGAGCAGGCAGATATTAGGCCTAATGTCTGAGACGCCCAGTTCCACCCAATACAGCAAGCAGTGGCATAATTAAGTCAACACTCACTGGAAAATAGACAACAAAGGGGATGTTACAAGACTGGGGACATAGCAGGGATTGCTGCCACTGGTCTTTTAAAATGAAAATATGGAACCATTTTTGTGTCTGATACCAGCACTGATATCTGAGTCAAATGACAATTGTGTATAAAAAGAAGAAGACATTTATTTGAAGTGGTTGTAAAACCTTACATACAGTATATCCAGTGAAATAATTAGCCTCAGGTGATACACAGAGATAAAAAAAAAATCCCTCCTATGTAAGTTGTACTGGTTTATCTGCAGCAATTTGTCCTGTACATTCTTGTAAAACTCACAAAATAGGGGGTGGGTAGTTGCACTTACACACTATAAAAGAGCACTGAGGGTTAATTGGAGGGAAGAAATCTCCCCCCCTTTATACAGCACACAGGAACAGAACTTGGGCTGTCAATCATAGATTGTGTGCTGGAGATTCCTCCTCTGTCATCTTATTAGCTCTTGGTGTCAGGAAAACTTGTAAGAATTGACTCATTCTGATAACAAAGGAACTAGACAGCAGAGAAAATGACACTTATGCCCCATACACACGATCGGAAATTCCGCCAGCAAAAGTCCGATGTGAGCTTTTGGTGGGAAATTCTGACCATGTGTATGCTCCATCGGACTTTTGCTGACGGAATTCCTGCCAGCAAAAGATTGAGAGCAGGTTCTCTATTTTTTAGTCGGAAAACGTTCGTCTGTATGCAATTACGATGCGCAAAAAAACACGCATGCTCAGAATCAAGTACGAGACGGAAGCGCTTGGTCTGGTAAAACTAGCATTCGTAATGGAGATAGCACATAGTTACATAGTTAGTAAGGTTGAATAAAGACACCAGTTCAACCTGAGTGAGTACACACTCACATCAATCCCTACCCTCAAGGAGTCCACAATCCAAGGTCCCCAACTCACATTCAAATACTAGGGCCAATTTTTGGACAGAAGCCAATTACCCTTCCAGCATGTCTTTGGAACGTGGGAGGAAACCGGATTACCCGGAGGAAACCCACGCAGACACAGGGAGAACATGCAAACTCCAGACAGATAGTGTCGTGGAAGGGATTCGAACCAGCGACCCTTTTTACTGCTAGGTGAGGGTGCTACCCACTGCACCACTGTGCCGCTCATATAAAAATAAATTTTTTAATCTTTTAATGCAGCGCATTCTTTTGTTCTTTCTAATGCTAGAAGAATGAAGTAGTTTTGCTGCTGATATTCACACAGATTTCTGACAAACTTATTTCTTTATTATTTCTTGTGATCTCCTTAAAAATATTTTTAGTTTTTAAAGCCAGATCTCCGTAATAATGTTTAGAATTATTTCTTATAGTGATTTTTTTCATTATTTTATTATTTAAATCAAGATCTCCTTTTTTTTGATTATTTTAAAATGATTTTCTAGTGATCTCCATAATTTTTTTTTTTTCGTGTGTCAATTTACCACAACAACATTATTATCTTGTATTTTTTAACCTCAAGGAGGTTGGTGTCCCTTGTTAATTTGACATTGTATTTTTGAAATGTACCTGCCTACTCACAAACAGGCTGTCCTTTTTTAATAAAAACACATAGGCAAGTATTTGCTGAAAACAAAATTACCATTTATTCTGGGTCATAACAAAAGAAAGAGGGAAGGCAACACTGGAGAAACTGCAGACATTTACGAAGCCTTTGGACCCCAGGGCAGACATCAACTATTTGAAAAAGAAAATTGGTAGCCTGAGGAGTCCATACTCCACACAATCTGGTCCTGGACTCTGAGAGATCAGGAACAGCAGCAGATGACATATATGTCCCCAGGGTGTGGTACTACTACAGCCTGCGTCTTCTGTCAGACCAGACTGAACCCAGGCCATCACTTTCTTGTCTTACTTGCATGCTTCCTTCCAGGCTGTGGTTTTGTTTGTCGAGTTGTGGCAGGAGGTGGAGGAGGTGGAGGAGGAGGATGGTTGAACTCAGAAAGGTGTGTATTTTCTGTCAGTTTGCCACTTAACCCCTTATTTAGGATCAGGAAAATTATGTTTTCACAGATGAGGTGTTGGCCCTCCTCCAATTGTTGCATTTTCACTGCTACTATGCAGCCATAGCCCTCTTGAACGCTGGGGGGTCTCTCAGGGTCGCATGAGCATCCCAAATTAGGGCAAGTGCTGCCTCCTCCATGTTCCTCCCCTTCCTGGGCCGTTGGGTGTAAGGCGGAGAGGAGGGACCCGGGATTGGGTCAGTCCACTGGGCTCGGTCACCTCCTGGCTGCCACATTCTAGACCCTCATCCTGGCTGAGGCTTTTCTGTGTATGAAAAAGGGACATAGTTTTAGTTTTAGCTTCATCAATCACACACAATTTTTAGCTCATGACTGTTGCAAATTGAATGTTAATAAATAGAATTCTGACCCCAGAATTTTTCATTCTTGTCCCAATCATTTTTGGCCACTACTGTCTATTACTACTACCACTACAGTAATAACATCTAGTTAACATCATTCATTTTAGGACAAGAAATATGTAGAAAAGTACTATACCTGCCTCAAGCTCGCAGGAAAGCTCCACTTCTTCCTGGATGGAAGGCCCAGGTTGGTCCTCGGAAGCCTCAGCTGGGGGGAAAGGAAGTGTCGAAAGTGATGACCTCACTTTAGTCTGGTCTTCCAGAAAACACATTTTGTTGTAGTACCACAGACTGGGTACATACATGTCCTCTGCTGCTGCTCCTGACCTCTGGGATGCCAGGACCTTATTACGCTCCTTCTTGTATGTGCTCCTCAAGCTACCAATTTTCCTGTCCAAAAAATCACTGTCTGTGTTGGGGATCTTCACAAATTCCAGCAGTTTCTCCAGCACTGCCTTCCTAGCTGGTCTGTTATGGTATAAATTATGTTTGACTTGCCACAAACTGGGCAGCTCTCTGTACCTATCGATAAACTGGCTCATAAACTCCGGCTTTTTGAATGAATTCATTATTTCTGCAAGACAAAAAACAAAAGAAAAATACAAATGTCAGGCTAAACTCTCATAATCTTATCACAATATAGGCTTCAATCTAGAAGCAGTATAGGCCACTGATGCCCCAAGTTAAAATGTTACCTTTGTTCTCACGATCAGCACTTCCTCCACTCACAGATTGTACGTCCGACGCACGTGCATTACACTTTATATACACTGCGCATGTGTGAAACTCTGCCCGTGACACCCACCCCTGAGCTTCTTTCTAAAATATTCCCTGCCTCTTCTCTTTTGGCGCAGTGGGAGAGGACATGGCGGAGACACAGCAGGTGCGGAATTCCAGTAACGACAAGGAAATCCCGGAGCCAGAAACATCCCAATCCCGGAGGAGATATAAGGCCTCAAACATGTCCTTTGTAGAGATGGTGGAGATGGTGGACATCTTGAAGAGGGCTGACTATGATGGGAGGTATGGACCTTACCTAAACCCAAAAGGCCAAGATCATGTCTAAAGTTGTGAGAAGTCTGCACAGGAATTTTGGGGTACGGCGATCCAAGGAGCAATTGAGGAAACGCTGGTCAGACCTGAAATTGAGGGAGCAGGATCAGTATAGAAGGATCAAGAAAGTGCTTCTAAAAAGTAAGTAGTTGTCGTGTGTTCCTATTATTATTATTATTACTTGCATGCTGCTCCATGTGCTTTTCTTTACTGTTGTACAGTTTTAAATGGCAACTTTCAGGCTCGTGGGCACAGTAATCGGTCGTAGTAAACATGGTTCATTCATCCACTAATAATACAATGTTTTTTGCAGATAAAGGGTTAACTACATTTGGTCATGCCTATTTGTATTAAAATAAATTTAGTACATTGTTGTCTAGATGTGTTTGTAACTAGAATGAAATACAAACTTGATTTAGTGTAATGTAAGGAGAGGACACTCAGCAGCTATTTACACATCTAGACTCAGAAGCACTAGTGTGGGACACCAGAACAAACTTTTTAGGGTGTCCCACACAGGTGCTCCAGGGGATACTAGGGGTCTCTCCATGTGTGAATATTGTCCAAAAAAGGTAAGTATTCCAGCTTTGGTAAGGGAAAAAAATCATGTATTCAGCTTGGAACTCTGACAAAACAGGCAATTGTACGACACTTCCAAGCAATGATGTCATATTCCTATTTCTGGCCTCAAATATCTGTGTGCTAAGTATACCTTTTGTTTAATTCTCATAGGGGAGAAAAGACTCGGGACGTCTGAGGACACCAGGAACCCCCCACCTCCTAAAGAATTGGAACTCAGCACACCACAACCTGAGGATGTGGAGGAAGGAGAGGTGGATGACATGGTTGAAATAGTGACCACAACAGGTGAGTGTCTGAGACCATAGCTTCACGTAATAGATGTATGCCTGCATATTTATAATACGGGGTGTTTTTTTTCTGTTTTTAGGTGATGTGCATGTTTTGGAAGAAGAATCTCATTTCACAAGTAAAAGTGCACAAATGCTAATCCAGGACATAATGGTGTGTAGTCGGGATTTAGACATCATCAAGCAAAAAACAATGATGTTGAACAAAAAATGAAGAACATGATTTATGTATTAAGGAGAATCTAAATAACAACAAAATGACCCCATTTTAGATTTTTTTTGAAAAATTTCCTAAAGTTTTAATAAATTTTAAAATCCAAATTTTGAAGATGCACACCGTGTGTCAACATGTGCTATCTTCCATAATGGGATATCAATGTACACGCTTTGTGGGTGCAACCTCTTCCTCGCAAGGCAAGTAGGTGCGAGGAAGGGGTTGCACCCCCAAAACACGTCCTTTGATCCCTGATGATGGGAGCTAGCACATGTTGACATTAGGCATGGGATCAGAAGGAAAAACCCATTTTGAATCCCAATTTGTGTGTGTCACGGAACGTCCCACACTCCGCTTGAGTGCTCAGTATACCGCTTCCTAAGTTCTGGAACACGAGCCCAATGGATCTGCCTATAGGAACCCCCAAGAAATAGACAACACCAGTCTTGGAGTACATCAGAACCAACTCTTTATTTGAGATCTAACCTAACTAACATGAGCTAATTTACTAAAACATTTACCCAGACCAGATGACAGAATTGTGGGCACCGAGCTTCACACAGTAGTATAAACACAATAGCTGGAGCTAATTACAATTAACAATACAAACAACAATCTCCCCCCTCCTCAGCCTAGACCGTTCGTCTCCTAGCCAGTGCTGGTGGCTAATGTGATCAGCTCATTCAATTAACATAAACACAGGTAGTTGGAGTTGATGACACCAGCATCTCCTCACAGGATGTGTCCCAACAGTATAATTCAGTCTTATCATTCTAATATGGCATATAAAGGGTTCCCAGAGTCTGTGTGTTTTGGGGGACATGGAGCTGAATCCAAAGTAACACCAACCCCAGGGTCCCCAGGCATACAGCTCACAGAGAGCACCATTCCCCCAAATGCTAGGGCCCATAATCGGTGGGCAAGAGGCTTGCGTTCAGTCCCCTCCAATAGCCTCTGTCCCGGGTGAGTCTGTCACATTTCTCCCCCATCAAAGGTTGACTAACAAGGTCCCAGACCTCCACCTGGTCTGGATATGCATTAGTCAGGCAGAGTGAACTCACATAGTCTTCCCGCATGATCTCCTTTCTTGGCTGCAAGGAATAGTTGACCTCAGTAGGTGTGGGGCAGAGGTCATATACTCTCTGTCTGGCTGCCAGGGCTTCAGCTGGATTGTTTTTAACATTCCTTGGCTTGGTCTGCTGCTGGGCAGAGGGGCCAATCACCCCAGCTCCCTGAAGCTGTAGAGAGAACTAGGTGCGAGGCAGAGGCCAGCGGTGCTCTGCCCTGTTGCCAGCGATTCAGCTGGGAGTAGCAGCTCCACTACATCAGCCTGTCGTCAGAGAGAGGGGCCAACTACCCCAGCTCCCTGGAACTCCACAGTTGTTGCCGGTGCTGGGCAGAGGTTGGTAGCACTCTGCTCTGTTGCCAGCACTTCTGCTGGGGACTCCGCATCCCCCGCTCCAGCTAATCGTTGGGGCAGAAGGCTGGCTTCCTCCACTCCCAAACTTTGTAGTTGCCATTGGAAAAGGGAGCCGGCTGCTTCCTTTTCCATTCCCTCATCTGGGAATGGTACTGTCTCCAAGGTGCATGGATCTTTGCTGGGGAGGAAAGTCCGCTTCCTCCACCCTGGCCAACTGTTGGAGAGGGACAACACACACCTGCTCTCCCTTCTCCCCCTGCATCTGCTGCTGGTAAGTGATTGCCACCTTCTCACCCTGAGCCTCCGAAACTGCCACAGGTGTGGGGCAGAGGTCTTGGACCCTCTGTCCGGTTGCCAGCACTTCTGCTGGGGGTTTTCTAGGTGGTTCCTCCTCTACAGAAACGTCTATTAAATCCCCAGTCTCTGGAATTGGTAAAAGTGTGGGACAGAGGTCTTGGACCCTCTGTTCAGTTACCAGATCTTCAGCTGGAGAAGTTTGTTTTAACTCCATAGATGCTGCTGGCAGAAAATCACATGTCCCTGTCAGTGTTGTGGGAGAAAGGCCGACTACATCTTCTCTCAAGAAGGCCGAAGCCACTGTTGGTGTTGGGCAGAACACAGTGAACTTTGGCCCTGATAGCAGCTCTTCTGCTGGAGGCTCATCAGGGGTAGGAGGCTGGCTTCCTCCACTCCCAAACTGTGTAGTTGCCATTGGAAAAGGGAGCCGGCTGCTTCCTTTTCCATTCCCTCATCTGGCTGCTGGGATGACATGTCAATGGTACTGTCTCCCAGGTGCACGGATCTTTGCTGGGGAGGAAAGTCCCTTCCTCCACCCTGGCCAACTGTTGGGGAGGGACAACACACACCTCCTCTCCCTTCTCCCCCTGTATCTGCTGCTGGTAAGTGATTGCCACCTTCTCACCCTGAGCCTCCGAAACTGCCACAGGTGTGGGGCAGAGGTCTTGGACCCTCTGTCCGGTTGCCAGCACTTCTGCTGGGGGTTTGCTAGGTGGTTCCTCCTCTACAGAAACGTCTATTATATCCCCAGTCTCTGGAATTGGTAAAAGTGTGGGACAGAGGTCTTGGACCCTCTGTTCAGTTACCAGATCTTCAGCTGGAGAAGTTTGTTTTAACTCCATAGATGCTGCTGGCAGAAAATCACATGTCCCTGTCAGTGTTGTGGGAGAAAGGCCGACTACCTCTTCTCTCAAGAAGGTCGAAGCCACTGTTGGTGCTGGGCAGAACACAGTGAACTTTGGCCCTGATAGCAGCTCTTCTGCTGGAGGCTCATCAGGTTGTTCTTCCTCAGCAGAAAAGTCTATCAAATCCCATGTCTCTGCAACTGATGTCTGGGGATAGAGGTTCACCATCTCCTGTCCATGGAACCCAGAAGATGCTATCATTTCTGGGCAGAGGTTAGCAGAGCTCTGCCCTGTTGTCAGCACTTCAGGTTTGGGGATGGCAATCTCCAGATTTTCCACTGCCGATTCTCTGGCATGCTGCTGAACTTGTTCTAGCAGTTTCCTGTATGCCCTTTCCAGATGCTGTTCCTTCCTTAGCAAATGGTCCAGATCAGGTTTGAGCTCTGAGACCCCTGCAAGACCGAGCATAGCCTCTCTATATTCTCTCAGGTCTTCAAGGTCAGGTTCCCCTTCATCGCCAAACATAAAATGAGCTGTAAGGCTCTCCCACAGCAATTCTGTTGTCTCCCCTAAATATCCTTCCTCTGCGTGCCATTGCAGAGCCCGATAACGATTGTCCACCTCTATCTCCTGCTGGACCAGCCTGTCCAACTCAGTCACCCATTGCTCCTGGGGCCGCTCTCCCAGGAATGCCATCCGCAATGCCCGTTGGTCACTGGCCCGTTGCTCTTGGGTTGGAAAGCACTTGCTCTGTTTTATAACAGCGAGCTGGAGGGCTCTAATCCAGAGCCCCACCCGAATCTGCTTCCTGAGCTCCAAGTATTCATCCTTAGACACAGTCCTGGTGTATGTTGAAAGGATGATCCGCAGCAGCCCCGGGAATTCTGATGCCAGGTCCATATCTCCGCTGGGGTGACTGAAGTCTGCTATGCTGATCTTGGATCCAGTTGGAGGTTTGGATGTCCCAGACTGCAGGAAGCTTTCCCGCTGCTTGCCACCAATGTCACGGAACGTCCCACACTCCTCTTGAGTGCTTCCGTTAGTATACCTCTTCCTAAGTTCTGGAACACGAGCCCAATGGATCTGGCTATAGGAACCCCCAAGAACTAGACAACACCAGTCTTGGAGTACATCAGAACTAACTCTTTATTTGAGATCTCACACACATTTATACAGCAGGCTGACTCAAAGCTAACCTAACTAACATGAGCTAATTTACTAAAACATTTACCCAGACCAGATGACAGACTTGTGGGCACCGAGCTTCACACAGTAGTATAAACACAATAGCTGGAGCTAATTACAATTAACAATACAAACAACAATCTCCCCCCTCCTCAGCCTAGACCGTTCGTCGCCTAGCCAGTGCTGGTGGCTAATGTGATCAGCTCATTCAATTAACATAAACACAGGTAGTTGGAGTTGATGACACCAGCATCTCCTCATAGGATGTGTCCCAACAGTATAATTCAGTCTTATCATTCTAATATGGCATATAAAGGGTTCCCAGAGTCTGTGTGTTTTGGGGGGACATGGAGCTGAATCCAAAGTAACACCAACCCCAGGGTCCCCAGGCATACAGCTCACAGAGAGCACAATTCCCCCAAATTCTAGGGCCCATAATCGGTGGGCAAGAGGCTTGCGTTCAGTCCCCTCCAATAGCCTCTGTCCCGGGTGAGTCTGTCACAGTGTGCATCTTCAAAATTTGTTTTTTACAGGGGTGACATCACCCAATCTGATCAAGATCAACACAGTTTTGACGTACTCATGTCTGATATTGCCTTCACTTTTTGTACGTTGAACTTTGTAAGTTCCAGAGCTGTGTATGTTATGGTTTGAAACATGCCTGTTAAAGCAAAATATAAAACTAAAAATGTCAAACTTAATTAAACAAAGATTTATTTTTGGTGGAACATTTTTTTACAACGCACATGTGAATGTGCACGGAGTAAAAGTTTTTATACTCAACAATGCATGGCTTCTTCTTTCAATGCTTCAATGCTTCAATCTTTCAATACCAGTTTTTGTATTAAGTTGGTGTTTACAGTGACAATTTGGGTTATTTAATAAAGCAAAATCCACTGGGCACTACAAGTGCACTAGGAGAACCTAGGAGACAGCTAAAAGAAACACAAGCAGTAAATCAAATTCAAGATGATTTCAGATCAAAATATATATATATATATTTTAAAAGAATCAAAAATTTGCTGGCATAGCAATGGCCCCCCTACCTGTAAAATAGTCCAGATACTTTTGCCGCACATCATGGGAGCTTTGGGGGGGGGGCAAGTCAGGACGGCCAGCTTCCTGGGCCATCATTGGATTTATGTCCAGAATTGCGGCCTCAGGCCCAACTGAGGCCACATAATTTGGAGCATTTCTCCTTAAATAATTATGGAGAATACAGCATGCTAGCACTATGTGATTTAGTTTATACTCTGCCATGTTGATTGCTGTAAGGAATAGGCGGGACCGGCTGGCCATTATACCAAATGCATTCTCCACCACTTTTCTGGCTCTGGATGGTAATTAAAAACTCTCCCGGGTGAGGGTGCTCTGGGGGAATGGCCTCATCAGATGTTCAGCCAGACCAAATGCTTTTTCTGCGACAAACACAAAGGGGAGTCCTTCCACGTTCTCTTCAGCAGGTGGCAATCCCAAGCCACCACTCTGGAGATGTCGGTAGAACTCGGTCTGGGTAAAGACTCCACCATCCGACATCTGGCCATTCTTCCCCACGTCCACATATAAAAAATCATATGTCGCAGACACCACCGCCATCAACACAATACTATGAAACCCCTTATAGTTAAAATAGTATGACCCCGAGCGGGGTGGTGGGGCGATGTGGACATGTTTCCCATCGATTGCCCCTTCGCAGTTGGGAAAGTCCCAATGCTCGGCAAACTGGGAGGCCACAGTCTGCCATTCCTGTGGCATTGAAGGAAACTGTGGAGTCAGACCAGAAAAAAATAAAATTACTACTTTTGCACATAACATTGCAAGTAGATTAGACACAATCATTCTTGGCCAACATCAGTATAACATTTATTTGAAGGAGTATTTAAAGACAAAAAGATAAGGTACACTTATCAGATTCCTCACCCCCTCTGATCGCCCATTGTAAAAATTTTAGAGGGGGGTTCAAGATGAGTTTGGGACCCCAAAAAAAAGATTATGGCACTCTGCCTGAATTTAAGGACAACAATAACATTTGTACACATTTTAGGGGGTGTTTAGGGTAAAGCACTACTATGGAGCTGAGAAAAATAATGACTAGGCTAGGTGTGTATGGGCCCAGGATAGCATGCTGAGGAGGTTAGTGAGCCAAATATGCATAAAGAATAAAAAAGGAAGATGAAAAGCTTCCAGCATGCATGAGGACAAAGAGGACATTCACAGCATATTACAATCATGGTAATTAGGGAATGATGAAAGAAATACAATACATTAGCAAACATTACAAACATAGAACGTGTTAAAGGAGAAAACTTACCCTAATATAGTCCTTCTGCAGGACCTGAATGATGGCAGAACAGGTCTCTGGAATAATGATCCCCAGAGCCTGGGGGGAGATGCCTGTTGAGAACTTGAGGTCCTGCAGACTTCTCCCAGTCGCCAAGTACCGCAATGTGGTGACTAGCCTCTGCTCAGGAGTGATGGCTTGCCTCATGCAGGTGTCCTGCTTCATAATAAAAGGGGACAGCAAAGCCAACAGATGGTGAAAAACGGGGTTCGTCACCCTGAGAAAATTCCTGAAATCTCCTGGATCTCCCGCAACAAAGGCATATTACAGAATTGGTCATGCTGAAGCAACCAATTCTTGGTCCATGAACTCCTCCCCGCCTTATTCATGGACTGGGCATGGGTCAAAGCAAGACGCCCAACACCATGCCCCCACACAGCATGAACTCTACGATGAGTACCTAACCGCAACATGCCTTCAAAACGGTCGGCTGGTCAGAACGAACTAACAGAACGCACTGAAAAAGAGAAAGGACTGAGAAAAGCGAGCTGAAAATCAGAAATGAGCGGACAAGAATGCACTGTGAAACAAATACGTACTATATTAATACGCACTGAAACCCAGATGCGAACTGACTACATGCACCGAAGAACAAATATGAACCCACAAGCAAAAACTGAAGAGCAGTAACGATCTGAAAAGCATAAGGCTGAAAAGCACGAATCGTCTCTCACCAAACTTCTACTAACACGAGATAAACACGAGATCAGCAGAAGGAGCCCAAAGGGTGGCGCGCTTCATATGGAACTTCCCTTTTCTAGTGCTGTTGTACATGTTGTACGTCACCGCGTTCTTGATAGTCAAAAGTTCAGAGAACTTTTTTGTGACCGTGTGTATGCAAGCTGAGCTTGAGCGGAATTATGTCAGAAAAACCATTTAAGGTTTTTCAGACGAAAATTCCGATCGTTTGTACGCTGCATAAGGCTGGGTACACACTTATGCAAATTTGATGCAGGTTTTCCAAAAATTCGGGTCCGATTCATCCCTAAAACAGAGAACAGGAATGCACTGGACCCCTGCTGTGAGCCGCATCCATATTAGGTATGAACCAAGCCTTAGTGTTTTGGAGGGAGGCAAGTAAACACTATAGAAATATGTGCTTTGTACACATTTCATATCTGAGTTTTAAAACCACCTTAATCACTTGCCGCCCAGCCACAGTACATATACTGCGGTAGGTCAGCTCTATTGCGGAAAACAACGTACCTGTATGTTGTTTTATGCAATAGATACTGTGGGCACACGTGCGCCCAATGCGCCACCCGCGATCACTCCACAGAGAGGTAGAACGGGGATCTGTCTATGTAAACAAAGCGAATTCCCGTTCTGACAGGGGACAACATGAAGATCTGCTGTTCCTAGTGATCAGGAACAGCAATCTCTGTGTTGTCCAAGTGAGCCCATCCCCCCACACAGTTAGAACACACCCAGGGAAAACAGTTAACCATTTGATCGCCCTCTAGTGTTAACACCTTCCCTGCCAGTGTCATTTATACATTGATCACTGCATTTTTTTCAGCACTGTTCACTGTAATATTGTCACTGGTCCCCAAAAAATGTCACTTGGGGTCAGATTTGTCCACCACAATGTCACAGTCAAAATCACAGATCGCCACCATTACCAGTAAAAACATAAAAAAAAAAAAAGTCCATAAATGTATCCCCTAGTTTGCAGACGCTATAACTTTTGTGCAAGCCAATCAATATACGCGTATTGCGATTTTTTTTTTTTTTACCAAAAATATGTAAAAAAATACATATTGGCCTAAACTGATGAATAAATATGTTTTTATATTTTTTTTTTTGGATACATATTATAGCACAAAGTAAAAAAATATTGTTTTGTTTTTTTCAAAATTGTCTGTCATTTTTTGTTCATAGCGCAAAAAATAAAAACCGCAGAGGTGATCAAATGCCACCAAAAGAAAGCGTTGCACGACCGGGCAATTGTCAGTTAAAGCGACGTGAAAAATGGCCTGGTCATTACGGGAGTTAATCCTTCCGGGGCTGAATCGGTTAAGGCAAGAAAGGGTATTTCATACAATTCAATATTAGTTTTGCCCGGAGTTCAACTTTAAGTATTCAAGTGTATGTAAACACTTACTATAAACTTCTTTTAGTTGTTAGCTTTGGTAAATATAAAATGTAAAGGTTTTTGTTATATCTGTTTAGTGAGATAGCTGTGTCCTCTTGAAGTTTTCACATTAATTCATACAATTGTATTCCATGTATTCACATATTCTTGTGTTAGTTTCCTCTACCTCTACTATTCAAGCAGTTCTTTACACAGATAGGAATATGTACTTTATGTATGTATGTTCTTGAGGTTTTTACCTAAACTTCAAAAGGCAAAATAGAGCAATTTATATCACATCCACAGTAAACAATATACTCTGATTAAAGTAAGGGCTCTAGCTACAACTGAATATGTGGATTCAAAATGCATTGGAAAGAAATTAATGTTCAGTATAGATGTAATCTAGGTTCAATAACATATGTTTTCCATATTTTTGATGTTTGAAATGTGAAGCAAGGGTATGACACTGATATGATTACAGAAATGAGAGAAATAAACAGCTGTATTTTCTATAATGTTTTAAGTCTATAGAGTGGTTGATTAAAGAATAAATGGTTTAAAGCAAATCTGTCACATGGGAGGTATAGTTATAGCTTTTAAGGTAAGTCATTTCAAACATGCCTTTTACAAAAAAAACAAAATGTTTAAAGTGGTTGTAAAGACAGGTCTTTTTACCTTATTGCATTCCCTGCATTAAGGCAAAAAAAACTTCTGTGGCCAGTCCCCCCCACCTAGCCCCCCTGTACTTACCTAAGTCTGATCTCGATCCAGCACTGTGCATGAGATCTCTCTTTCGATCCAGCTCTCTCGCTCATCATCGGACTTAGATGCAGCTGGAGCCATTAGCTCCTGTTGCCAATCAAACCCCGTGAGTAGGGAGCAGAGGGTGGGGCCGAGCTATACTGTGTGTGTCAATAGATGAACACAGTGCAGCTTTGGATCGAGCTTGCAAAAGTGCCCCCAATAGCAAGCAGCTTGCTATGGGGACACTCAGAATGAAGGAGGAGCCAGGAGCACTGGTGGGGGATGTGAGAAGAAGGTTCGGGGCTGCTTTGTGCAAAACCATTGTAGAGAGCAGGTAAATATAACATGTTTGTTATTTAAAAATACAACAAAATCTTTTCAATCACCTTAAAGAGCATTTCCACTTTTGCAACTAAATCGGGATAATACCTCTTTTATACTTGTTACATATTCCCATTAATATAGCATAACTTGAAAATATTTAAATATTGCTGATTACCTTGAAAGCTTTTTACTTGCTTAAATGATAAGTTCACATTTTGTAAAAAAAAAATTAAAAATGCACATCTATTTGCAGGTAAATTTTATTTATGATTTTGTTTATATTGCATCCTGTAAAGCATTGTACCCATGATCGGCAGATTGTGGGTGCAATGCCTGGACTCTGCAGACTCTCAGTACACTTCTGATATGGCCAGGCAGGTACTGAATGACAGGAAAAATCAATGAACTATGAGGGCGCTCACCATCACCCTTGCAGTTCATTGAGAACTACAAGCCATCAACTGCAATGGTTGATGGTACTTGTAGTCTATTCATTGTAGTAGTCTATTCACAGGAAGCCCCAATTGGTAGCACTGTTTTCAAACTGTGATAGTGGGTGCAGGGAGAATATCCACTGTCACAGAGGGGAGCACTGGCAGTGGGAGGTTGGTGGATAGAAGCATGTTTCATGTTAAACCCTAAATATAAGTGTAACATGCAATATGCTCCAAAAGGTGAACTTTTCCTTTAAAAATCTCTACATGCTCTCCTTGCTTTATTAATGTTTAGGAGGGGCAAACTGTGTTAACAGTTCTTCATAATCAGCTGTAAATTAGATTTGAACACTGTCTGTCCTAACAAATAGTTACATTTTTTTTTTTCATTTTAGAAACCACCCTCCTGCATTGTAAGTTAATGAGGGATAGTTAGAATCTGTATGGGACCAGAGCCACTGTAAGGTTTTGGAGAAATTCTGAAAATCAGCCATAGCACCTTGTTCTCAGAAACATCTAAAAAGTTAATAATATTTAAAAAATAATGTTGCTGTAGGTTTGTAGTTATGCTGTATGCATGGGAACACATAAACTTATAGTGGGGTTTTCCCAAATTCGACTGCAAAAGTGGAAATACTCTTTAAGGGTTAATTTTATATTTTGCTTTTTTTCTAAAGTTTATATGCATTTCAAAGTGTTTTATATGTTTTTTCATTTTCTTTTAACACAAGTCCTTCAAGTTCAAACAAAAAAATTATAATAGAAACAAAACCACCTTCCATCTTCATAACTATAAACCTGAACTTGATGCAGAAAGCCAAAAAGAAAACTTTATAAATTAAGTTCCAACATGCTTTAAAAGGGAAAACAAATCTTCCTTTATCTTAAACGGAAATTTGATACTCCATATATCAACTTTCTACAATGCCAGTTGTTTGTTTATATTTTGCACATCTAGAAACACATCCTAACCTATTTTGAAGCAGTCTAGTGATTATAGCTAGCTTCTGTGGTAGACTGTTCTACAATTTCACAGCTCTAACCTGAAAAAAATTATTTGCTAATGCCAATCCATGGCAACCTCGCCTATTTCTGCCCACTGGACCAGTGCAAAGTTGACTCAGTCTTTGGACAAATGATTCGCCTATTGCTGAGGCTCAGGAGCTGGAAGAGTCCTTCCTTCCTGTTGTTTAAGAAATTTCCACATCAGGTGCCAGTCAGTCAGTAAACGTATGAGACCTGGGCACTCTTCAGTATAGGAGACTTTCTCTTCCAAATCCCATTTAGGTCACAATAGGCAACTCCAGAGGTTGACATCCTTGGCTCCAAGTCAAACTACAGACTAAGCAGTTTCATCCCAATTGCAGTGGTTTTGCCTTCAGATGACTATTTCTCAGATCTACAAGACTGCCCCTGCTCTTGTATCCTTATTTTCTCTGTGTTTTACTAGGTTTATATTCTGCCTGATGTGAAGCTAGCTTTTGGGGTAAGACCCCTCAAGCAGGTTCTTTTAACTTTAGACAGATCATAGCTTAGCTGTTTTTGTGTTTTGGGTCTGTTGGCGTTTGTTTGCTGTTAGTTTTGCTTTTGGACATCCTTAGGTTAAATATTCCCTCATTGTATCCAGATCAAGGGGAGTACACTTGTAAATGATAATAATTATGTGGTCAGAACAGTTATACCTAGTTCCGTAGAAGCCAACAAGGGTAGAAGGAAAAGTGCATAAGAACCTTGTGATGCCTAGTATTAATTCAAATAGCGTTCTATATGTCCAATATGGTGCCTCCATGAGCAATTGCTGCACATTTGACCAGAAGCATCTTGACATGGTGGGCACCTTGAACAGGGATGTCAGCAGAGATGATAGGCAGGACGGCCAACTGGTAGTGATGAGTTAAATTGCCCTGTGTTCAGTTTTGTTAGGCTCCATTGAGATCAAGAAGAGCTGAATCTGTTAAATTGAAATTGCCCATTTTCTGGACTAATAGGCAAGGTTGTGTCAAAATATAGTATTGGGTGTGGGAACTGGCCTGGGAAATATGTACCAATGCAAAGACAAAACATTTTAAACATTCAATTCTACCAGAAGCAGTGATTTTTTTTTAAATGCTTAAAGTGAAACATTAAAAATGCCCAATTTCTTTAGGTAACACGACTGAGGGGTTGCCCTAATTCTGACTATGAAGGGGTATGTGTCTGCAATATAAAGAAAGTAAGGCAGCAGAGCTGACATATAAAAAAGGAAAAAAGATCATTCTGTGTATTTTTGGGGACTTTTGAAGGGCTTTTTTTTCTTTTTAAAAGAAGCCTGCAATAAATTGTTATTTGCCAGCAATATAAACAATATAAGTTTTTCATTTGTAAATGTCAAAATATTTGCGAGCTGCTACAACAGATTTTTCCTGGTGTATCAAAACAAATTAAGTGTGGCTCAGTGAACCTCAAAACACAAACCTTGATGAATGAAGTGAAACAAACCTGATAATAATACAAAGGCTGTTATAATTTAAATCAGCTGATAAGCACTAGATGCAACTCCCATACTCATCAGCAACCAAATAAAATAATTAAAATAATGCAGCACTACATGCTAAATAACCATATGACATGTACTCAAAAACATTGTGAAATGGTAATTATCACACATCCAGCTAAACCATTGTGAAATATAAATCCTTCACAATAATGTCCTTTGTCTTTAAATATATTTCACCTTCCGTGCTCCAATTAGACAATATTATGTGCTGTTGCCATTAACAGATGTACTCTCACCTCCTTTATTAAACTTACATTACATGCTCAGTCAGATCAGATCCCCCTGAGGAAATCACTTTGGAGGTGACAAAACGCATAGGGGCAGGACATTGGATGACATCATGACACTTGTTTGAATGTAGGAGTGTGGTATTCTACAGCAGTTCTACAGCAGTTTGAAGCGATACTGCACAGATTTGCCATATCTAAGATAACAAGCTGTATGTGCATACTTAGTAGTTCACTCAAAAATGGAAATAAATGTTTTAAAAGGGTAAAGCACTATTTAAGTGTTTTTGTTTACATGCAATGAAGCAGAGTAGAGCAGATATTTAAGAAGGAGGTGTTTATAATTGATGGGAATCAACATTGGATGAATCGGGAAACCTGTCACGGTCCATCTAAGGGACAAAAGTACAATTTGGCCGAGAATGTAATGTGAGATATAGCACTGCACTATTTGAATATTTCATTTGTGACTGTCCTTTTTGCTGTGGCAAATACTACACCAAGAATGAAAAAAAAATTGCAGACCCTTCAGGTCTGGTATGTATTTTAACCACTTCCCACCCAGCCAATGCATATAAATTGGCGGGTGCTTTGTTGTTCCAAGAGGATGTACCTATACTTCCTCACACTTGTGTGCCTTGCTTATGCCCCCTGGGGCATGCAGCAGCATAATTTGTGATCGCTGTTATATTTCTCAGTACATCAGATCACATGTCCACTAGTAAACAACTGTCTTAAATAGCATCCATTCATGATAGCATTGTTTACTATTATGATCTCTGTACCATGTAATTGCTGTGGCCAATCACAACAATCACAATAGTAAACAATGAATCATGAATGAAAGCCATTCGTGATAGGTAAAACCATTGCTTTAACAGTGACCTTCACTGTAATAAGCAATCATAGTGTATAAATAATCATCCCCCCACTGTCATTATGGTGACAGTCAGTGTCTCTAATCACCACCACACCTTAATACCTGAATAGGGCCTGTATCTGATTGGATCCTGGCACTGTTTGTCTGATAATTTTCCACCCAGGTCCTTCAATTTTTTTATTCAAGAGATGTTGGGAAGGAAAAACTGTCCAAAATTCACTCCTTATATGACCAGCTTTAGTCTTTTTGATGATTCAGTCCTTTGTCTTATTAGGCCCCTTTCACACGATCGGTCCGTTCAGGTCCGCCTGTCAGTTTTGACGGCGGACCTGAACGGGCGCTCCATGTTAGTCTATGGAGCGTCGGATGTCAGCGGAGACGTGTCCGCTGACATCTGACCCGGTCCGATCCGCTAAAAGCAGATGGATGGCCCTACGTCTCGGATCGGGTGAGATCTGATGAAAACGGACATGCTGTCCGTTTTCATCCGATCCCTACATAGGCTGCAGCGGCGCCTGACAAGCCCCTCCCCACTCAGTGAGCAGAGAGGCTCATCGGAGATCAACGGACTGATCTCCCGCTGAGCCGGCGGACCGAGGCGGGCTCCGTAGAAACGGAGTCCGCCTCATGTGAAAGGGGCCTTAGACAAAGGTCTCCAAACTTTCTAAACAAAAGGTTTACGGTTTACATCCTTCAGACCTTGGGGTGGCTAGAGCATGACCAGTGGGAGGAGAAAATTCCCCAGGACTCATAGCGTGGCAACATATATAATATATATGTTTAAAATAAACCAGCACTAAGGTATTATGCAGGCTGCCATAGCTGACCACCCTTCCAAAAAAATATTAGTTCCCTTGCTGTCATACTGACCAATGATTTTAGTACAGTAAATCACTAACCCAAAACAAGAATTCAGACCAAGAGTTCTGATTTCACTATTACTTTGTTGCTTTGCTGATTTGTATGGTTGTTTTAAAGAACTAAGTGCAAAAACAGCCAAACAAATAGCATTTTCAGAAGGATATAAGCAATAGCAGCCCCCATTTGGCCCTCAGTACAAGTTTCCTTTAAAAATATAGATAGGGGTAAATGGGTGATAGGGTAATATTTATGAAACAGTTCTTACTTGCATTTTTTTATTACTTAAATATTTTCCTTTACGAATGACATATTTATAGTATTGTTAAGCTGTCATATTGAACCCATATGTTTCTGAAACACATCAACTCTTTAGATGCAAAATGTCAATCACTTCCATGTTTCATAAACATGATATTATGCAGTAGGAATGATTGACAGCCATGGTTCTCAGTGAGTTCACCTGCAAATAGATTCTGTATTACTATATACCGGACAATCCTTCGTTCACTATCTTTACATTTAAACATTAACATGAGTGTGCGGTGCCCACCTCCACCTTAGAAAGACTATCCTACTGACATATAGGCACATTTCTAGTGCTAGTTCTGGGGATATGTGGTTTGTTTTACTGTTCACACTGTTGAACTACATGAAGCCGTCATGGGAATTCTATCTGTGGGCTAATTGCCTTCTTAGTTTGACATTATATGGTTGATTTCAATTGACTTTTCCCTGAACTGTCAAAACTAATCCACATGATGGTACAATCTTAGCCCGCATCTGTTTTATTTGATTCTCTAATACTAAATACAATAACATGTGGCAAAAATATAAACCTTTCTATAGGATTAGCAAAAGTAATGTGAGAGAGCTGAGAGACTCAATTACAACACTGCACTTTAATATTTAATTTATATGATTTTTTTTTTATGTTAATGTTTATTTGCAAAAAATGTAAAAATGAATTCTTGCATGGCTAATGACTAACTACATTAAGGTGCATAGAAAATATTGGTTATCTGACACACTGTTTGATTTTACCATGTTGTGCATGGTTTTGTAACCTCAGTTAAACATCCACTAAAATAATTTTAGGACAGGTAGCACAACCATGTGTTTCTTTTTTAGTAATGTAAAAAAGCTCCCTCAAGAGGGGCAACTAACCCCAAGCTCCCATCGATCATCAGACTGGAAAATATTTCAGTGGTCTTACATGCTTGGAAAAAGTAAGTTTTGTTTACCTGCTACGTAAAGTACATACAGTGGGGACGGAAAGTATTCAGACCCCCTTAAATTTTTCACTCTTTGTTATATTGCAGTCATTTGCTAAAATCATTTAGGTTAATTTTTTTTCCTCATTAATGTACACACAACACAGCATATTGACAGAAAAACACTGAATTATTGACATTTTTGCAGATTTATTAAAAAGGAAAACTGAAATATCACATATCCTAAGTATTCAGACCCTTTACTCAGTATTTGGTAGAAGCACCCTTTTGATCTAATATAGCCATGAGTCTTTTTGGGAAAGATGCAACAAGTTTTTCACACCTGGATTTGAGGATCCTCTGCCATTCCTCCTTGCAGATCCTCTCCAGTTTTTTCAGGTTAGATGGTAAACATTGGTGAACAGCCATTTTTAGGTCTCTCCAGAGATGCCTAATTGGGTTTAAGTCAGGGCTCTGGCTGGGCCATTCAACAGTCACAGAGTTGTTGTGAAGCCACTCCTTCGTAATTTTAGCTGTGTGCTTAGAGTCATTGTCTTGTTGGAAGGTAAACCTTCGGCCCAGTCTGAGGTCCTGAGTACTCTGGAGAAGGTTTTCATCCAGGATATCCCTGTACTTGGCCTCATTCATCTTTCCCTCAATTGCAACCAGTCGTCCTGTCCCTTCAGCTGAAAAACACCCCCACAGCATGATGCTGCCACCACCATGGTTCACTGTTGGGACTGTATTGGACAGGTGATGAGCAGTGCCTGGTTTTCTCCACACATACCACTTACAATTAAGGCCAAAAAGTTCTATCTTGGTCTCATCAGACCAAAGAATCTTATTTCTCAAATAAAGAAAAAATACCGCGCTAGATAATGTGTTTGGAGCAGCAACTAAAAACCATATAATATCTCCATGGTAAAAAGTCAAACAAATAAATAAAGTTGCGCTAGGAAAAATAATCGTGTGAAGCATAACGTGTAAAGCAATTGCAAAGTGCAGTGAATAAAAAATATAAAATAATGTCCACAATGTATAACGTGAAGGGATAAGTACACACAACTGATGTGTAATAAGTTCCAAAGTGGGAAATAATACAGTGAGATATTAAGAAACTCCCATGGGCTTGTATGGTAGACGAATAAATCACAATAGCAGAGCGGCAATCTCTATGTGCAGACCCTTACCAGAAAAGGTGTATCCCCTCCAGTGCAGGGTCATGTGAGCAGACAGTTTACCCTCTGTAAGGAGCTGTAGATATGTTGATATCTGGTGTCTTAGATGTCCAGTTCACTCAGGTTGATAGAGATGTCAGACGGGGGCGGAGAAAAACCCGATAAGGCAGCTTCTCTGGCTCTGAAAAGAGACCCACTCGGGCTCCGAGCCCCGAGTGGATAAGCAAGAGAATAGGGGACACTTTGCAATTGCTTTTCACTTTATGCTTCACAGTTTACATAGTACATTCAATTATTTATGTATATGTACAATCTTATTTCTCACTATCTTGCAGTCCTTCAGGTGTTTTTTTAGCAAACTCCATGCAGGTTTTCATGTGTCTTGCACTGAAGAGAGGCTTCCATCGGGCCACTCTGCCATAAAACCCAGACTGGTGGAGGGCTGCAGTGATGGTTGACTTTCTACAACTTTCTCCCATCTCCCGACTGCATCTCTGGAGCTCAGCCACAGTGATCTTTGGGTTCTTCTTTACCTCTCTCACCAAGGCTCTTCTCCCCCAATAGCTCAGTTTGCCTAGACAGCCAGCTCTAGGAAGGGTTCTGGTAGTCCCAAACATCTTCGATTTAAGGATTATGGAGGCCACTGTGCTCTTAGGAACCTTAATGCCCTGTACACACGGTCAGATTTTCTGATGGAAAAAGTGTGCTCGGATTGTGTTGTCGGAAATTCCGATCGTGTGTGGGCTCCATCTGACTTTTTCCGTCAGAATTTCCAACACACAAAGTTTGAGAGCAGGGTATAAAATTTTCCGACAATAAAATCTGATCGTTTAAATTCCGATCATGTGTACACAAATCCGATGCACAAAGTGCCATGCATGCTGAGAATAAATTAAGAGACAAAAGCTATTGGCTACTGCCCCATTTATAGTCCCAACGTACGTGTTTTACGTCACTGCGTTCAAATGATCAGATTTTCCGACAACTTTGTGCAACCGTGTGTATGCAAGACAAGTTTGGCCCAAAATTGGTCAGAAAAAAATGATGGATTTTGTTGTCAGAATGTCCGATCAATGTCCGATCGTGTGTACAGGGCATTAGTGCAGCAGAAGTTTTTTTGTAACCTTGGCCAGATCTGTTCCTTGCCACAATTCTCTCTCTGAGTTCTTCAGGCAGTTCCTTTGACCTCATGATTCTGATTCTGATATGATTTGCTCTGACATGCACTGTGAGCTGTAAGGTCTTTTATAGACAGGTGTGTGGCTTTCCTAATCAAGTCCAATCAGTATAATCAAACACAGCTGGACTCAAATGAAGGTGTAGAACCATCTCAAGGATGATCAGAAGAAATGGACAGCACCTGAGTTAAATATATGAGTGTCACAGCAAAGGGTCTGAATACTTAGGACCATGTGATATTTCAGTTTTTCTTTTTTAATAAATCTGCAAAAATGTTAACGATTCTGTGTTTTTCTGTCAATATGGGGTGCTGTGTGTACATTAATAAGGAAATAAAATGAACTTAAATGATTTTAGCAAATGACTGCAATATAACAAAGAGCGAAAAATTTAAGGGGGTCTGAATACTTTCCGTCCCCACTGTATTTACGGATGCCTGCTCCTGCTGTGATTGGACACAGTGGGAGCCAATCAGCGGGTCCCGCTGATCATTCTAAAGAGAGGCAGAATGGTGGTCTGTCTATGTAAACAAGGCAGATCACTACCATTCTGCCAGAGGGGAAAAGGAAGATCTTGTGTTTCTGCTAAGCAGAAACACGGAGCTCTGTTTTCCTTTAGTCAAGTAACTAATGTAAGTGTTGTCTTGAAAAATTACACAAGGCCATGGAAGTATGTTCAGATGAGTTAAAACTTTTGACAAATCCTGGTCTATATGGCCTTATAAGCTGTAACTTACATGATACTCGAGGTGAATATAACGTATTAACAGAACCAGTAGGTCTAATACTATACCTATCTACCTTTTTGTACGATTGTATCTTCTGAATGTATATCATTATAAGATGTATATCACTTACTACCCTATTTTATGTTATGCAACCCATTTCCCTCCATTTCCCATTTTTTTTTCCTTTCTGTATCCATCTCTTGAAATACTCAATAAAAACTTATTGATATAAGAAAAAAGAAGAGTCCCCCTTTAATTGGGACTTTGACAGACCACCAGCTCTTGAGGTAAAAATATATATTTTATTGATATATTTAAAAAGGACGTGAAAGCGTCTATAACACACAGGGTAAAACCACTCCATACAAAATTAATACAAAATCAAAACAGAACAGAGAATATATGCAACTGTAACTTGCCGGCTGCATGCCAGAAGGATAAATATCCAAATACAGTCCCATGGTAGTTAGTTCCTAAGTATCGCCCTTCAAATATGCGGGTCCAGAAGAGGGTGCCTTCCCCGGCTAGTGCTCAATAACTAACTACCATGGGACTGTATTTGGATATTTATCCTTCCGGCATGCGGCCGGCAAGTTGCAGGTCCTAAAGAATGCTCCTCTCCAGTTGGCTCACTTATGATTCGTTGATACCGCCAACATTATACACGCACCACTCTTACATAGTTATGGTCTGGCGCATACGAAAACACGCTATCTGATCTGTGGGGCCATGGGTGCTACATGAACACAAAGTCATTCCATTGGAATCCATACATATACAAAACACTTACAACTCTCAAACCCCTGATGAAGGTACCAGAATACTGGAAACGCGTTGGGTATTGGGGCACACTACCCCCATGAGAGTACGTCCACCAATTTCACCTTGCATATATTCTCTGTTCTGTTTTGATTCCGTTATAATTTTGTATGGAATGGTTTTATCCTGTGTGTTATAGACGCTTTTATGTCCTTTTTAAATATATCAATAAAATATATATTTTTACCTCAAGAGCTGGTGGTCTGTCAAAGTCCCAAATAAAGGGGGACTCTTCTTTTTTCTATGGTCTATTATGTAAGGGATGGGACCACCATGCTCTATACTTGTTATGATGGAAGCCCCCTTCTTGTTTAGATGAGTTAAGCTGGGTATACGCATACCAAAATTCAGTAGGTTCAACAGGAACTGGCTGACTTTTATTACGTGTGTTCCCCTCTCTGTTCAACAGAGGCCAATCTAACAACTGATCTCTGTGAAATGGTCCTGCTGGAAAACCAGCATTTCATTAGCACTTTAGCCAATGGCTGCAGTGCTGATCTGTGAATTCCCCTGGGGTGGGTATAGCCCTCACTGTCAGAATATAATAGTGCAGCGGGAAAGATTCCCACATCTGCATTGCTTGTGTGGATGTGGGGATCTGTCAATTTTTTTTTTCTTTCAAACCACTGGTTGAATGAAAAAACTGTCCGTGAAAACCCTGCTTTATTCAGATGGTAGGACTTCAGCAGGGACTCCTAAACATACTGTTTACCCAACGCATTTGTTTTCCATTTTAAAGTGGTTGTAAAGGCATACGTTTTTTTACCTTCATGTATTCTATGCATGAAGGTAAAAGTCCTTCCGTGTGCAGCAGCCCCCCAGCCCCCTAATAATTACTTGAGCCCCATCTTGTTCCAGCGATGTACAGCAGTGTCTCTCGCGGGCCTTGTCCTCCTCATTGGCTGAGACAGCAGTGTAAATCACAGCAAGTGAGCCAATGAGGAGAGAGCGGGGGTAGGGCGGATACATGCTCAGTGTGTAAATGGACACACAGAGCATTGGATTGGGAGCAAGCCTGCTTAGGTGCCCCCAAAACAAGCTGCTTGCTATGGGGGCACTCAGCAAGAGGGAGGGACCAATGGGGGACCCAAGAAGGGGCTGCTCTGTGCAAAACCACTGCACAGAGCAGGCAAGTATAACATGTTTGTTGTTTAAAAAAAAATTGGCCCTTATTTATTACTTTATATGCATATGTCACATTTTTTTAACATTTCCTGATTTGAATCTAAAACCTATAAAGTGAGTATAAAAGTGCTATTTTTACTTTAGGAAGATGCCCACAATATCGTGGCATGCATTTTAGAATATAAGGGATTAGGAAGGATAGAGTTCAAATTCTAGCTGGTATGTAGAACATGATTAACGCCTTCACACCTAAGGGTAAAACAAATCTTAGAGCCTAAACTGTATATATCATCACAACTACTTTGTTCATCCAGGTGGAATATACCTTGTTTTTTTTCAGGACACATTGGGCTTTCATTTGGTGGTAAATGGTAGAGGATATACTGGCATATACTGGACACCTCAACCTCAATAGGAAAGGTCTGTTGATGGATCAGTTCAGGTGAGTTGTAAGTTCCCCATAAAACAACAAAGGCTTCACATAGCATAAAATCCTTTTAAATGTATTCCATGTTAGAAAAGACAAGTGAACACTTACAGAGTGGTAGACAATATAAGCATAAAATTAAGCCGGCTGGCTTCTAAAACAGCCCGTAGCTTTCGGGACAGGACGTGTAGCAGTGGCGTCAGTGCGTCGCTCCTCTTCCCTACATCGTTTCGTCACTAGCGGACGTGTTCACAGGATACGGGCAGCGTCCTGACGCACCTCCTAAATAGCATACATACAACCAAGCCTCGGTTTGAGTCTCGAGGGGATAACCACTAGGCGCCATCTTGTTTGAGGGAAAACCTAGTGACAAATATATCTAAAAGACCATAAGTAAGGGCAAAGCGGAAGCAGCCAAATATAAACTAGCTAATAAAAAGAGACATGCGGAAAGCATCGAGACTTACTAATTATCATAAAAAAGACAACTATGAATGGATAAAGTGCTTCCAAAAAATTAAAAAATAAAAATAGACAGAACCAGATTAACAGGCTATCTGGGTGGCCTACAGACAAAACAATAAGGTCCTAACACTCACAAACGAGACCTGTGGACCCAATAAAAAATATACATTGAAGTGATGAGCCTAAAATAAACAGCAGGCAAGAAAACAGACTAAACAGCGAGATCTCTTGCTAACAAAAATAATAACTACATAATACATAAAAATAAATAGATGTATAGGGTCACCGTTCTCCCTTGGGGGGCGCCGCGCAGTTCTCATAACCCACCAATATAGTAAGGGAAGGCGCAAAAAATTGAAATGTCCATGTAGCACAAAAAGCGCTAAATAAGGAAGTGCCATAAACAGGAAATGGAGAACTAATTAGCAATTATAAAATAATTAATCAGTTTACTAAAATGTATAGAATAAATAAACTTGAAAAAAGAAAATTCCCTTAACATGTAATCAAAAAATTACTGTAAAAAAATAAATTAAATAGAAATATGTGATAAAAATATGAAAAATATGTGGACATACACCAAGTCACTGGGAGTTGTCAATTAAAGAATTAACATCGACATCGATGTTAAGGCCAAAAGGGGTGTAGCTTTTAATTTTATGAACCCAAGACATCTCTAGCCTAGAGATGCTTCGAACTAGACAGCTGCCCCTCCAATGGGGTTTGAATTTGTCGATGCCTAGAAAGATGGTGTTAGATGGATCTCTGTTGTGTACTGTAAGATAATGCTTAGATACAGAGTGTTTGGTGAAACCCCTACGTATGTTATTTATATGTTCATTTAGGTGCACTTGCAAAGGTCGCTTGGTCTGGCCCACATATTGCAGGCCACACAGACACTGAAGCATAGATACCACCCCAACCGAGGAGCAGGTAATGAAAGGCTCAATTGCAAAAGTTTTGGAAGTACAGGTGGAGGTAAAGCTAATGGTCCTTTTTGTCCTGCAATGATTAAGTGAACAGACCTGGCACCTCCTACATTGATAATATCCAGTTAATTTGGAAAAGAAACCAGGTCTAGAGACTGGGAGGTTCAAAATATTAGAAGCCAATCTATCTTTAAGAGACGGTGCACCTCTGAAAACTACCTGAGGTTTCTCTGGCAAGATAGATATCAAAACCCTATCGTTCTTAAGGATATGCCAGTGTTTACTAATTATGTGCTTAACCTTAGAATGTTGACAGGAAAAGTTGGTGATAAAGGGGCAGCGATGAGCCTCCCCAACCGGGCCACCAGCTCCTCAGGAGATCTTTGCGATCCACCTGATTACCCTGATCTAAGGTGTTAGCAAGGGAGTCAGGGTCATACCCCTTAGCCAGGAATCTTTGGGTTAAAACCTGTGCCTGAGCCTGGAATGTACTATCCTCAGTACAATTCTGTTTCAGCCTAAGAAACTGGCTTTTGGGCACAGACCTAAGCCACGAAGAGTGGTGGCAGCTATCATTGGGGATAAATTAATTTCTGTCTGTTGGTTTAAAATGTGGAGGTAACAAAACTGTCCCCACTGACAGAGATCGTAAGGTCCAAAAAATGGATCTGCTCCAAACTGTCTCCTAACTTAGATGAATGCCCCTGTTGTTATTTTTTAGAGAGCACATAAATTCAGAGAGAAGGATGTCATCTATATAACAAACCCACAAGGTCACTTGGGGCCTTGGCTGGGCATAGACGACATCCTCCTCCCACTTGGCCATGAATAAATTGGCCAAGCTGGGAGCATACTTGGCCCCCATAGCAACCCCTTTTTTTGGTGATAAAAATGTCCATCAAACCAAAAGAAATTATGAGTGGCGTACTCTAATAATACCATAATAAAATCGATTTGTTCCTGAGGAAGGTTGGAAGACTGATTCAGAAAGAAGGACACAGCATCCAACCCTAACTGATGAGGGATTACCGTATATAAGGAAGTAACATCTGCTGTTACAAGCTTGGTCCCCACACATGGTTTAAAGTTAGAAAGGAGGTTAATGACATCTCGAGTGTCTTAAATATAAGAACGCATTGACCGCACCAAAGGCTGCAAAAAGAAATCAATATACTTGCCCACCCGGGACGTGATGGAATCAATCCCACTGACTATGGGACGTCCCGGGGGGGCAAGTAAGACTCTTATGTATCTTTGGAAGATAGTAAATTATCGGGGTCCTAGGTGCTTTAGGCACCAGGAATGCCTTTTCTTTTTTGTTTAGGATGTTGGAATCAAAACCCCTAGTGACCGGGGCTCTCCTGGGCTTGATGACGTAACGCGCATCATGGAGGGAGGGACGAGAGTGTGTCCGCCGGAGTGATCGGAGGCTCCCTTGAAGCCAACCGCGGCATCCCTGGAACGGAGCGGTTCGCTGTGATCTGTCCCGCAACATCGCTGCGGGAAGGAGGAGGGTCCCCGCTCACCACAGCTGAGCCGACTCGGAGGGGAAGTGAGAGCAGCTGAAGAGGCAGGCGAGTGAAGTGGCTCGTGACGAACGCAAGCGGCGGGTCACACGGCCCCCTCCCATCTCATTGCCAGCGTATCCCCGGAGCACCATTCAGTGGTAACCAGCACCTGCCCCCCTGGAGTTCCGGAGATGGTAATGTAGACTGGTCTGTCTCAGGGGTAAGAAGGAACACAAAGGAGCTGGGTTTAATGAATTGTACTACACTGGGGATAAGCAGCTATGCAAGAGTAAACGGGCAGAAAATGGAGGTACCCCCGCCGAGGGGAGGTTTATGAATTTCAAGTATTGTTCGATTTTTTGCACTATAAAACCTGAGACTCGCCTCGTATGAAGCCGCTGTGGGCTATGAAAGGGTGAAAAAGAGGGCGACATTAAGCATGAAATTCCTTCCCGCTGACTGACTGACAGGAACTGAATGAATGGATGGTGACAAAAGATACATTTTTTTGATTAAGCTGTGTACATGGGTGCATACCGCTGACAGTAAGGAGACAATGAAACAAACATCTGCAGGTTACACCATTTGAAGTATATTTAGGTGAAGGAAAAAAGGACTGAGTTATATAGTCCAAAATATAGCTAGCTGCCCGTAAAAAAAGGGGAAGGAAGGAAGGAGAAGGAAAGAGGAAAAAGGCTTAAACAAACTCAACTGTATTTTTCCACCGCGCTGCGAAAAATATGCAAAGGAATGCACTACATACCAATGATAGAAGGTCTATGAAGTGGCCTGGGTGGTGAAGAAGGATTGACCACATGCGGCAGTGAGTTCATAGCCCGGCATAAAACCCCAATTTGGTCAACCACGCCAATTACTACCCTAACGGGTGTAAGACATCTCCCTTTCAGTGGGAAGTTTTTTTGTTTTTGTTCTTTTCCTGCTTCCCTGTCGCTCGCCCCCCAAGTGGACCGAGCAAGATTGAATAGAATAAAGACTGGGGAAGCAAACAGGAGGGGCAAGAAAGAGGGGAACAATGATAAAGACAGCAGCCAAGTCAGGAAAAGGGGGAGCCCCCAAAACCCCGAAGGATAAAGTTGCAGGCAGTACAATTAAACAATTTATGTCCCAAGTAGCTAGTCCCAAAAATGTAGAGCAAGAGGCACAAGGAGGGCCAAGAATGGAGAGAAAAGGAGGAACAGAAAAGAAAACTGGGGTAAGGTGGACCACTCCAGAGAGGACCTAACAACTGAAAGCGAGACGGAAATAAGTCGAATGGAGGAAAGAAGAGCAACTTCCCAAATTCCATCCAAAGGAGAAATGAGTGATACGCTCCAGAGGATGGAGAATTCAATACAATCTGAAATAGGCCTGTTGAGAGCAGACTTGGGAAGTCTACTGGAAAGAGTGGAAACAACGGAGAAAAAAACAGACGAACAAGCTCAGGAGTTGTGGAATCTCAAAGAGCAACTAAAAACATCCCTACAAAATCAGAAGAAAATTCTCTACAGGATAGAGGATCAAGAAAATCGAGAAAGAAGACAAAATATCAGAATTCGCTCAGTTCCAGAAAATAAAGGAGAAGATCTGAGGAGCATTTTCTCCATAATCTCTCCTTGGGGAAGGGCTAGAAGAACTGCCCAAGATAGAAAGGATACATTGGGTAGGAAGACTGTACAACTCAGAACCCCCTAGGCCTCGAGATATAATAATGAGATTTAGATTCTATGAGGAGAAAGCCGCAATCCTGTCTAAAATGAGAAGCAAACCCCCTCTGCAGTATGAAGGATCGGAGATTCAAATATATACTGACCTTGCACCAGAAACACTAGCAAGAAGAAGACTTTTGAAACCTCTACTGGAACAGATGAGAGCTCAAAACATTAAATACAGTTGGGGGTTCCCTGCCTGCTTAGTGGGATATAAAGAGGGAAGATCAGCCAGATTGCGGTTCCCCGCAGAACTGAGAGATTTTTGTGACAGATTGGGCCTACAAGAGCCAAATTTGCTGGGCTGGATGGAAGAATAATATTGAGAGTTTAAATTAAGAAGAGTGGGAATGAGAACGAGAGGAGAGGGAGGAAGAAGGGAAAGGGAAGGAAAGGGGAGACAAATGGAAGAATATAAATGATGCGTCTCCGGGAGGGGTGTGGGGCGGCTTGGGATGGCTGAGAAGGAGTCCCCTGAGGGAAACCGGCTTACCCCCACCACTAATACCATCAAGTGGAGGGGGTAAGGGGCACACTCAAAGTCTCGCCTCGAGACCAAGGGATTCGGGAAAGCCTATGGTATCCATAGCTCTTAACGATCTGGGGGCCAATAGGTGGCCGGGTGGGGGGGAGGGGTGGGGGGGAGGGAGGATCCGTTTAAATTTCTAAATAGTACGATCTAGAAGTTAATGGATTTCAAGAGCGGGGGTCTGATTTTGATGGGAGACTTGAACTTTTGCCTTGAACCTGAAATGGATAGTACGTCGCGTGCACTGGGGAAGAGTAATGTGAAACTGAGAAAGATAAGACAGAAATTACACTCTTGTCAATTGGTAGATACATGGATCATGACTCCTAATACGCAAGATTTTACATTTTACTCCCCAGTGCACGGGATGTACTCTAGGATCGACTATATTTTGATAGATCATAGATTCCTGGACAGGGTAGTGGAATCCAAAATAGAGATAACCACTTTGTCGGACCATGCGCCAGTCAGAATGAAAATGCAAGTCACCAAGAACCAAGGAGCCTTATCACGGTGGAGATTAAATGAAGATCTTCTTCGCGATTAAATAAATTTAAAGGTCGTTGAACAGGAATTAAAACAATATTTTCTAATAAATGAAACCGGAGAGATCTCGGGGTCAACCTTGTGGGAGGCCCATAAGGCTTATATTAGGGGGATCTTAATAAAAATAGAAGCAAGGAAGAAAAGAGAGTCAAAAGAGAAAATTAAAAACCTAACCGAGGTAATCTTTAAGTTGGAGCAAGAGCACAAGAAAGGATTAAGCCAAGATAGAAGGGTGTACCAGAAACTAGTTTTAAAAAGAGACGAATTAAAAGACCTAATAGAACTAGAAACAAAAAAAGTATTCCATAAGGTGGCAAAAGAAAGATATCGGGGGGGAATAAAAACAGTAGACTTCTAGCTAGAATCCTTCGGAAAAAAAAAATCTCGAAACTATATAGAAAAAATCCAAAATAGTATGGGAGTAATGGAGCATACAACAAAAGAAATAGGGGAATCTTTTAGAAAATACTATAAGGATTTATACTCAGTAGGAAATAATGGAAGTCAGGTTGTGGATAAAAGATCAAAGATAGCTGAATACTTAAAAAAAGCAAATCTCCCAAAGATCTCAGAGAGCTGTAAGGACAACTTAGAAAGCCCCATAACAGAAGATGAGATTAACAGAGCTTTGGTAGACTCAGCTCCGGGGAAAAGCCCTGGCCCGGATGGATTTACTACATATTATTATAAAAAAATTTAAGGCTATATTAACGCTAAGGCTCTGTCAATACATGGATGGTTTGGGTACCGACTTCGAGCTAAGTAGAGAGGCACTGTCGGCCTTGATCACTGTTATCCCGAAGGAGGGGAAGGACGCCACGATTTGCTCTAGCTACAGGCCAATATCGTTGATAAACACCGATGTGAAACTGTATGCTAGAGTATTGGCTAATCGTCTAAAAGAGTGGATGGGTGCGTTGACGCCATTTGTGGTGAAACGTACGTCGGGAGGTTAACGCTAGGACGTCATCGCCATCCTAGTGTGGACGGGTGTTCGCTATGCCGGCCGGCTATTTGCTGCTTTTTAATCTACTCATGTAAGTTTTCTACCTTCTTTTATTAAATCATCCTGTCAGTATTACACTATGGTCAGTTTCTTTTTATCCACATGCCTGTGAGATGAGAGTTTGGGGTCCTTGCTATATCCTCTTAGCCACGCTGTATGCAGTCAAGCCACATCAGCTGGATTTCCCATACCAGGACGGAACACAGGCTGTTTTTTGTTTGCCTTGTGGTAAGCGCAATATTTGTGTGGTGGCGGATCTTTGAGTGTGGTGTCTCTCTCATCTTTACCACCAAATCTGGTTGTGTCCATTCATGGGTTTCTCTCTGGGACTGATTCTGGTCAATTATTATATATAAGGATTCCCATCCACTATATATGGACATCACTTTTTGATTTACAGTTATATGCATGGACTTTTCTGATTATTGTCATGTTTCACATACACACATGAATTTTTCAACAGAAGTTTTTGGGACATGGTTATAAGATTATTGTCAGGGAGCCACCGGCGCCAGACCTGGGCGTTTGCATGCGCCTATGCACCGGCGCGCTCCTGGGTGAACACTGCAACAAACTTCTGCTGTTTCCAGGCTTCAGCCCGGTGCTCGGGCGCACGCGGGTGCGTGGCGCGTGTGCGCCAAAGAGCGCATAAGAGTTTTGGCGCCAAAGAGCACATAAGAGTTTCCCTGTGCCATGGGCACATTGCTGCTTCGTCTCAGCTCTGTGATTCCTGTTAACCTGCACCTGATTGATTGTTACCTGATTTGACCCGGCTTGTCTGACCATCCGTCCCGCTTCAATCCGACCCGACCTGCCTGACTATTCTGCTGCTTCTGCCTGATACCGTTGCCGACCTCTGCTTGCCTACCAACTCTGCCTCTGCCTGCCGTTATTGCCTGTCTCACCTACCTGCTGACCCAGACTGTCTGATCCTGCTTGTGCCTGCTGTTTGTTCCTTGCTGTTGCACCTTCAGCTCCAGCTCCAGTGATCTCTGCATCTCCAGTGTTCCAGCCTGCTGCCTCCAGTCTCCACCTGACCTGCAGTCCAGCCATCCCTGGAGGGACCTCTACTTCACTTCAGCATCAGAGACTCTACTTTAACAGGCACTCCTACCCCACTGCGCTCAGGAGACCACTGTCCCCACTCCAGTGGCTCCTGAACCAGCGTTGTATGAGAGGTCTTCTCCTACAAGTCAGGCTCTACTACCAGGTACCTAACAATTATTTCACATATCTTACTTATATATAATTTAGCGCGGTTATTTCTTTTTCTTTTACCAAAATAATACATAATGTTAATATTAACTTAAAGTGTTGTTAGTCGCGTTTCAGTTAGTATCCATGGACACCATAGGAGAGCCAACCGGTGGATCTGTCAACCAACAAGCATATGGTGACAAACAATCACATGCGGGGACGTGTCTGGTAAAAAAGCCATAGAATGTGTTACGCCTGGAGCCATAATGGAGTGAGAAGTCCCGGTTACCAAGAAAAAGTAGGGAAGGGAAAAAATGAAAAGAAAGAAAAAGGGGGGGAGGGAAAGAAAGCAAGGAGAGGGGAGAGGAAGAGGGAAAGAGGCCAGGGAGAAGGGGGGGCGTAAAAAGAGGGGGCTAGTAGTATAGAAAAACCCTGTACAATAAAGCCTACCTCGATAAGAAATAAAAAATGCAGATAGCTGGACACCAGATGCTGCCAAGCTAAGCCTGAAAATAGCTAAGCCGCAATGGATAGTGAATGATCTAAATACAGATCTAAATACAGACAGATTGGGGTAAGGAGTCCCATAGGATTGGAGAGGCTCTGGAAAAGTCCTAGAGGCGAGCATAGGAGGAGGTGATGAGGGAGCTTAGAGAGCAGAAGGTCTTTAAAAGAACGAAGAGAGCAATTATATTGGTATTTTGACACTAGGTCAGTGATGTAGTTGGGGGCAGAGTTTTGGATGGCTTTGTAAGTAGTTGTTAGTATTTTGAATTTAATTTGTTGGGCGAGCGGAAGCCAGTGGAGGGAGTGATAGAGAGCAGACACAGAGCGATTGGTAAAGTGGATGAGTCTGGCAGCAGCATTTATGATGGATTGAAGGGGGGATAGACTATGTAGAGGTAAGCCAATGAGGAGGGAGTTGCAGTAGTCGAGGCGAGAGATGAGGGGTGTATTTTGGAGATGTTGCAGAGGTTGAGGCGGCAAGATTTGGACAGTGATTGGATGTGGGGCTTAAAGGAGAGTTCAGAGTCCAGAGTCCCTTCATAGAGAGCCACACTCCATGGGTTTCTCCTGCAGGGGACAGTGGGCCTGGGTATGGCCCCGGGAGTGACACCGCCAGCACAGCACACCCTCATTCCTTTGTTCCGAATAGGGATGAGCCGAACACCCCCCTGTTCGGTTCGCACCAGAACATGCGAACAGGAAAAAAGTTTGTTCGAACACGCGAACACCGTTAAAGTCTATCGGACACGAACATGAATAATCAAAAGTGCTAATTTTAAAGGCTTATATGCAAGTTATTGTCATAAAAATTGTTTGGGGACCTGGGTCCTGCCCCAGGGGACATGGATCAATGCAAAAAAAAGTTTGAAAAATGGCCGTTTTTTCAGGAGCAGTGATTTTAATAATGCTTAAAGTCAAACAATAAAAGTGTAATATCCCTTTAAATTTCGTATCTGGGGAGTGTCTATAGTATGCCTGTAAAGGGGCACATGTTTCCTGTGTTTAGAACAGTCTGACAGCAAAATGACATTTCGAAGGAAAAAACCCATTTAAAACCCATTTAAAACTACTCGCGGCTATTGCATTGCCGCCCGACAATACACATAGAAGTTCATTGATAAAAACGGCATGGGAATTCCCCACAGGGGAACCCCGGCCAAAATTATTTAAAAAAATGACGTGGGGGTCCCCCTAAATACGGTTCAGGAGGGGGGGCGCACTCTCAACCCCCCTCTTTTCCTGCGGCCTGCCAGGTTGTGTGCTCGGATAAGGGTCTGGTATGGATTTTAAGGGGAACCCTGCACCAAAAAAAAAAAAAAGCGGCGTGGGGTCCCCCAAAAAATCCATACCAGACCCTTACCCGAGCACGCAACCTGGCAGGCCACAGAAAAAGAGGGGGGGATGAGAGTGCGCCCCCCCTCCTGAACCGTACCAGGCCACATGCCCTCAACATTGGGAGGGTGCTTTGGGGTAGCCCCCCAAAACACCTTGTCCCCATGTTGATGAGGACAAGGGCCTCATCCCCACAACCCTGGCCGGTGGTTGTGGGGGTCTGCGGGCGGGGGGCTTATCGGAATCTGGAAGCCCCCTTTAACAAGTGGACCCCCAGATCCCGGCCCTCCCCCCTGTGTGAAATGGTAAGGGGGTACTTACCCCTACCATTTCACTAAAAAACTGTCAAAAATGTTAAAAATGACAAGAGACAGTTTTTGACAATTCCTTTATTGAAATGCTTCTTCTTTCCTCTATCTTCCTTCATCTTTTTCTTCTTCTGGTTCTTCCTCCGGCGTTCTCGTCCAGCATCTCCTCCGCGGCATCTTCTATCCTCTTCTCCTTGGGGCGCTCCACACCCATGGCATGGGGGGAGGCTCCCGCTCTTCTCTTCATCTTCTTCTTCATCTTCTTCTCTTCTTCTTTTCTTCTCTTCTTCATTTTCTTCTCCCGGCCGCTCAACACCCATGCTGGCATGGAGGGAGGCTCCCACTGTGTGACGGCGTCTCCTCGTCTGACGGTTCTTAAATAACGGGGGAGGGGCCACCCGGTGACCCCGCCCCCCTCTGACGCACGGTGACTTGACGGGACTTCCCTGTGACATCATGGGGAATGCCACAGGGAAGTCCCGTCATGGCCCGTGCGTCAGAGGGGGGCAGAGTCACCGGGTGGCCCCGCCCCTCGTTATTTAAGAACCGTCAGACGGGGAGATGCCATCACACAGCGGGAGCCTCCCTCCATGCCAGCATGGATGCAGAGCGGCCCAGAGAAGAAAATGAAGAAGAGAAGAAGAGAGGAAGAGAAGAAGAGAAGAAGATGAAGAAGATGAAGAGAAGAGCGGGAGCCTCCCCCCATGCCATGGGTGCGGAGCGGCCCAAGGAGAAGAAGATAGAAGACGCCATGGAGGAGATGCTGGACGAGAACGCCGGAGGAAGAACCAGAAGAACCAGAAGAAGAAGAAGATGAAGGAAGAAAGAAGAAGCATTTAAATAAAGGAGTTGTCAAAAACTGTCTCTTGTCATTTTTAACATTTTTGACAGTTTTTTAGTGAAATGGTAGGGGTAAGTACCCCCTTACCATTTCACACGGGGGGCCGGGATCTGGGGGTCCCCTTGTTAAAGGGGGCTTCCAGATTCCGATAAACCCCCGCCCGCAGACCCCCACAACCACTGGCCAGGGTTGTGGGGATGAGGCCCTTGTCCTCATCAACATGGGGACAAGGTGTTTTGGGGGGCTACCCCAAAGCACCCTCCCAATGTTGAGGGCATGTGGCCTAGTACGGTTCAGGAGGGGGGCCACACTCTCGTCCCCCCTCTTTTCCTGCAGCCTGCCAGGTTGCTTGCTCGGATAAGGGTCTGGTATGGATTTTTGGGGGGACTCCACGCCGTTTTTTTTTTTTTTTTGGCGTGGGGTTCCCCTTAAAATCCATACCAGACCTGAAGGGTATGGAATTTAGGGGGACCCCCACGTCATTTTTTTTTACATTTTGACCAGGGTTCCCCTTAATATCCATACCAGACCTGAAGGGCCTGGTATGGAATTTAGGGGGACCCCAACGTCATTTTTTTTTATAATTTTGGTTCGAGGTTCCCCTGTGGGGAATTCCCATGCCGTTTTTATCAATGAACTTCTATGTGTATTGTCGGCAATGCAATAGCCGCGAGTAGTTTTAAATGGGTTTTTTCCTTCGAAATGTAATTTTGCTGTCAGACTGTTCTAAACACAGGAAACATGTGCCCCTTTACAGGCATACTATAGACACCCCCCAGCTACGAAATTTAAAGGGATATTACACTTTTATTGTTTGACTTTAAGCATTATTAAAATCACTGCTCCTGAAAAAACGGTCGTTTTTAAAACTTTTTTTTGCATTGATCCAGGTCCCCAAACACTTTTTATGACAATAACTTGCATATAAGCCTTTAAAATTAGCACTTTTGATTTCTCCCATAGACTTTTAAAGGGTGTTCCGCGGCATTCAAATTTGCTGCGAACACCCCAAATTGTTCGCTGTTCGGCAAACTTGCGAACAGCCAATGTTCGAGTCGAACATGAGTTCGACTCGAACTCGAAGCTCATCCCTATCCAGGACTACACCTAGGACCTTGGCATGCGGGATGGGCTTATAGTTGTTCGATTTTGACAGAGCAATCAGGGGAAAAGGCACGAGGGTGAGGAAAAATGATAAGTTCGGTTTTGGATAGATAAAGTATGAGGAAGGGGTGTGAAATCCATACTGATATATCTGATAGTAAATTAGTGATAGGCGAGGAGACTGAAGGAGTGAGGTGAGGGGTAGAGAAATAGATTTGGGTTTCGTCAGCGTAGTCAAAACATAGCCAGAAATCAGGAACCGGAATGCATAGTCAGACAAGCCAAATGCCAGGGAGCCAGAGATGAACGTAGTAAAACAGCAAGCAGGATCTGGAGCCAGAAGGGATGTCAGCAAAGCAAGTCTTTTAACAGGAATGCAGGAGATAGTCTCTGTGATGTTGACTAAGGTGAAGGCATAGATCCCCTGGGCTGGACGGCTTAAGTGGGCAGGACTAACGAGCAGGATATCGGGATATCGTCAACAGCTGAGTAACTGTAGAGACAGCTCAGAGAAGGAAGGGCTGAGCCCAACCCTGACAGCCAGAAGGTTTGAGGCTTGTCTCTGTGCTTTCTGGCGTATTGTAAGTGGGATACTTTGTGGCATTTGCGTAGTAATGGCTTTCTTCTGGCGACTCGACCATGCAGCCCATCTTTCTTCAAGTGCCTCCTTATGTGCATCTTGAAACAGCCACACCACATGTTTTCAGAGAGTCCTGTATTTCACCTGAAGTTATTTGTTGGTTTTTCTTTGCATCCCGAACAATTTTCCTGGCAGTTGGGGCTGAAATTTTAGTTGGTCTACCTGACCGTGGTTTGGTTTCAACAAAACCCCTCATTTTTCACTTCTTGATTAGAGTTTGAACACTGCTGATTGACATTCTCAATTCTTTTCCTGTTTTATACAGTTAAACTACCTTTTCCCGCAGATCCTTTGACAATTCCTTTGCTTCCCCCATGACTCAGAATCCAGAAATGTCAGTGCAGCACTGGATGAAAGATGCAAGGTTCTGTCAGGAGTCCAGAAACTCATTTTATACACACACACTAATTATAAGTAAACAGATCACAGGTGAGGATGGTTACCTTTAATAGCTATTCAAACCCCTTTGTGTTAACTTGTGTGCATGTTATCAGGCCAAAATCACCAGGGTATGTAAACTTTTGATTAGGGTCATTTGGGTAGTTTCTGTTGCCATTATGATTTAACCACTTCTGGACCAGCCGCCGTAGTTTTACTGTGGCAGGTTTGCACGGCAGGGCAAATCGATGTTACCTTATGTCGCTTTCCCTTTTGGCCGCTAGGGGCGCACAGGCCCGCAGCGTGTGCCCGGAGCTGATGTGCGTGCGCGATGTAAACACACAAATCCTTCTTTCAGGGGAGTAGAGACAGATCGTTTGTTCATACGAAGTATGAACACCAATCTCTCTCTCTTCCTAGACAGTGCCATCCCCTTTACGATTAGAACACACCTAGGGAACACAGTTAACCCCTTGCCAGTGACATTTATACAGTAATCAGTGTATTTTTATAGCACTGATCTCTGTATAATTGTCAATGGTCCCAAAAATGTGTCAAAAGTGTCCAATTTGTCGCAGATTGCTACTAGTAAAAAAAACAAATAAAATAAAAATGCCATAAATCTATCCCCTATTTTTTAGCGCTATAACTTTTGTGCAAATCAATCAATATACGCTTATTGAGATTTTTTTTACAAAAATATGTAGAAGAATACATATCGGCCTAAACTGAGGAAAAAAATAGTTTTCTGAAAAAAAATGTGGGATATTTATTATAGCAAAAAGTAAAAGATATTGGGGGTTATTTACTAAAGGCAAATCCACTTTGCACTACAAGTGCAAACTACAAGTGCAAAGTGCACTTGAAATTGCACTGAAGGTGCATTTGGAAGTGCAGTTGCTGTAGATCCGAGGGGGACATGCAAGGAAAATAAAAAACAGCATTTTAGCTTGCACATGATTGGATAAAAAATCAGCAGAGCTTCCCCTCATTTCATATCTACCTATCAGATTTACAGCGAATGCACTTTCAGTGCAATTTCAAGTGCACTTTGAAGTGCAAAGTGTAGTGCAATGTGGATTTGCCTTTCGTAAATAACCCCCATTGTGTTTTTTTCAAAATTGTCGCTATTCTTTTGATTATAGTGCAAAAAAGAGGTGATCAAATACCACCAAAAGAAAGCTCTATTTGTGGGAAAAAAAGGATGTAAATTTTTTTTGGGTACAGCATCGCACGACCGTGCAATTGTCAGTTAAAGCGACGCAGTGGCGCAAAAAATGGCCTGGTCATCGAGCAGCCAAATCTTCCGGGGCTGAAGTGGTTAAAAAGAGTAAACACGGAGGGAGGGGCCTGATGTGGGCGGTGGATGGGAGTAGATGCTGAGCCCGCAAGCCAGCGAAGCTCCCTCTAGTATGCAGAAGGCCTAAGGAGAGGTCGCCTTACCCCCTCCACAAACTCCCCATCCCCGCGTCTATCCCCCGGTTGGGGGCCAGTTGGTGCTAAGCAGGAAGAACTGCGGTGGTTACAGAGGCAGGAGGCATCTGTATCCCCCTCACTTAGCGGGAGTAGTGCGCTCACCGGCTCTGGTGCTGCTGGTGGAGAGAGGAGGACGGCGAGGCAGCGGAGCACAGCTTGGAGTGCAGCGCTTGCAGCAGGACACCACCGGAGGAAGTAGAGAGACTCAGGAAGCCTGCAAGATGCTGGAAGCAGGAGAGAGGTGAGCTGAATAAAACACAGAAACGTGCTAGGAAAAAAAAAGGTGTATCCCTCCCAGCAGAACGGTAGACCCTCTCCCTTGGGCTCCCCTCCATTCTAACCCTGGCTGAATCCTGGCTGACAATCTGTTCGCAGGAAGGGGAGATTGTGGCTGCAAGGCGGTGAGTCCTTTTCTTTCCTATTGCTGTGTACAGACTGTTGGAGTGTTGGACTGCTAAATTCCCACGGGAAATAGAAATAAATGCTGATACTGCACCTGTAATCAGAAGGTTGCCAGAGAAGTTTTAACAAACTACCCCCCAGTTAGGGGATGAAAAAAACTGTCTAACCTGGTTGCATAAGATTGAGCCATCGGTATTGGACTGTGATAGTGAAATACTCAGTGAAATATTCACCAGTTACAGACAAAGATACATGGAGTAGGTTGGATACCCGAGGGTGCATATAAGGAACAGCCAAACTGTTAAACAGCCAAACAGCTAAACAGCCAAGTAAATTATTAAAAAAAAACCCCTAATAACAGACAGAAGAGCTAAAAGCCGCATCAGTAGCTCCATCAAAAAGACTGAGCCCCCCTTTTTTTTTCTAGGAAATAACTTGGACAGAGTAAAAAGTTTTTTTTTCCAGGGGTGACAACAGAGCAAAAGGTTGCAGAACGGTATACCCCCCTTGGTGAGGCAACCCTGAGGAAAGTGTGGAGGGGAAGGCATACCCAAAAGTAAAGAACAAAACTTAGTTTAAATATATATTCATTAACCAGCAGAAAAAAAAATGAGGGGTAAACCCGTGAGAGGGCAGGAGCAAACCCCCCTAAAGTGAGCTTCAGTCCGGGTTCCATTAAAAAATACATGACACAGGAGGGTCCAAAAGAAAGCCCGGAGAAACAGTCGGGGGCCAAAAGTAAAGTCCCAGAGGGCTCACAAAAGAATGGTCAGAAAAAACAGTAAGTATAAACACCAGGCCCACCTCCTGACCTGTGAACAAAATAGATGACAGCACCAACCACATAAAGTATCGATCACAAGTACAATATAACCACAGCCCAAAGTCATGTGCGACATACAACCGCCTGGATGTGGGAAATGTACCACTTATTATTATTATTATTATTCAGGATTTATATAGCGCCAACAGTTTAGGCAGTGCTTTACAATATAAAAGGGAGACAATACAGTTATAATACAATAAAATACAAAAGGATTAAGAGGGCCCTGCTCAGAAGAGCTTACAATCTAATAGGGTGGGGCAGATGGTACAAAAGGTTGTAACTGTGGGGAATGAGCTGGTGGAAGTGGTAGGAGATTAGTTGGAGACGTGATAGGCTTTCCTGAAGAGATGAGTTTTCAGGGATTGCCTGAAGGTAGCAAGAGTAGGGGATAGCCGGATAGATGGAGGTAGCGAGTTCCAGAGGATAGGAGAGGCTCTGAAGAAATCCTGGAGACGAGCATGGGAGGAGGAGATGAGAGAGCTTGAAAGCAGGAGGTCCTGAGAAGAGCGGAGAGGTCGATTTGGGTGATATTTGGAGACAAGATTAGTGATGTAGCTTGGGGCAGAGTTGTGAATGGCTTTGTATGTTGTGGTTAGAATTTTGAATTTAATTCGCTGGGTGATTGGGAGCCAGTGTAGGGATTGAAGTAGAGGGTTGGCAGACACTGGGCGGTTGGTAAGGTGGATAAGTCTGGCAGCAGCATTCATGATAGACTGAAGAGGGGATAGCCTATGGAGAGGCAAGCCAATGAGAAGGGAGTTGCAATAGTCAAGGCGAGAGATAACAAGGGAGTGAATGAGGAGCTTGGTGGTTTCATTTGTTAAAAAAGGGTGAATTTTAGAGATGTTACAGGGGTGAATTCTACAAACTTTTGACAGCGATTGGATTTGAGGCTGAAATGACAAGTCAGAGTCTAGGATTACACCAAGTACCCTGACATGAGGGGAGGGACTGATAGTTCCATTGTTGATTTTGATGGAAAAGTCATGGAGGGGGGCACGGGCGGGGTGGAATATTAATAGCTCAGTTTTAGAGAGATTTAGTTTAAGGAAGTGGTGCGACATCAATGATGATATGTCAGTTAGTAAGTTAGTAATGCGAGAGGAGACTGAAGGAGTGAGGTGAGGAGTAGACAGATAGATTTGGGTGTCATCAGCGTATAAGTGGTATTGGAAGCCGTGGGCAGTTATTAAGTGACCAAGGGAGGAGGTGTAGATAGAGAAGAGAAGGGGTCCAAGAACCGAGCCTTGGGGGACCCCCACAGAAAGGGGCAGTGGAGAGGAGGAGACACAATTGTAGGTGACACTGAAGGAGCGCTGTGATAAATAGGCAGAGAACCAGGATAGAGCAGAATCTCGGAGGCCAAGGGAATGTAGTTTATTGAGAAGGAGCGGGTGGTCAACAGCATCAAAGGCCGCAGAGAGGTCAAGTAGTAGGAGTATGGAGTACTGGCTGTTGGTTTTAGCAGTTAGTAAATCGTTAGTGAGTTTTAGTAAGGTAGTTTCCATGGAGTGCTGCGAGCGAAAGCCAGACTGTAAGGGGTCAAGAAGGTTATTTTCATTGAGGTAGGAGCTAAGACTGTTGTAGACTAAGCGTTCTACAAGTTTAGAGGTGAATGGGAGCAATAAGATGGGTCTTAAGTTATTCAGGTCGGTAGGGTCCAGTGAGGGCTTTTTAAGAATGGGAGTGATCTGCGCATGTTTTGGAGGGGAGGGGAAAATGCCACTAGAGAGGGAGAGATTGAAGATATGGGTGAGGGAGCATAGGATAGAAGAAGAGGGTGACCGTAGTAGTTGTGAGGGAACAGGATCCAAGGGACAATTGGTTAGGTGGGCATCCGAGAAAATTTTTGTAACCAGTAGCCAATTCAAAAGAGGAGAGTGTTGAATGTTCTGCTAGGCAAGGTATGATGGGTGGGGAAGACGTATGCACAGTGGAGATGTCCTCACGAATTGCATCGATCTTGTCTTTGAAGTGATTGGCAATCTCTTGGGCAGTTAGTGAGTTAGTGGGTAGAGGGGGTGGTGGACGGAGCAGAGAGTTAAAGGTTGAGAAGAGCCGACGGGGACTGGATGACAAGGAATTAATAAGAGAGACAAAGTAGGCTTGTTTGGCAGCATGGAGGCATGAATTGTATTTTAGAAGGGCTGATTTATATAGGGTGAAGTCTTGCAGGCATTTGGTTTTACACCACAGTTGTTCAAGAGCACGGCAATGTCTCTTGAGATTTCTAGTGTTGTCAGTTTGCCAGGGTTGTAACAGTCGGGGCCTGATTCTGCGTGTGGTTAGAGGAGCAAGTGCATCTAGTGATGATGAGAGTGAACTGTTGTAGACAGAAGTGGCCAGGTCAGGACAGGACAGGGGAGAGATTATGTCATATAGGTGGTCAGTAGCAGAATAGAGAAGAGAAGGGTTAAAGTGGCGAAGGTTTCTACAATTAATTGTTTGCTGCTTGGAGGGATGGGTGGTTGGTGGCAAGGATACAGTGAAAGTAATGAGGTTGTGATCAGATAGAGGAAAGGCGGTGTTGGTGAGGTTGCCAGGGTTGCAGAGATGGGAGAATACAAGGTCAAGGGTATTACCATTGGAGTGAGTGGAAGTATGTGTCCATTGGGTTAGGTCAAAAGATGAGGTTAAGTCGAGAAGTTTAGCTGTAGTTGGGCTGTTAACATTGACAGGAATGTTAAAGTCACCAAGAATAATGGTGGGTATTTCAGAGGAGAGAAAGTAGGGTAGCCAGGTAGCAAAGTCATCAAGAAAGCGCGATACCGGTCCTGGAGGCCTATAAATTGCTGCAATCCTCAGAGAAATGGGAGAGAACAGACGAATACAGTGCATCTCGAAAGAAGAGAGGGATAGAGAGGAAGGGACAGGAAGAACTTAACATCTCTCCGAGTCACACCTACCAATGCGCCAGACCGCTTCCTGTCTAAGACCCGGCATGAACGCCTCCATGGCTGCCCCCATCCAAAAGACTGACAAGAGAAACTTTCGGGTCATACCCAGCTGCTGACACACATCTTCAGACACAGGTACACTCTGGAGCTGTGATAAGGACGCACCTGTCCTAACAAATTAAAAAGGACTCCTAAACCCCAGGCTGCATGTCCTGACCAAAGAAAGCTAATGCAAATGCTGCCCGTAATAAAGCCCATGCATAAATAGAACGTAGACCTTCTCCAAACTGGGATACAAAAACCTCTAACATCTTACAGGTGACCAGGCGCCTACCATACCCTTACTTGTACCCATCCTGTACCCTGACACCGTTCATTTTACCCTAACCTCTTTGGCGTGGTAACGTTGCCCTTGACACTTAAAAAAAAAGGCCAAACCCGCCAACCCATGGTAAAAGGCAGCTGCTGAGATACCCAGTCTCATACCACGTTAATAATCAAGATAACTGCATAGGCTGCATAATGACCTTCTGGGGCCATGACAATCCCGTTAATAAAGCAAACCATTCCTGCCATATCGTTTGAGTAGGCATACCAAGTAGCCATACGCACAAGTTGCTTGATACTCTTTGTTACATACCCAATGTAATGCCTGCTAATGATCCCAACTCCTGGAACTTGTCCCACTGAAAATGAGACAAAGCGTCAGACAAAATGTTATCACACCCTGATAAGAGTACAGCATAGATGAATGCATCCATTGTAAGCCACGCAGTACCCAATGTCGCAACAACCTGATCACCGGCACGTATGTCGTTGTCAGTAGATAAACCACCTGTACCACCCCCACATCGACCCAGTTGCCTCGGACCTTTTGGTTGCTGAAGGATTCCCTCTGAATTTTCAAGGCCGCTACAATTGGAACAATTCCTCACGAAGACAGGTTCTGCAGAAACCCTGCCTAGCAACAAGCTGGGGGGACTGAGCTGCGCTCCATATTCCCCTGAAACACTGCTACAGCCCCGTGGAGCCTGCAGCATGCGTGACTAGTTCCAAGTCAAAATCGCTGATGGGACATGACATAAAAAAGCAAGCCCGCTTTACGATTCTAGGAAATCCTGCCTCACCTACAAGTCCTCCCTGTAATCCTTATTACGGCTAAACGTGAGTAGGAGCTCGTACTCCCGTAGCTACTGCCGTCAGCCGAAGGCAAAATAAACCTTACCCATGGGGATTATGCTGCAGCAAGCCACATTCAGCTACCCAGCGAATATTGTAGTTGACGTAACTGTACCTTGCTTACTCTAAAGGTCCCTTGCACCTCGTCTTTTTAGCCTCCCTGGCTTGTCCCTCGGCAGCCCGCATTCATCCCAATAGAATCAATTGCAATTCACAGGAATGTAAAGTTGCCGTGGGGGCCCACTGTTATCCTCGGCTAAAGGAACCCCAAAACATACCGCCAAATGTCGCAACTTTCAACAAGACTGCGAAGATATTGTAACCCACTGGACCAACCCTAACAAACTGATCCATCTAATGCATGCCAGATTCGATACCCAAAACATCCCAGACTGCCCCTTATAAGAAGGAGCTGAACGTTTTGAAGAAGGCACACTAAAATGGAGCAACCCATCAGCGGTCAATGATCCACCTACTGTGCCCCATTCCCTATGCCGCTCATCAGCTGCAAGCTGGCCAGATGTACCAAAATAGTTGAAAAGCCCACACAATGTCTGACTGGGCCAACAATGACCCCTACCCATACCGCCGCACTTATGCAACCGCTCCATTGAAAGAAGTGTACGTTACCCCCCCCTCTTCCGGAGCAATTGAATCACTGACCAGCCCACCTTACCGACAGGCAGGTGATGAATTAATTAGAGCTTGTTGGGCTCTTTCTGGGGAACCACTTATAGTGGAGAGACCACCCTACCTGGAAGCGGCCTACTAAAGATGGCTGGCCATGAGCTCCTTCCCTAGTTTTCTCAAAACCACTGCTGGATGAACCAGGGCCACCTGTAAATTGTCAGCCCCCAGGCGGGACCGTCTTCAACCCACCAGGTATTATCAAACCCTTAGTTAACCGGCCCTTAACATGTGCGCCGCTGCTCGGTTCGGGTATCTACTGGGGAAAGAAAACATCCTTTCCAACCGCCCCGGCGTAGTCTCTCTTGCTACCAAAAACTACGCATGTACTTTTCCACTCTCAAAAACCTCTGGACAGTTAAAGGGATCCCACTCGCCTGAACCCATGTGTTTTTACTCGATAGTTTGTCCCAAATTTACACTAGCCTGAAACTGATTAGGAGCCCACGACGCTGTCATACAGCTTCATCCCCCGGCTGATGTCCTTATGGGCCCAGCGTAATGACAGTCGAACGGCCATCCGCTGCCCAAACTATTCGTCCCGCCTAAGCCAAGTACACCACCATAAATCCAGTGTGTTGACCAACGCCTGCAAGTAAACTAACCAAGCCGAACAGTGTTTGGGTTTGTTTTCCTTTATTACGCTCGCCCATATGGTGAACGCCTGTATCTAAGTGGCAGAGGTACAGGGAATCAACCGATACCTATGTTGTTCCTAATCCTCCTTATTCTAATCTGGCTTCAACCTAGCCAGGTTGAACTTCTCCAAATGCCATAACGTGAATATCGCTACACCTTCACCTTTTGAATATTTATTGGTATTGCTGTCTGCACATGAGGGGCTCCAGGGGGCCCTCAAAGCAGATGTGTACCACTTTCGCGGAATCCACCAACCTGACCGAGTCCGCTGTTTCGTCCCCTGTCTTGCCCTGGCTATTCTGAGTTTATTTTGATAAACCGAGAGACTCACCGACTGCCATGGCCGTCCCTGTGGCTGTCACAGCCGTATCTCCCGCAACCCTGGAGGTGCCCCCTGCCAGAGGTGTGTAATGCGTCACTGCCCATACCTGCCAAGGACTACTTCCTGTGCTCAGCTCAAAGCACTGCCCCAACTCCTTTGAGCCCTACCACTAACTCACCTTGCCCCCATGGATCCTGTCTTGAATACTGTCTCTTTGTGCGGCACGGGAGTAGACCTGTCCCCCCCCCCGGCTCCTGCAAATTATCCCTAACCCTGATGGCCCCGGTTGACTACCCTGACCCAACTGACTATACAGTAAAGTATAAAGAAAAGTAAAGACATACACCCACCAGGCTGCCCAGGCCAGGGCCCACCAGCCGTCACTCACCGCTGCTGGATGTCCTTCATCGCCACCTTCCGACCCGGACCGTTCACCTTCATGTCTGTCGCTGCCCATTGTCATTCGACTGATCACAGGCTGCATCCCCGATGGACCTGCTCCGTTTGCCGTGAGTCTGTGGCGCTGCTCTCACTCTGTCCTCCGACCAGTCCCGCCAGACCCGCTCATTGGCCCTCGTGATGGGCACCTGCACCTCCTATTGGACTGTGTCCTCGTCACCCTCCTCAGCCGTCGCTCACCCCACACCCTGTGCTTTATGTGTACCTTCTTCCGGGCTGCGTGTGACTGTGGGCTGTGCTGGCTGTCTGGCCCCCATCCTGCAGTTTGGTATTCCCTCGCTGGGCCGGCTGGCCACTTGCACTGTGCTCCTGTAAAAGCCAGGGGAGCAGAGCCATACGCTGTACAGGGCTCCCCCCCGCCGTGTCCCTGCCTCTTTGCCGAGTGCCACTCTCCTCCCTGTACTTGTTACTCTGGCTCCACTGTGCCCTGGGGGTTGGGGGGTTCACTTCTCTGGTGTGTGCCCCTTCCTCACATACAGAAACAACACATGCTTATGTTATCATCCCAGCAAGACTGAGTGCCACAGCCCTCAGTCTGCCTCTTTTAATCAAAGACAACAAAAGCATTCACAAACAGGAAGCCCTGGCCCCAACAGCCAATCGCTTCCTTCACAGGATATGACCTCACAGGATATGACCAAACAAGCATATGACCATATAAGGATTTAATAACACACAAAACAACCACCAATTACTACAGGACATGATACAATATACAATAATCAAATGCGATGACTAGAGTTCCTCGTGGATGGGAGATTATCTGCAGGTGTACGTCATGGCACCCCAAACATGTTGATCAGGCATACCGGGGCGACAAGAGGAAACAACCACTAAACTGATAATGTCTTTGCAGAGCGAACGCATCCCCATCAGACGATCGTTCTGTGCATTGCACAGGGGCCCTTTTCTGGCGGACATGTCCTCTCTCCACAAACACCTCTCTCCAAACACCAGGAAGTTTTCCACTACCTAACAGGTCTCAACCAGAGTTAGTCTGCTCCAGTCAGCTCTTTAGAGCGGGCTGCGATTGAACAGACACTGGGAGACTCTTATAACAATACATTAATATAAAATTTTTCACAACACACAACAACCATGGCGCCGGGATGATTGAAGTGCTAACACCAGGTGTTTGGAGTATCTTTATCTGCTGATTGTTAAACTTTCTAGAATACACATTTCTATTGTTGTGTAGGATCTGGGCCTGCTGTCCCTCCCTCTCCCTCCATCCCTTGTTCATCTCAGATGCTAACCACACCACCTTAGAGCCACGCCCACTATTTATCTGAAACCATGCCCATTTTCACCCATTGGGAGGGGTCAAAAAGGAAGGGCGAGGTCTGGCGCCCCCAGCCTAAAACTTCACCAGCCGCCACTGCTTTTTAAAAGAAATCTGCCTAAATAAGATTCCAGAGGACAAACTTAGTTATTTAGAGGCCCCCAAAACAGAAGAGGAGATAATAAAAATCTTAAAAGAAACACCGGGGGGAGAAGCCCAGGATCAGATGGTCTGAGGACATTCTACTACAAAAAATTAAAGACATCCTAATTCCTAAACTCTGCTCCTATATGAACGGGATTGGAGCTAAATTGGAGATGCGGAAGGAGGCGCTGGAGGCCGCTATTACTATCATACCGAAGGAAGGTAAAGACAGTACACTCTGTTCCAGTTGTAGACCCATTTCACTATTAAATACCGACACCAAGTTGTTCGCGAAGGTACTCACAGATAGGATGAAAACTATAATGAATGATCTGGTTCATACAGACCAGGTAGGTTTTATCCCAGGCAGGGAAGGGAGGGATAATGGAATTAGAATGCTCCTGGTCATATCGACGCCGAAAAAGCATTTGACAGAATAGACTGGGGCTTCATGTAGAGCACACTGGAGGAAATAGGACTAGGACTCAAAACGACTAACTGGATCAAAGCGTTATATAATTGACTTACTGCGAGGGTGAAGTTAAATGGGGTGGTCTCAGGATAGTTCGAGATGTATAACGGTACGAGACAGGGGTGTCCCTTGTCCCCCCTACTGTTTGTGTTGGCGCTGGAACCCCTCTTGGTGGGGATAAGGAGGAACCCAAGCATTAGGGGGATTAATGTAGGGGAGGAGGACCACAAGTTAGTGGCCTATGCGGACAATATTCTATTTTTTATAACTAGTCCCAGGATAACCCTCCCAAATCTAATGAAATCCTTAAAAGAATACGGAGTGATATCCAATTTTAAAATGAATCCGGCTAAATCAGAAACCAAGTCAAAAGGACTTCCCATTTGTGTGGGGGAAAAAAAAATTGAAGTACTTAAGAGTTAAGATAACAACATCTATGGAGACACTATACCAATTAAATTTCTTCCCATTTCCTACTTAACGATATTAAAATAGAACTTCATAAAATAACACCAGGACAGTTATCCTGTATGGGAAGAATAACATTTTTTAAAATGGTAATTCTACCTAAAATAATGTATAAGATGCAAATGCTCCCAATTATACTCCCACAGGCATTCTTCAAAACGTTACAAACACTGTTCTTAAGATTCATTCGGAGAGGAAAACAAACACGTATTAGTTTGTCACTGCTGACAAATGGATTGGGTGAATGGGGGTTGGGTGCATTTGATATTAGAAATTATTAAAATGCTATAATTCTCCAAGAGTAATAGAATGGGCAAAAAATAATAAGGAAAACAGATGGGTAAATATGGAAAGCACCATCAGCAAAGTCACACTGGGGAAAATAATATGGATACCTGCACAATTAAGAGAATTAAGTGAAGACACGCACAGTATCACATTTAATGCACTGATAATATGGGACAAGATACATAAAAGGAATGGAGATATTGAATTCCATATTTATATCAATGAGATTCAAGCGTACCATCGTGAGGACTTTCTAATTAAACTACCGTGCCCCATAGGATGTATGTATATATATGTGTATATGTATGCGGGCATGCATATATGTATATATATGTGTGTGTGTGTGTGTGTGTGTGTGTGTGTGTGTGTGTATATATATATATATACTGTGTATATATATATATATATATATATATATATATATATATATATATATATATATATATATATATATATATGTATGTGTGTGTGTGTGTGTATATATGTGGGTATATATATATAAATGTTTTAATATCATGATAGGACACAGCTAATGTTGTTTTTCCAGTACACTGAATGGAACCAGGAAAGGTCCCCAGGTGTTAATTGAATCAAAGAGTATTGGCAGACATTGTGTCTCTCGAGTCCTTGAATTGCTAATATATGTTATATCACAGAGGGCTGACGGTTGGAAATCAAGTAAGACAAAGACAATTCCATAGCTCAACTTACCAACCAGTCTGCTGACCAACCAAATTAGCCTGTCTAACCGTCTGTTAAATGCAGGGGTTTAGTTAGCACACATTTGCAAACGCATGTGAAAGCTGCAAGGCCTCGTCAAGGCACCCTGTATTACTTGCAGTCCTAACACTAAATATATAAGTGTCTCCACAGTGGAAGCACATGCATTGAATGGATAGGTGTGAGACAGGTGAGCCTGGAGGCCGCCCTAGCCCCCTTAAAGGGACAGGACACACACTGGACACCCAGCAATGGCAGCAAAGGCGTCCAGTGTGTCCCCGACCCAAATATACACATGGTAACAAGACATGGCCACCGCCCACACCCATAACTGGCCTTCACAGTAAGGAGCACATGGAGGGCATATACATGTAAGACAAAGACAATTCCATAGCTCAACTTACCAACCAGTCTGCTGACCAACCAAATTAGCCTGTCTAACCGTCTGTTAAATGCAGGGGTTTAGTTAGCACACATTTGCAAACGCATGTGAAAGCTGCAAGGCCTCGTCAAGGCACCCTGTATTGCTTGCAGTCCTAACACTAAATATATAAGTGTCTCCACAGTGGAAGCACATGCATTGAATGGATAGGTGTGAGATAGGTGAGCCTGGAGGCCGCCCTAGCCCCCTTAAAGGGACAGGACACACACTGGACACCCAGCAATGGCAGCAAAGGCGTCCAGTGTGTCCCCGACCCAAATATACACATGGTAACAAGACATGGCCACCGCCCACACCCATAACTGGCCTTCACAGTAAGGAGCACATGGAGGGCATATACATGTAAGACAAAGACAATTCCATAGCTCAACTTACCAACCAGTCTGCTGACCAACCAAATTAGCCTGTCTAACCGTCTGTTAAATGCAGGGGTTTAGTTAGCACACATTTGCAAATGCATGTGAAAGCTGCAAGGCCTCGTCAAGGCACCCTGTATTACTTGCAGTCCTAACACTAAATATATAAGTGTCTCCACAGTGGAAGCACATGCATTGAATGGATAGGTGTGAGACAGGTGAGCCTGGAGGCCGCCCTAGCCCCCTTAAAGGGACAGGACACACACTGGACACCCAGCAATGGCAGCAAAGGCGTCCAGTGTGTCCCCGACCCAAATATACACATGGTAACAAGACATGGCCACCGCCCACACCCATAACTGGCCTTCACAGTAAGGAGCACATGGAGGGCATATACATGTAAGACAAAGACAATTCCATAGCTCAGTCTGCTGACCAACCAAATTAGCCTGTCTAACCGTCTGTTAAATGCAGGGGTTTAGTTAGCACACATTTGCAAACGCATGTGAAAGCTGCAAGGCCTCGTCAAGGCACCCTGTATTACTTGCAGTCCTAACACTAAATATATAAGTGTCTCCACAGTGGAAGCACATGCATTGAATGGATAGGTGTGAGACAGGTGAGCCTGGAGGCCGCCCTAGCCCCCTTAAAGGGACAGGACACACACTGGACACCCAGCAATGGCAGCAAAGGCGTCCAGTGTGGAAATCAAGAGATAGTTAAACAGGTAATCAGGCTCTCAGACAGAATGGCACCGGACCTCTTAAAATCTTAGCATGAACTTCTAGACAGCTTCAGATGTGACCAATCAGAATTGAAGGCAACTGTAAGCCAATGAACTTTAGGCTTCAGGGGTAGCCAATCAGGATTCAATGCCACTTCTAAACCAATAAGGTAGCCTTGAGTTCTGATTGGTGGGAGTGGGTTCTAACAATATAAAACCAAAAACCTGGAGAGGCTAGCACTCTTCGTCTGACGGTCTAGATGAAGGATGGTTGCGTAAGACTTCTCCATACAATGTATCGCTATGTCTATTTTCTTTCCTGTAACTTTTTCTACTGTAGGATTTTGCCTTAATATATTATTAATCTCTTGATAGCATGGGTATAGCAATATTTATTATCATTGGTAACATTGTTGTTTTTAAGGTTGTATCATTTATGTTATAGTTGCTAATCTCATATTAATACAAGTTTCTTTTCTGTACAATAGTAAGTTTAAATAAATGAGATTGTTACCCTTTTCGCACAGGTATCATTCGTCCTTAATTTCATGGGTTGATTCATATATAAATAAAAGGTTTTAATCACTTATGTATCATTAAGTATATAAGTGAGATAGGTATAAAGGTAGCATTATCAAAGGGAAAAATGGGGATACAACTCACCTCTGATACCACTGAAAGACACAAAATATTTTACACCTGGGATTGAGAGAATGTTTGGAAAATGGATCATACAAGAAAATGTACAATTGAAAGATGTAATGGAGCAAGATAAAATGTGCATGTATCAGGAATTAAAACATAAAAATGAATTGATTGTGATTGATAGGTGGCGGTATACTCAGCTAAAGCATTTTTTCGATGCATTGCCCCAGCCTATTAGAACGGCAGAGAACCTACTTCCTTTGGGAAAACTATGTGTGGATACAGGAAGGAAGAGGGTGATTGCTGTGATTTATAAAATATTGAGAGACATGAAAGGGCTGGGGATACATTTATAGGGAAATGGGAAAAGGAATTGGGAACACAGGTGAATGATTTAGAGATTAGGTAATTACTGAGGAGGGCCCATTCCATGTCGGTAAATAGCAATACAATAGAACTGAATTATAAGTGTCTGGCCCGATGGTACATAACCCCCGACCAGGCACACAAATGCCAAAAGGAGACATCGCAGCTATGCTGGCAGGGATGTGAAGAAATTGGGACTATGGCCTATATATGGTGGACATGCCCCAAAGAAATATTTGGGAGAGATTAGGCAAATAATCAAAGAGATAATGAATATAGATGTCCCAGACGATTCGTGGGGGTGTTTGTTCCATGGGATTAGAATGCCAATTAAACAGTAAAAGAGAACTTTGCTCCCACAGCTCTTAGATGCTGCCAAAAGCCAAATATCCAGACACTGGCAAGAACTGTAAAGGCCCACAGTGAAGAACTGGTGTAAAAAAATAAATGAAACTTATAACTTAGAATATTTAAGGTTCAATGGTGAGATGGGAATGGTGGAGTTTGAAGAGAAGTGGAGGAAATGGGTAGAATATAAGTACTCCTTAACCACTTGCCGACCGCCTACCGCATATATACTGCGGCAGAATGGCACGGGCAGGCAAAATCACGTACCCGTACGTGATCTGCCTCCCGCGGGCGGGGGGTCCGATCGGACCCCCCCCCGGTGCCATCGGCGGTCGGCATTTGACTGGGAGCGTCGGGAGGCGAGGGGGAGACCATCCGATCGTGGCCCCCCCCTCGCGATTGCTCCCAGCCAATGGGAATCCTCCTCTGCCTGTGTGTCGTTTCACACAGGCAGAGGATGTGATGTCATCTCTCCTCGGTCTGGCAGTTTCCGTTCCAGCGCCGAGGAGAGAAGACAAGTGAGTGCACCAAACACACACACACACAGTAGAACATGCCAGGCATACCTTACACCCCGATCCCCCCCCCGATCGCCCCCCGATCCCCCCCCCAATCACCCCCCCCCCTGTCACAAACTGACATTAGCAGTATTTTTTTTTTTTTTTTTCTGATTACTGCATAGTGTCAGTTTGTGACAGTTAGTGTTAGGGCAGTGAGTATTACCCCCCTTTAGGTCTAGGATACCCCCCTAACCCCCCCCTAATAAAGTTTTAACCCCTTGATCACCCCCCCTCACCAGTGTCGCTAAGCGATCATTTTTCTGATCGCTGTATTAGTGTCGCTGGTGACGGTAGTTAGGGACGTAAATATTTAGGTTCGCCGTCAGCGTTTTATAGCGTCAGGGACCCCCATATACTACCGAATAAATGTTTTAACCCCTTGATTGCCCCCTAGTTAACCCTTTCACCACTGATCACCGTATAACCGTTACGGGTGACGCTGGTTAGTTCGTTTATTTTTTATAGTGTCAGGGCACCCGCCGTTTATTACCGAATAAAGGTTTAGCCCCCTGATCGCCCGGCGGTGATATGCGTCGCCCCAGGCAGCGTCAGATTAGCGCCAGTACCGCGAACACCCACGCACGCAGCATATGCCTCCCTTAGTGGTATAGTATCTGATCGGATCAATATCTGATCCGATCAAATCTATACTAGCGTCCCCAGCAGTTTAGGGTTCCCGAAAACGCAGTGTTAGCGGGATCAGCCCAGATACCTGCTAGCACCTGCCTTTTGCCCCTCCGCCCAGCCCAGCCCAGCCCACCCAAGTGCAGTATCGATCGATCACTGTCACTTACAAAACACTAAACGCATAACTGCAGCGTTCGCAGAGTCAGGCCTGATCCCTGCTATCGCTAACAGTTTTTTTGGTAGCGTTTTGGTGAACTGGCAAGCACCAGCCCCAGGCAGCGTCAGGTTAGCGCCAGTACCGCTAACACCCACGCACGCACCGTATACCTCCCTTAGTGGTATAGTATCTGATCCGATCAGATCTATACTAGCGTCCCCAGCAGTTTAGGGTTCCCAAAAACGCAGTGTTAGCGGGATCAGCCCAGATACCTGCTAGCACCTGCGTTTTGCCCCTCCGCCCGGCCCAGCCCACCCAAGTGCAGTATCGATCGATCACTGTCACTTACAAAACACTAAACGCATAACTGCAGCGTTCGCAGAGTCAGGCCTGATCCCTGCGATCGCTAACAGTTTTTTTGGTAGCGTTTTGGTGAACTGGCAAGCACCAGCCCCAGGCAGCGTCAGATTAGCGCCAGTACCGCTAACACCCACGCACGCAGCATACGCCTCCCTTAGTGGTATAGTATCTGATCGGATCAATATCTGATCCGATTAGATCTATACTAGTGTCCCCAGCAGTTTAGGGTTCCCAAAAACGCAGTGTTAGCGGGATCAGCCCAGATACCTGCTAGCACCTGCGTTTTGCCCCTCCGCCCAGCCCAGCCCAGCCCACCCAAGTGCAGTATCGATCGATCACTGTCACTTACAAAACACTAAACGCATAACTGCAGCATTCGCAGAGTCAGGCCGGATCCCTGTGATCGCTAACAGTTTTTTTTGTAGCGTTTTGGTGAACTGGCAAGCACCAGCGGCCTAGTACACCCCGGTCGTAGTCAAACCAGCACTGCAGTAACACTTGGTGACGTGGCGAGTCACATAAGTGCAGTTCAAGCTGGTGAGGTGGCAAGCACAAGTAGTGTCCCGCTGCCACCAAAAAGACAAACACAGGCCCGTCGTGTCCATAGTGCCCTTCCTGCTGCATTCGCCAATCCTAATTGGGAGCCCACCGCTTCTGCAGCGCCCGTACTTCCCCCATTCACATCCCCAACCAAATGCAGTCGGCTGCATGAGAGGCATTTTCTTTATGTCCTCTCGAGTACCCCTACCCAACGAACCCCCCAAAAAAGATGTTGTGTCTGCAGCTAGCGCGGATTTAGGCGTGACACCCGCTATTATTGTCCCTCCTGTCCTGACAATCCTGGTCTTTGCATTGGTGAATGTTTTGAACGCTACCATGCACTAGTTGAGTATTAGCGTAGGGTACAGCATTGCACAGACTAGGCGCCATTTCACAGGGTCTCCCAAGATGCCATCGCATTTTGAGAGACCCGAACCTGGAACCGGTTACCGTTATAAAAGTTAGTTACAAAAAAAAGTGTAAAAAAAAAAAAACACAAACAAAAATATAAAATAAAAATAGTTGTCGTTTTATTGTTCTCTCTCTCTCTATTCTCTCTCTATTGTTCTGCTCTTTTTTACTGTATTCTATTCTGCAATGTTTTATTGTTATTATGTTTTATCATGTTTGCTTTTCAGGTATGCAATTTTTTATACTTTACCGTTTACTGTGCTTTATTGTTAACCATTTTTTTGTCTTCAGGTATGCCATTCACGACTTTGAGTGGTTATACCAGAATGATGCCTGCAGGTTTAGGTATCATCTTGGTATCATTCTTTTCAGCCAGCGGTCGGCTTTCATGTAAAAGCAATCCTAGTGGCTAATTAGCCTCTAGACTGCTTTTACAAGCAGTGGGAGGGAATGCCCCCCCCCCCCCAACATCTTCCGTGTTTTTCTCTGGCTCGCCTGTCTCAACAGGGAACCTGAAAATGCAGCCGGTGATTCAGCCAGCTGACCATAGAGCTGATCAGAGACCAGAGTGGCTCCAAACATCTCTATGGCCTAAGAAACCGGAAGCTACGAGCATTTTATGACGTAGATTTCGCCGGATGTAAACAGCGCCATTGGGAAATTGGGAAAGCATTTTATCACACCGATCTTGGTGTGATCAGATGCTTTGAGGGCAGAGGAGAAATCTAGGGTCTAATAGACCCCAATTTTTGCAAAAAAGAGTACCTGTCACTACCTATTGCTATCATAGGGGATATTTACATTCCCTGAGATAACAATAAAAATGATTTAAAAAAAAAAAAATGAAAGGAACAGTTTAAAAATAAGATAAAAAAATAATAATAATAAAGAAAAAAAAAAAAAATAAATAAAAAAAAAAGCACCCCTGTCCCCCCTGCTCTCGCGCTAAGGTGAACGCAAGCGTTGGTCTGGCGTCAAATGTAAACAGCAATTGCACCATGCATGTGAGGTATCGCCGCGAAGGTCAGATCGAGGGCAGTAAGTTTAGCAGTAGACCTCCTCTGTAAATCTAAAGTGGTAACCTGTAAAGGCTTTTAACCACTTGCCGACCGCCTAACGCAGATATACTGCGGCAGAATGGCACGGGCAGGCAAAATCACGTACCCATACGTGATCTGCCTCCCGCGGGCGGGGGGTCCGATCGGACCCCCCCCCGGTGCCATCGGCGGTCGGCATCTGACTGGGAGCGTCGGGAGGCGAGGGGGAGACCATCCGATCGTGGCCCCCCCCTCGCGATCGCTCCCAGCCAATGGAAATGCTCCTCTGCCTGTGTGTCGTTTCACACAGGCAGAGGATGTGATGTCATCTCTCCTCGGTCTGGCAGTTTCCGTTCCAGCGCCGAGGGGAGATGACATGTAAGTGCACACAACACTCACACACACAGTAGAACATGCCAGGCATACTTTACACCCCCGATCCCCCCCCGATCGCCCCCCGATCCCCCCCCAATCACCCCCCCCCCCTGTCACAAACTGACATTAGCAGTATTTATTTTTTTTTTTTTTTTCTGATTACTGCATAGTGTCAGTTTGTGACAGTTAGTGTTAGGGCAGATAGTATTACCCCCCTTTAGGTCTAGGATACCCCCCTAACCCCCCCTAATAAAGTTTTAACCCCTTGATCACCCCCTGTCACCAGTGTCGCTAAGCGATCATTTTTCTGATCGCTGTATTAGTGTCGCTGGTGACGGTAGTTAGGAACGTAAATATTTAGGTTCGCCGTCAGTGTTTTATAGCGTCAGGGACCCCCCTATACTACCTAATAAATGTTTTAACCCCTTGATTGCCCCCTAGTTAACCCTTTCACCACTGATCACTGTATAACCGTTACGGTTGACGCTGGTTAGTTCGTTTATTTTTTATAGTGTCAGGACACCCGCCGTTTATTACCGAATAAAGGTTTAGCCCCCTGATCGCCCGGCGGTGATATGCGTCGCCCCAGGCAGCGTCAAATTAGCGCCAGTACCGTGAACACCCACGCACGCAGCATATGCCTCCCTTAGTGGTATAGTATCTGATCGGATCAATATCTGATCCGATCAAATCTATACTAGCGTCCCCAGCAGTTTAGGGTTCCCGAAAACGCAGTGTTAGCAGGATCAGCCCAGATACCCGCTAGCACCTGCGTTTTGCCCCTCCGCCCAGCCCAGCCCACCCAAGTGCAGTATCGATCGATCACTGTCACTTACAAAACACTAAACGCATAACTGCAGCGTTCGCAGAGTCAGGCCTGATCCCTGCGATCGCTAACAGTTTTTTTGGTAGCGTTTTGGTGAACTGGCAAGCACCAGCCCCAGGCAGCGTCAGGTTAGCGCCAGTACCGCTAACACCCACGCACGCACCGTATACCTCCCTTAGTGGTATAGTATCTGATCGGATCAATATCTGATCCGATCAAATCTATACTAGCGTCCCCAGCAGTTTAGGGTTCCCAAAAACGCAGTGTTAGCGGGATCAGCCCAGATACCTGCTAGCACCTGCGTTTTGCCCCTCCGCCCGGCCCAGCCCAGCCCACCCAAGTGCAGTATCGATCGATCACTGTCACTTACAAAACACTAAACGCATAACTGCAGCGTTCGCAGAGTCAGGCCTGATCCCTGCGATCGCTAACAGTTTTTTTGGTAGCGTTTTGGTGAACTGGCAAGCACCAGCCCCAGGCAGCGTCAGATTAGCGCCAGTACCGCTAACACCCACGCACGCACTGTACACCACCCTTAGTGGTATAGTATCTGATCGGATCAATATCTGATCCGATTAGATCTATACTAGTGTCCCCAGCAGTTTAGGGTTCCCAAAAACGCAGTGTTAGCGGGATCAGCCCAGATACCTGCTAGCACCTGCGTTTTGCCCCTCCGCCCAGCCCGGCCCAGCCCACCCAAGTGCAGTATCGATCGATCACTGTCACTTACAAAATACTAAACGCATAACTGCAGCGTTCGCAGAGTCAGGCCTGATCCCTGCGATCGCTAACAGTTTTTTTGGTAGCGTTTTGGTGAACTGGCAAGCGCCAGCGGCCTAGTACACCCCGGTCGTAGTCAAACCAGCACTGCAGTAACACGTGGTGACGTGGCGAGTCCCATAAGTGCAGTTCAAGCTGGTGAGGTGGCAAGCACAAGTAGTGTCCCGCTGCCACCAAAAAGACAAACACAGGCCCGTCGTGCCCATAGTGCCCTTCCTGCTGCATTCGCCAATCCTAATTGGGAACCCACCGCTTCTGCAGCGCCCGTACTTCCCCCATTCACATCCCCAACCAAATGCAGTCGGCTGCATGAGAGGCATTTTTATGTCCTCCCGAGTACCCCTACCCAGCGAACCCCCCAAAAAAAGATGTTGTGTCTGCAGCAAGCGCGGATATAGACGTGACACCCGCTATTATTGTCCCTCCTGTCCTGACAATCCTGGTCTTTGCATTGGTGAATGTTTTGAACGCTACCATGCACTAGTTGACTATTAGCGTAGGGTACAGCATTGCACAGACTAGGCGCACTTTCACAGGGTCTCCCAAGATGCCATCGCATTTTGAGAGACCCGAACCTGGAACCGGTTACCGTTATAAAAGTTAGTTACAAAAAAAGTGTAAAAAAAAAAAAAATATATGAAATAAAAAAAATAGTTGTTGTTTTATTGTTCTCTCTCTCTCTATTCTCTCTCTCTATTGTTCTGCTCTTTTTTACTGTATTCTATTCTGCAATGTTTTATTGTTATTGTTATTGTTATTGTTATTATGTTTTATCATGTTTGTTTTTCAGGTGTGTAATTATTTACACTTTACTGTGCTTTATTGTTAACCATTGTTAACCATTTTTTTGTCTTCAGGTACGCCATTCACGACTTTGAGTGGTTATACCAGAATGATGCCTGCAGCTTTAGGTATCATCTTGGTATCATTCTTTTCAGCCAGCGGTCGGCTTTCATGTAAAAGCAATCCTAGTGGCTAATTAGCCTCTAGACTGTTTTTACAAGCAGTGGGAGGGAATGCCCCCCCCCCCCCCAACATCTTCCGTGTTTTTCTCTGGCTCTCCTGTCTCAACAGGGAACCTGAAAATGCAGCCGGTGATTCAGCCAGCTGACCATAGAGCTGATCAGAGACCAGAGTGGCTCCAAACATCTCTATGACCTAAGAAACCGGAAGCTACGAGCATTTTATGACGTAGATTTCGCCGGATGTAAACAGCGCCATTGGGAAATTGGGAAAGCATTTTATCACACCGATCTTGGTGTGATCAGATGCTTTGAGGGCAGAGGAGAAATCTAGGGTCTAATAGACCCCAATTTTTGCAAAAAAGAGTACCTGTCACTACCTATTGCTATCATAGGGGATATTTATATTCCCTGAGATAACAATAAAAATGATTTAAAAAAAAAAAAATGAAAGGAACAGTTTAAAAATAAGATAAAAAAATAATAATAATAAAGAAAAAAAAAAAAAAAAAAAAAAAAGCACCCCTGTCCCCCCTGCTCTCGCGCTAAGGTGAACGCAAGCGTTGGTCTGGCGTCAAATGTAAACAGCAATTGCACCATGCATGTGAGGTATCGCCGCGAAGGTCAGATCGAGGGCAGTAAGTTTAGCAGTAGACCTCCTCTGTAAATCTAAAGTGGTAACCTGTAAAGGCTTTTAAAGGCTTTTAAAAATGTATTTAGTTTGTCGCCACTGCACGTTTGTGCGCAATTTTAAAGCATGTCATGTTTGGTATCCATGTACTCGGCCTAAGATCATCTTTTTTATCTCATCAAACATTTTGGCAATATAGTGTGTTTTAGTGCATTAAAATGTAAAAAAGTGTGTTTTTTCCCCAAAAAATGCGTTTGAAAAATCGCTGCGCAAATACTGTGTGAAAAAAAAAAATGAAACACCCACCATTTTAATCTGTAGGGCATTTGCTTTAAAAAAAATATATAATGTTTGGGGGTTCAAAGTAATTTTCTTGCAAAAAAAAATTATTTTTTTATGTAAACAATAAGTGTCAGAAAGGGCTTTGTCTTCAAGTGGTTAGAAGAGTGGGTGATGTGTGACATAAGCTTCTAGATGTTGTGCATAAAATGCCAGGACAGTTCAAACCCCCCCCAAATGACCCCATTTTGGAAAGTAGACACCCCAAGCTATTTGCTGAGAGTCATGTTGAGTCCATGGAATAATTTATATTGTGACACAAGTTGCGGGAAAGAGACAATTTTTTATTTTTTTTATTTTTTTTTGCGCAAAGTTGTCACTAAATGATATATTGCTCAAACATGCCATGGGAATATGTGAAATTACACCCCAAAATACATTCTGTTGCTTCTCCTGAGTACGGGGATACCACATGTGTGGGACTTTTTGGGAGCCTAGCCACGTACGGGACCCCGAAAACCAAGCACCGCCTTCAGGCTTTCTAAGGCCGTAAATTTTTGATTTCACTCTTCACTGCCTATCACAGTTTCGGAGGCCATGGAATGCCCAGGTGGCACAAAACCCCCCCAAATGACCCCATTTTGGAAAGTAGACACCCCAAGCTTTTTGATGAGAGGTATAGTGAGTATTTTGCAGACCTCACTTTTTGTCACAAAGTTTTGAAAATTGAAAAAAGAAAAAAAAAAAATTTTTTTCTCGTCTTTCTTTATTTTCAAAAACAAATGAGAGCTGCAAAATACTCACCATGCCTCTCAGCAAATAGCTTGGGGTGTCTACTTTCCAAAATGGGGTCATTTGGGGGGGGTTTGTGCCACCTGGGCATTCCATGGCCTCCGAAACTGTGATAGGCAGTGAGGAGTAAAATCAAAAATGTACGCCCTTAGAAATCCTGAAGGCGGTGCTTGGTTTTCGGGGTCCCGTACGCGGCTAGGCTCCTAAAAAGTCCCACACATGTGGTATCCCCGTACTCAGGAGAAGCAGCTAAATGTATTTTGGGGTGCAATTCCACATATGCCCATGGCCTGTGTGAGCAATATATCATTTAGTGACAACTTTGTGCAAAAAAAAAAAAAAAAAAAAAAAATTTGTCACTTTCCCGCAACTTGTGTCAAAATATAAAACATTCCATGGACTCAACATGCCTCAAAGCAAATAGCTTGGGGTGTCTACTTTCCAAAATGGGGTCATTTGGGGGGGTTTTATGTCATCTGGGCATTTTATGGCCTTCAAAACTGTGATAGGTAGTGAGGAATAAAATCAAAAATGTACGCCCTTAGAAATCCTGAAGGCGGTGCTTGGTTTTCGGGGCCCCGTACGCGGCTAGGCTCCCAAAAAGTCCCACACATGTGGTATCCCCGTACTCAGGAGAAGCAGCTAAATGTATTTTGGGGTGCAATTCCACATATGCCCATGGCCTGTGTGAGCAATATATCATTTAGTGACAACTTTTTGTAATTTTTTTTTTTTTTTTTTTTTTTTGTCATTATTCAATCACTTGGGACAAAAAAAATGAATATTCAATGGGCTCAACATGCCTCTCAGCAAATTCCTTGGGGTGTCTACTTTCCAAAATGGGGTCATTTGTGGGGGTTTTGTACTGCCCTGCCATTTTAGCACCTCAAGAAACGACATAGGCAGTCATAAATTAAAGGCTGTGTAAATTCCAGAAAATGTACCCTAGTTTGTAGACGCTATAACTTTTGCGCAAACCAATAAATATACACTTATTGACATTTTTTTTACCAAAGACATGTGGCCGAATACATTTTGGCCTAAATGTATGACTAAAATTGAGTTTATTGGATTTTTTTTAGAACAAAAAGTAGAAAATATCATTTTTTTTCAAAATTTTCGGTCTTTTTCCGCGTATAGCGCAAAAAATAAAAACGGCAGAGGTGATCAAATACCATCAAAAGAAAGCTCTATTTGTGGGAAGAAAAGGACGCAAATTTCGTTTGGGTACAGCATTGCATGACCGCGCAATTAGCAGTTAAAGCGACGCAGTGCCGAATTGTAAAAAGTGCTCTGGTCAGGAAGGGGGTAAAACCTTCCGGGGCTGAAGTGGTTAAAGTCTTTTAAAAATGTATTTAGTTTGTCGCCACTGCACGTTTGTGCGCAATTTTAAAGCATGTCATGTTTGGTATCCATGTACTCGGCCTAAGATCATCTTTTTTATCTCATCAAACATTTGGGCAATATAGTGTGTTTTAGTGCATTAAAATGTAAAAAAGTGTGTTTTTTCCCCAAAAAATGCGTTTGAAAAATCGCTGCGCAAATACTGTGTGAAAAAAAAAAATGAAACACCCACCATTTTAATCTGTAGGGCATTTGCTTTAAAAAAAATATATAATGTTTGGGGGTTCAAAGTAATTTTCTTGCAAAAAAAAATTATTTTTTTATGTAAACAATAAGTGTCAGAAAGGGCTTTGTCTTCAAGTGGTTAGAAGAGTGGGTGATGTGTGACATAAGCTTCTAGATGTTGTGCATAAAATGCCAGGACAGTTCAAACCCCCCCCAAATGACCCCATTTTGGAAAGTAGACACCCCAAGCTATTTGCTGAGAGTCATGTTGAGTCCATGGAATAATTTATATTGTGACACAAGTTGCGGGAAAGAGACAATTTTTTATTTTTTTTATTTTTTTTTGCGCAAAGTTGTCACTAAATGATATATTGCTCAAACATGCCATGGGAATATGTGAAATTACACCCCAAAATACATTCTGTTGCTTCTCCTGAGTACGGGGATACCACATGTGTGGGACTTTTTGGGAGCCTAGCCGCGTACGGGACCCCGAAAACAAGCACCGCCTTCAGGCTTTCTAAGGCCGTAAATTTTTGATTTCACTCTTCACTGCCTATCACAGTTTCGGAGGCCATGGAATACCCAGGTGGCACAAAACCCCCCCAAATGACCCCATTTTGGAAAGTAGACACCCCAAGCTATTTGATGAGAGGTATAGTGAGTATTTTGCAGACCTCACTTTTTGTCACAAAGTTTTGAAAATTGAAAAAAGAAAAAAAAAAATTTTTTTCTCGTCTTTCTTTATTTTCAAAAACAAATGAGAGCTGCAAAATACTCACCATGCCTCTCAGCAAATAGCTTGGGGTGTCTACTTTCCAAAATGGGGTCATTTGGGGGGGGTTTGTGCCACCTGGGCATTCCATGGCCTCCGAAACTGTGATAGGCAGTGAGGAGTAAAATCAAAAATGTACGCCCTTAGAAATCCTGAAGGCGGTGCTTGGTTTTCGGGGTCCCGTACGCGGCTAGGCTCCTAAAAAGTCCCACACATGTGGTATCCCCGTACTCAGGAGAAGCAGCTAAATGTATTTTGGGGTGCAATTCCACATATGCCCATGGCCTGTGTGAGCAATATATCATTTAGTGACAACTTTGTGCAAAAAAAAAAAATTTGTCACTTTCCCGCAACTTGTGTCAAAATATAAAACATTCCATGGACTCAACATGCCTCAAAGCAAATAGCTTGGGGTGTCTACTTTCCAAAATGGGGTCATTTGGGGGGGTTTTATGTCATCTGGGCATTTTATGGCCTTCAAAACTGTGATAGGTAGTGAGGAGTAAAATCAAAAATGTACGCCCTTAGAAATCCTGAAGGCGGTGCTTGGTTTTCGGGGCCCCGTACGCGGCTAGGCTCCCAAAAAGTACCACACATGTGGTATCCCCGTACTCAGGAGAAGCAGCTAAATGTATTTTGGGGTGCAATTCCACATATGCCCATGGCCTGTGTGAGCAATATATCATTTAGTGACAACTTTTTGTAATTTTTTTTTTTTTTTTTGTCATTATTCAATCACTTGGGACAAAAAAAATGAATATTCAATGGGCTCAACATGCCTCTCAGCAAATTCCTTGGGGTGTCTACTTTCCAAAATGGGGTCATTTGTGGGGGTTTTGTACTGCCCTGCTATTTTAGCACCTCAAGAAACGACATAGGCAGTCATAAATTAAAGGCTGTGTAAATTCCAGAAAATGTACCCTAGTTTGTAGACGCTATAACTTTTGCGCAAACCAATAAATATACACTTATTGACATTTTTTTTACCAAAGACATGTGGCCGAATACATTTTGGCCTAAATGTATGACTAAAATTGAGTTTATTGGATTTTTTTTAGAACAAAAAGTAGAAAATATCATTTTTTTTCAAAATTTTCGGCCTTTTTCCGCGTATAGCGCAAAAAATAAAAACGGCAGAGGTGATCAAATACCATCAAAAGAAAGCTCTATTTGTGGGAAGAAAAGGACGCAAATTTCGTTTGGGTACAGCATTGCATGACCGCGCAATTAGCAGTTAAAGCGACGCAGTGCCGAATTGTAAAAAGTGCTCTGGTCAGGAAGGGGGTAAAACCTTCCGGGGCTGAAGTGGTTAAGATTTGCAGAACTGATGGGAGCATAAACGTAAAAAATATAAAAATAATAAAAATTTTAAAAAATAAAAAATAAAAAAAACAAACATAAATAAAAGGAATAGAAAATAAAAACTCATAGAAATGGAGGGAGAAGAGAAGAAACGTCTAAGATAAATTTGGTGGGAGAAGGGAAGAATGTAATGTCTTTGGGAGGTGGGGAGGAATGAGGTAGGGTGGGGGGGTAGAAAAAGGGAGGGGGCGGGGGTTTTAGAGATGTATTCAAAATTAGAGTAAACACAGTTGATTGATAATAAATGGCTTCAGTCAAACACTAACCATGAGTGAAAGAAAAGTTTTTGTGTTATCATTCATATTCTCTGAAAAATGGCCAAGAAATCATAAATTCTGCCAGGGAATGTAAACTTATGAGCACAACTGTATCACCAGAGGTAAGGAGAAGCAGAAGGGTGTGGGAGGTAATATGGAAGTGTGATTATATGAAGGGACATGCCCTATTGTCCTAGACTTTTTTTGTGCATGTGGATTAAGAAATTGGGACGAGTTGGTGAGTGCAGTAATAAGTAGAGGACAAAAGTGAGGGTGATATATATATATATATAAGATGTGGGGGAGAGAAGAGGTGCACAGGAGAGTTAGTTTAAGGACAGAGGACACAGCTGTCAGAAGGAGTGGCAGACAGTGATTTTTAAAAGGGGGAAAAAGAGGTGAAGGTGTAAACAAGGTCATGTATATGTGATGGTGTTGAGCTGTGTGTGGTATACAAATGTGTATTAACTCAGTATACAAAATATATAAAATACCATGTGATGAAAAAAGGTCTAGAACCAAATATATGAAATCTACATAACAAAATGTGACATTGAATGAATAAGTGAACAAATAAATAAACAGTGTGATAAAGTCCAACATGCACCACTGAGTGTGCAATAAAGCTGAATAAAACCAATACCGGTAGTGAGAGTAATAAAACAAGAAACAAATTCCACTGTAACACTCTGAAATAATGTTCCATATAAATAGTGAATCCCTCCACTGCGAGCAATCAATCGATCGGTGCCCAGCCAATCTTCTAATGGTGGCACCTCTGTGTGCACAAGCCTCTCACCTTACTGCCGTAAGGTATACGGCATAGAAGGAATTATAGGTGATCTTCAAACGTCATTTTGACCAGCTCCAGTGAACCTAAACGATCATGGTCTCAGTATGTGGAGTTTAGAGAAAAAAGGCAGCCCATAGCGTAATCCCATATGAGGTAGTTTGTGGTGACACGCATAATAAATGAACTCACTTATTATATATAATAGCTGGCATTTAGCCCCCTATCTTCACCTTCATCTTGACAGCGCAGGAGTTACTTACCTTTATATGTAAACAAGATCACCTTGTAGTCTGTGTAGGGTATTTTTAAAATTATTTTATTGTGTTCATTCGCTGAAGTGCAGAGTCAGAAGTGCTCCCACTTATAGAAATACCCCCACTTTGAGAAAGAACCCCATCTGCAAATGTGCCTTCCCTTGGCAAACGTGCCTTTCCCAAGAAATACTTAGTTATATACTGCTAGGGATGGGGATGGGTGCTTCCAATTACTAATCAGGGCGTTAATGAAAGATGGCTGGCTAGGAAAAAATCTCACTTCAGAAACAGACTTATAAGGGGAGAGCTAATAAAGATAAGAAAAGGCCATAATTTAAGGTAAGGTATAGGAAGGAAACAAAAACAAAAAGCAAAGCAATGTGGACAGTTCACAGATGGTTAAGCAGTAAGAGCATACCAGAGTTAAGAAACATAGGAAAGCTTCCGGAGGGATGAGGACGTGACGTTCCCTGGTTGGGGGAGGGGTCTGGCTAAGGTGCCGAGAGGAAGCATGGAAGGGTGATCCGAGAGCCCTATGGGAGACCCGCTGTGTGAGAGGCCGCAGTGTCCTTACATATGAAAGCCCCTGTCCCCGCTGATAACCGCTGTTCCCCCATAGAATGAGCCCAGGATTAAACGGAAGGGTATACCAGCAGCTCCAGGAAACAATCCCCCTGTGACCCCCTGCCTGTGTAAGTTGACACTGACCAGCTGCAGCAAGGGAGCCGAGCTTGGAGTGAAGGGAGGGGTGATCGGAGATGCCGGAGCTTGAACCAGGCGCTGAGGAGGTGGACGAAGCCTAGGGGAGAGGTGGGTGGAGCGGAGCATAAGGAGACATCTGAGCCTTTCTGCCTGGCGGTGGTGAGAGGGGGAGAGAGCGGTGAGCGTGGTCCCAGACGGTGAGCCGGAGCATAGAGGGGGGCCCCCTGAGTCCCAGATGACATAATTGTCAATTTAAAACAATTACACATAGTCCTTGCTCCCCTGGAATCTACTTACTGACGTTAGTGCTGTTTGCTGTGTGCCCTCCACCCCATCCTTGTATTTTCCTCAGACTTCCCTATCCCTCTCTCTGAAGAGTTGGTGGGGGAGAGGACAGCCAGAAGTATTTCATAGGAGCTCAAACCTGGCAAGCTGAAAGGACAGAAGTGGGTGGAAAGAAGGAGTGAGTGACAACTTGGACTAAAAAGTGATTATTTAAAGCATTTGTTCAATGATCTAAAGATGATATAACTGAAGAGCTGCCTACGAAAGAGCTATGAATTGTCTATGAAATAGCGTATGAACTGCTTATGAAATAGTGTATGAACTGCCTATGAAATAGCGTAAGAACTGCCTATGAAACAGCGTAAGGACTGCCTATGAAACAGCGTATGAACTGCCTATGAAATGGCGCATGAACAGCCTATAAAATAGCGTAAGAACTGGCTATGAAATAGCATATGAACTGCTTATGAAATGGTGTATGAACTGCCTATGAAACAGCTTATGAATTGTTTATGAAATGGCTGGTGATCTGTCTGGGAAACAGTTTATGAGCTGCCTACGAAACAGCATATAACTGTTTATGGGGGGAACCCCACGGAGGTCTGATGACACGGCATTCAACTTAATACAAGTATATACAGTCCCATGCCCCTGGAGTCTAGCTACCAGTGTTACTGCCATTTGTTTCTCATTTACATTTTCTTCCCTTTATTGCTCCCTTTAACATTCCTATGCCTTTCCCTGAAGATTTTGGAGGGGGGAGAGGAGAGGCAGAAGTACCCTATGGGTGCTTAGATCTTGGTAAGTTGGAAAGGAAAAAGCAGGCACAGAAGAGGAGGGTGAGTGTGGACCTGCACTTAAAGTGAGAAATTTTTTATGCTTTGCCTAATAATGAATTGCCGCTAAATTGCTTATGAACTGTCTATGAACTGGCTTATGAATTGCTTATGAAACAGCATATGGATGGTCTAGGAAACTGTTTATGAACTGCTTATGAAAACTGAACTGTATATGAATGGTGTCATCAGGGGTTATAGTTTAGTTTAAAGGTCTGTTTGAAGCAACACATGAATTGCATACAAAACAAATGCATGAATCACAGATGAAGCAGACTAGGAATTGCTTATATAAATTGCTGACAAACTGCCTATAAAACTACCTATGAACTCGCTAGGAACTGTTCATGAAAGTGTATGAAACTGTGTATGAACTGCATATGAACCACCTAAGATTGGTCTGGGGAAAAGTACATATACTGTTGTGTTGAGTTGTGTTATCAGTGGTTATTAGACCAATTGGGAGATAAAAAAAAAAATCAACCTGGGAAAATGGAAAATTACAAGAAAAAAAATCAATATGAGAGGTAGAACTATAAAAGGTAACGATCCAAAACACCGAAAAGAATATGTAAATACAAGTAATGGGCGGCACAGTGGTGTGGTGGTAGCACTCTCGCCTAGCAGTAAGAAGGGTCGCTGGTTCGAATCCCAACCACGACACTACCTGCCTGGAGTTTGCATGTTCTCCCTGTGCCTGCGTGGGTTTCCTCCGGGTACTCCGGTTTCCTCCCACACTCCAAAGACATGTTGGTAGGTTAATTGGATCCTGTCTAAATTGTCCCTAGTATGTATGAATGTGAGTTAGGGACCTTAGATTGTTAGGGACTGATGTGAATGTACAAAGCATATGTAAAGCGCTGCGTAAATTGACGGCGCTATATAAGTACCTGAAATAAATAAATAAAATAAATAAATAAGCACGATTAAGAAATATCTGACAGGAGGAAGCGTGGAAGGAAGACTGGAGAGTGCTGGCCTGGGTTCAGTCTGACCTGCCAGAAAATGCAGCCTGTCATAGTACCACATCCTGGGGACATAGATGTCATCTGCTGCTCCAGATCTCTGCGAATCCTGGACTTTCTTGCGCTCCCTTAGATAATTGCTCCTCAGGCCACCAATTAGGATCTTCAAATAGGTGATGTCTGCCGTGGGGATCACCTGCTTCACAATTTCCAGCAATTGATCCAGCGCTGCCTTCCTCTTTGTTTGGTTCTTATAATGTGGGTGATTTATCTCCCACAGACAAGGCAGCTCCCTGAACATGTCAATGAAGATTGCCATGAAGTCGGTATCTTTCAAGATATCCATTTTCACTGCAAGACACAACACAAGACAAACCCTAATGTCAGGCAAAACTCTGCTAATCTTGTTACAATATAGGCCTCAATCTAGAAGCAGTATAGTCCCAAGTTTGTCTCTTACCTTCGTTATTACGATCTGCGCCTCTGATGCTCCTTCCTCCGCTCACAGATCGTACGTAACACGCACGTGTGTTACGCTTTATACACACTGCGCATGCGTGTAACTCCGCCCTCTCCTAACGGTCTCTCTAGTCTATTCCCCGTCCCTTTTCATTCGCCGCAGTGGGGGAAGAGCACATGGTGGAGACACAGCAGGTGCATGCTAATTATAGCAATGAGGAGGAGGGGGAGGAAAGCCCGGATCCGGAAACATCCCGATCCAGAAGGAGACGATTTAAGGCCTCAAATATGTCCCTTGGGGAGATGGTGGAGATGGTCGACATAATGAAAAGGGCCGACTATGATGGAAAGTATGGACCTTACCCCAACCCCAATGTCCGAAAGGCCAAGATCATGGCGAAAATAGTCTAGAGTCTGCACCGGAATTTCGGGGTACGACAATCGAAAGATCAGCTCAGGAAGCGGTGGTCGGACCTAAAATTACGAGAACATGAGCAGTACAGAAAGATCCGGAAAGTGCTGCAAAAAAGTAAGTAGTTGTCCTGTGTTCCTATTCTTTTTCTGTTTATTACGTTCGTGCTGCTTCATGTGCTTTTAGGAACTGTTGTACAGTTTAAAATGGCAACTTTCATGTTCGTGGGCACATTATTCGTTCGTATCAAACATTTTTCGTTCGGCCTCTAAAACACCATTGTTTTGGCCATATGCATTTGTCCACATTTTTTAGGGACTACTTGTATGAAAATAATTTGGTTGTGTAGATGGGTTTGTAACTAGAATGAAATGCAAACTAGATTCTGTGTAAGGAGAGGACACTGAGCAGCTGTTTTCACATCTGGACACTGGAGCACTAGTGTGGGACACAAGAACACCATTTTTATTAGGGGGCCCACACAGGTGCTCCAGTGTAAACTATAGGGGGATCTCCATCTGTGAAGCTTGTACAAGACAGGTAAAGCATTGCAGCTTGACAAAGGACAATAAAATTCTACATCTTGGAACTCTGCCAAAATAGACAATTGTACCCCACTTCCAAGCAATGTTTCATCTTTAAAGTTCTTCCCTCAAATATCTGTGTGCTAAGTATACCATTTTTGTTTTACATAGGGGAGAAAAGACCCCCTACCTCTGGAAGAAGGGAAAATCCCCCCAACACAAGAAGAGCAGGAGGAGGAAGACGTGGTGGAACTAGTCACCACAACAGGTGAGTGTCTGCGACCACAGGCTCAGGTAAGAGATGGATGCTGGCATATTTTTAATACCTATTTTTGTTTGTTTTCACTCTTTTTAGGTGATCGTGATGTTGTGGATCCAGATCCTTTCACATCAGAAAGTGCCCAGATCCTGATCGGGGAGATCATGGGGTGTAATTTAGCATTGGAAAACCTCAAGAAAAACATCAATGATGATATTCAAAAAAAAAAAAACATCATTGATATTTTGGGTAGAGTTAAAAACCCCTCCAAATCCCTTTGTTTTTTTGTGTGCTACAATGTTCAAAATGTTTTAGCGATTTCTAGAAAAGCCAAATTTGGAGGATGCACACAGTGTGTCAACATGTGCTATCTGCCATCATGGGAGATCAATGGACGCGTTTTGGGGGTGCAACCCCTTCCTCAATAATAAAGTAGCTGAGAGGAAGGTGTTTCTCCCCCAAAACACGTCCCTTGATCCCCGTGATGGCAGCTAGCACATGTTGAACTTCTTCAATTGGTGTGCATCTTCCAAATTTGGCTTTTCCGGGGGTGACTTCACCCCATCTGAACGCAATATCAAACACAGTTCCTAAATACTCATGTCTGATATTGCCTTCAAGTTCTACCTAATGTGAACTTTGTAAGTTCAAGATTTGTGTCTTTCTTGTTGGTTTGACACATGCCTGTTTTATCTTAAATGGACATTTCTATTTTTTATAATGCCACCACAAAAATTGTTATACAACAAACATGTTGGTTTGTTTTAAAAACCTTTTCTAAATGCACATGTAAATGTGCAGGTATTAAAAAGATTGTTCATCAAGAATGTGTGGATAATTGTCTCAACGCTACAACACTTTTGTGGTGATGTAATTGCTGCTTTCTGTGAAAATGGGGGTTATTTCCTAAGGGCAAATCCCCTTTGCACCATAAGTGCAGTTTCAGTGCAGTTTCAAGTGCACTTGTAGTGCAAAGTGTCTTTGCCTTTATTAAATAACACCCAACAGTGCTTTGTATAAGGTTACACAATCACGCCATTTTCTGGACATTTCTGTCAGGGTCAGCTAAAACAAACACAAGCAGTAAATGTCATCAAAGATTTACTTATTTTTTTTTGTTTATTGCATCAAGGTTTCACAAATTGTCTGGCATATTGATGGCCCCCCTACCCGTAAAGAACTCAAGGTATCTTAACCGGACATCACGGGCACTCAGGGAGGGCAAGCCAGGACGGCCACTTTCAAGCGCCGTCGGGGTTGTTTCATTTATAATACTGGCCTCAGGCCCAACTGAGCCAGCATAGTTGGCCGAATGTTGCTGTAAAAAGTTATGTAGAACACAGTACGCCAGGATTATATGATTCAGTTTATACTCCGCCATATGGATGGGTGTAAGAAATAGGCGGAACCGGCTGGCCATGATTCCAAATGTGTTCTCCACCACTCTTCTGGCTCTGGCCAGCCGGTAATTAAAAACCCTCATTTCTGGGGTGAGGGTCCTCATCAGGAATGGCCGCATAAGATGGTCCCCCAGCGCAAATGCTTCATCCGCAACGAAGACGAATGGGAGTCCTTCCACATTCTCTTCTGGAGGTGGCAAGTCCAAGCTGCCATTCTGGAGACACCTGTAAAACTCCATCTCGGCAATGACTCCACCATCGGACATCCGGCCATTCTTCCCCATGTCCACGTACAGGAACTCGTAATTAGCCGACACCACCGCCAACATCACAATACTATTGAACCCCTTGTAATTATAATAATACGACCCCGAGTTGGGTGGTGGGACGATGTGGATGTGTTTCCCATCAATTATCCCTCGGCAGTTAGGAAAGTCCCACCGCTGGGCAAAGTGGGAGGCCACAGTCTGACATTCCTGTGGCGTGGAAGGAAACTGTTGAGGAAAACCAAAAAAAAATAGTATTTTTGCACATAAACATTTAAAGCAGATTAGACACAAACATTCTTGGCCAACATCCAGATAACATTTATTAAGGGGAATTTTACAACACCAAAGTATAAGGTACACCTATCATATCCCCCCTCCCCCCCTCTCATCGGCCATTTCTAACATTATAGAAGGGGGATAATGGACAGGTAACCCTCTCCACTTAATTGAGAGATGAATGCCTAAATAATGGGTATTACTTGGAACTGCCCCTCCTTAGTTACACTATTGGAAGCCCACTGGACAGGTAAGAAGTGTCATAATACAAAGATATAAATACACATTGTACACATTTCAGCACATTTGGAAATTCTACTATTACCTATCAAGATAATAATAGGATACAAAAACTTTAAAAAGTACCATTTGAAAGTATATAGGCAGGCCCTTGCACTACATGCTTTGGGGAATTCATCCATACATCTGACCACAAAGAAGATGGGTATAGTGTGTATGGGTTTGGCAAAGTCACCAGATAGATGATTGAGGATAGAGAATTGGGATCAGCTGACTTAGCAGTTGGGGGGAGGGAGGGTTAATAAAAATGATTTGGGGACACTACAAAAAAAGCCTCTGGCACTCTGCCTGAATTTAAAGCACAAATCACATTTCTAAACATTTTAGGGGTATTTGGGGTAAAGCACTACTATGGAGCTGATAAAATACATTGTTAAGTGACTACATGAGGTGAATATAGGGCCAGGAGAGCATGCTGGGGAGGTAAGTGAAGGCAAATATGTATGAAGGACTAAAAAAAACCCCTAAAATTCCAGCATGCATGAGGACAAAGGAGACATTCACAGCATATTACAATCATGGTAATTAGGGAATGAGGAAAGAAATACAATATATCAGCAAACATTCAATACAATAAAATGTGATATAAAAGGATAAAAATCTTACCTTCATATACTCCTTCTGCAGGACCTGGATAATGGCAGAACAGGTCTCTGGGATAATGATACCCAGAGCCTGGGGGGAGATGCCTGTCGAGAACTTCAATTCCTGCAGACTTCTCCCCGTCGCCAAGTACCGCAGGGTAGCGACGAGCCTCTGCTCCGGAGTGATGGCTTGCCTCATGCAGGTATCCTGCCTGCTGATATAGGGATGTCAGCGAAGCCAACAAACGGTGAAATACGGGGTCCATCATCCTGAGAAAGTTCCTGAAATCATCAGGATTATTCTCACGGATCTCACGGAGCAAAGGCATATGACAGAACTGGTCACGCTGAAGCAACCAATTCTTGGTCCATGAACTCCTCCCCACCCTGTTCATGGACTGGACTTGTGTCAAGGTCAGGACCCCAACACCAAGCCCCCGCACAGCATGAACTCTACGAGGAGTACGTATACGAAACATGGCTAGAAAACGGTTGGCTGCTCAGAACGAAGTAACAGAACGCACTGAAGAACAGCAAGGCCTGTGAAGAGAGACCTGAAAAACAGCAACGAGCGGACAAGATTGCACAGAAAACTCCAATACGAACTGACTGCACGCACTGAAGAGCAGATACAAACCCACAAGCACAAACTGAACTGCAGAAAACGATCTGAAAGCCACGAGTCTGAAAAAGCGTGAATCGTCTCTCACCAAACTTTTACTAACACGAGATTAGCAAAAGGAGCCCAAAGGGTGCCGCGCTTGGTTCTGAACTGGCCTTTTCTAGTCTCATCATACGTGGTTGACGTCACCGCGTTCTTGGCGATCGGAAATTCCGACAACTTTGTGCGACCGAGTGTACGCAAAACAAGTTTGAGCCAACATCCGTCGGAAAAAATCCTAGGATTTTGTTGTCGGAATGTCCGATCAATGTCCGACCGTGTGTACGGGGCATAAGGCTGGGTTCACACTATTGTGAATTGGATGCAGGTTTCCCGCATCCAATTCGCAATAGCAGGAGATTTTGATCTGCTCTCCATGGAGCCGGATCACATATCTCCGCTGCGGCTCGGGTGCGAATTTGCACAGGGGTCCTGTGCATCTTTTGGTCAGCCAAAAATTGGGTCTGAAATCAGACCTGAAATGGTGATTGGGGACGCGCCGGACCCCTGCTGTGAGCTGCATGTGAAGATAGTGTGAACCCAGCCTAAATGACCTAGTAAGACACATCTTCTCTCTTTCTCCTTACTACAAAGTATCATGAGGGTGTGTGATGAGGAATGTGCCCTCACAGATTACTGGAGTGGGAGTCATGTTCCCACTAAAAAAGAATTGTATTTTAGAGCATTTCCAATTAAATCTCTTTTAATGAAAACTTACTACAATACAGGACTTTGAAGAACAAAATGAGTATGAGACTTTAGTTGAGCTTTAATGGCTTCCAAAAGTTGTCCTAAATAGTTTTGATAAAAATTTTAAAAAAAAGCACAGTGCATGTAACTACTCTCTTTGATGTAAAACAAATTAGGAACTAGTAGCTAGCACGCCCTCTTTGGCTATTTATTTGTTTGTGATGTATAATTTAAAGCAAAGAGCAATGATATGCCCTAAAACATAAAAATAACCACATATGGGCTGATTTCCAAAGCATTCGCATGAGTTGCGGCGCACGCCGATGCGCAAATGACATTTTTGTATTTACAAAATATTTGCGCTGGTAACACAGTACAATCCCCCATTTACTATTCTCTTCCCGGCGCACGGGAAGAGGCGATCGGTACGCCACTATAGACATGGCGCACGGCATCTTTAACTTAGAATTTAAACAAGCTGGAAGTGCCAATATTATGGGGGTGATATGGGGTGATGTGAGGAAGTATAGTACTAACTGCCCAAGTCAAAAATATGCCCAAAATAGAATGCGCCGGCAAGTACATTTAGAACTGCGGGAGGTCAATTTATGCACCACACATGCTCAAGCGGCATTTGCGCTTGTTCAAATGCTTTGGTTCACTGTGCTGGCAAAATCTTATTAAATGTCAAGCAACGTAAATGCATTTGCATAGGTTGAACGGGCGCACCTCTAAACTTTTTTTTTTTTTTTAACGCTGGTTCACTTTGCGGCTATAATGAAATGTTGGTCCGGCAATACACATAAAAGTTCATTGATAAATACAACATTAAGAAAAAAAACAAAATTAAGAAAAAAAAATGCATGGGGTTCCCCGGAAATTCAATACCAGGTCCTTCAGGTCTGGTATGGATATTAAGGGGAACCCCACGCCAAAAAAATTTTTGTAAATGGCGTGGGGGTGCCCCTCAAAGTCCATACCAGGCCCTTTAGGTCTGGCATGGATTTTAAGGGTAACCCCACGCCAAAATTAAAAAAAAATGGTGTGGGGTCCCCCTAAAAATCCATACCAGACCCTTATCCAAGCACGCAATCTGGCAGGCTGCAGGAAAAGAGGGGGGATGAGAGAGCGCTCCCCTCCTGAACCATACCAGGCCACATGCCCTCAACATTGGGAGGGTGCTTTGGGGTCCCCCCCAAAGCACCTTGTCCCCATGTTGATGAGGACAAGGGCCTCATCCCCTCAACCCTTGCCCGGTGGTTGTGGGGGTCTGTGGGCGGGGGGCTTATTGGAATCTGGAAGCCCCCTTTAACAAGGGGACCCCCAGATCCTGGCCCCCCCTGTGTGAAATGGTAAGGGGGTACCCCTACCATTTCACAAAAAAGGTGTCAAAAATGTTAAAAATGACAAGAGACAGTTTTTGACAATTCCTTTATTTAAAGCCTTCTTCTTTCCTTCTTCTTTTCTTCTTCGGGTCTTTTTCCTTCTTCCTTAATCATCCTTCGGTTTCTTCCTCCATCTTCTTCTTCCTCTGCTTCTTCCTCCGATCCTCAGCTTCTTGCTCCGGTGTTCTCATCCGGCATCTTCCTCCGCAGTGTCTTATTCCCCGCTTCATTCTTGGCCCACTCCGCATCCATGATAGGAGGCTCCCACTGTGTGACGCTTCTCATTTTCTGACACTTCTTAAATAATGGAGGGCAGGGCCACCCGGTGACCCCACCCCCTCTAAAGCACGGTTCCGTTATAGAAGTGTCAGAAGAAGAGAAGCGTCACACAGCGGGAGCCTCCCATCATGGATGCGGAGCGGCCCAAGAACGAACCGGGGAAGAAGATGCCCCGGAAGAAGATGCCGGACGAGAACACCAGAGCAAGAAGCCGAGGATTGGAAGAAGAAGCAGAGGAAGAAGAAGATGGAGGAAGAAACCAAAGGATGAAGGAAGGAAGAAGACCCGAAGATGGAAAGAAGAAGGCTTTAAATAAAGAAATTGTCAAAAACTGTCTCTTGTCATTTTTAACATTTTTGACACTTTTTTTGTTAAATGTTAGGGCTACTTTTGTACTCCATTACCATTTCACACAGGGGGGGCCAGGATCTGAGGGCCCCCTTGTTAAAGCGGGCTTCCAGATTCCGATAAGCCCCCCGCCCGCAGACCCCCACAACCACCGGGCAAGGGTTGTGGCAAGGGTTGTGGGGATGAGGCCCTTGTCCTCATCAACATGGGGACAAGGTGCTTTGGGGGGACCCCAAAGCACCCTCCCAATGTTGAGGGCATGTGGCCTGGTACGGTTCAGGAGGGGGGCCACTCTCCTACCCCCCGTCTTTTCCTGCGGCCTGCCAGGTTGCGTGCTCAGATAAGGGTCTGGTATGGATTTTGGGGGGGAACCCCACGCCATTTTTTTAAAAATGTTGGCGCGAGGTTCCCCTTAAAATCCATGCTAGACCAGAAGGGCCTGGTATGGATTTTGAGGTGGACCCCCACATCATTTTTTTTTTAATTTTGGCGCGGGGTTCCCCTTAAAATCCATACCAGACCTGAAAGGCCTGGTATGGAATTTCGGGGGGACCCCACACATTTTTTTTCTTAATTTTGTTTTTTACTTAATGCTGTTTTTATCAATGTGTATTGCCGGACCGACATTTTATTATAGCCCAAGTAGTTTTAAATAACTTTTATTCCTTAAGGGCCAGTTCACACCACGTGCGGTTTTCAATGGCATAATTCACACCTGTGCTTGCAGTTCCAGTGCATTTCCAGTTCCTGAAAAAAAAGTAGAACATGCTGCATTTTTTATGCACTGGACTGTAATGGAACGCTGTAAAATGCATCAAAAACACACTGGAATGCACCTAAATGCACCAAAAATGCACTGCAACACACTTGTCCTTATTTAAGGTTAAGAAAAAAGAGGGGGGAAAAAAGCACTGGACTGCATCAAAAACGCACCAAAAATGCACTGGAACGCATCAAAAACGTGCATGCAGAAAAGCACCTGGAACGCATCCGCAAAACACATTTCTATGGTGTGATCTGGCCCTTAGGGCCCTTAGGGCCAGTTCACACCATAGAAACGCAGTCCGGACGCGTTCCAGGTGCTTTTCTGCATGTGGGTTTTTGATGCATTCCAGTGTGTTTTTGGTGCGTTTTTGATGCAGTCCAGTGCTTTTTTCCCCCCTCTTTTTTCTTAACCTTAAATAAGGACAAGTGCATTCCAGTGCATTTTTGATGCATTTTACAGCTTTCCAGTACAGTCCAGTGCAGAAAAAATGCAGCATGTTCTACTGTTTTTTCTGGAACTGGAACTGCAAGCACTGGTGTGAACTATACCATTGAAAACCATATAACCAACTTTCCATGCATTTTTTGATGCATAAAATATGCACTGGACTGCATTGTTATGAACTGGCCCTTAAGCAATTTGACATATTTAAAGGCATTTTTCCTTGTTTCGTTTTTGGGGTTGTCCAATTGGTGACATTGATATATGTCCCTTAGGGAGGGACCTGGACCCCATACCCATTTTAAGGCCAATAACTAGAAGATAAGCCAGCCAAGTGGGGACTAGTAAATTTGCCAAGTCAGTTCCCTTAGACTGCGATGGTATTTGTTGTATAACTTTTGCACATGTTAGGCTCTTTAGTTGCCCCCCTGGACTGGGGGGTGTTTTGTCCCATCTGTAATTTTGGTGCATGCTGGATGATGTGCTTAATTTTGGACAGGGGGTGGCTTATTTTGTGCTAGCTGCATTTGGGTTGTTCTGGGCATGCTCAGGGACTTTGTTTTTTTTTGGTGGTGCTTTTTGTGTGTGAACAGCACTTGGATGTTTCTGGGCATGCTCAGAGTGTTTTTTGGGTTAGTAATTTAAGGACATCCTTAACAGGTGTACCCACTTTGAAGTTCTCTCTACATTGGGTGAACTTGCATTTTGTGTGTTTCATGGACTGTCCATGTGTTTGCAATTGCCTCATTAGCACACAAACCTATGTTATATAAAGCTTGCAGATAGCATTCTTTACTTTGCCCTGAAAAGAGCCAAGATTTGGGGGCGGCAGCAAGAGAGTACATTTGGTTGTCCTTATCGAGTTTCTAACACATGTATCTTCTATTTCTATTTTGTTTGTTATGCTGTTGCAAAACAGATGTGTTTTTATGCAATTTATTTGTTACTTTGGTTTGTTGTATTTTTTTGGGTGGTGGTTATTTTACCATAAAATCTTTTTTATGTTGGCAACGTTTGTTGTTTTTACGTTGTTCACTTTGATTTAACTGTCTGTGCTGCATTATTTTTAAAATTCTTTCTCAAGATGTTGTGCCTAATGTTGTTTTAATCCTTTAATAGATGTCCATTTGTGAGTGCAATCCTTTTAACTCCTGATAATTTACACTGCAAAAGGGTCAAAGCTAAAACATATTCTGTTAGTGTCTCAAATTAACATACATGGGTGTATTTTGCTTTCCTTGCTTCTTTTCCAAGTCGTGTGTGTGTGTTTTGTTTTGTTTTTTTCCAATAAAATTGTTTCAAATTGTTTAGGTTTTATGTGTGCTTTTCATGCAACTGACTTCCCAGCTGCAGCTTAACTAGGCTGACTGGCATGACAAATCCCCCCCCCCCCTTTTTTTTTTTTTTCCTCTTTTTGTTTTAAATTACTTTCCTGATGCCTCCATGGTAGCACATGCATGGATTGTAAGTATTCAATTTTTCTTTTTGAGCAGTGGTTTTCAGCCTCAGTCATCAAGTACCCCCCCCCCCAGGACGTGTTTAGGAAATTTATCTTATCTAAAATAGCTTTCCGAAATACAAAGCCATTGACTTTGATTTAAAGCATCTGTGCAAGATTAAGGAAAACCTGCACACATGGCCTGTTGAGGGGGTACTTGAGGACAGGGTTGAGAAGCACTGAACTAAAATCAAGCTGAAGACTATCCTATTCTAATTGTGGACATTTGAGGGAAATCAAGATATTTTTTTTTTGGTTGGGCTTTGTGTCCCTTTTCTTAAAATTGGCTTTGCTTCCTGTCACATAGCCAAACAGGAAGTGAGAGTAAAACCCTAACAATATTTTTCCTTGGAGACACACAGGTCAATCTAACTAGTGTCCCCATTATGCAAATTGCACTCTAGCACTTTGTTGTGTACACCCCAAATTATTGGGTATTTTTGGGTTTATTAAATCCTTTCTGCAATACAAGTGTAGTTGATGAAAATCAGAGGGGAAGCACTGGTGATTTTATCATCCAATCATGTAGAGGCAAAGATGCTGTTTTTTCTTTTCCTTGCATGTCCCCCTTGGATCTACAGCAACTGCACTTGTAGTGCAAAGTGGATTTACCTTTTAGTAAATAAACCCCAACATACATAATAATTTGGGATGTACATGGCAAAATGCTAGAGTGCAATTTCCCGAATGGGGAAACTATTTAGATTGACCTGTGTGTCCCCAAGGACATAACATTGGTAGGGTTTTACCCTCACTTCCTGTTTGGCTATGTGACAGGAAATTAATAATTTTGAATGCGAAATTGGCAAAATGTGGGAGGTGTCTTCACCCTATTAGGGGTGTAGACATCCCCCAAAACTTCTAATCCCTCTGCAGGGATTAAAAGTTCAATTGTGATGCATGTAAATGGCCCATTTAGACCTTTAATAGAAAGTCATCAGTTGCCTTTGACTCTAAACTTTATTTTTGGCCAGTCCTAGAAATCTGCATCTGTTTTTCTATTAACCACTTGGTGTCTGTGCTATAGCCAAACGACGGCCACAGCGTGGACCTGAATTTCTGGGAGGCTGTCATAGGACAGGCTCCCAGTGTGCTCCCTGCAGGGCGCGCACTAAGACTTGGGTGATCCTGGCCCCTTACCACGCGATTAGCTGTCAGCCAATGACAGCTGATCACATGATGTAAACTAAAGCTCGGTAATTGTTTATTTTTTCTCCTCACGCTGACAGCATGAGGATAAAAATAAAAGCTGATCACCGGCTTAGGTGCAAGGGACAATTCTGCCTCATCTGTGCCCACCAATACCACCTGCCAGTGCCACCTATCAATGCCCACCAGTGGTCCCAAGCAGTGCTGCCTATCAGTGTAACCAATCAGTGCCACCTCATCAGCGTACATCAATGAAGGAGAAAAATTACCTGTTTGCAAAATTTAATATCAAAATATCCAAAAATATACAAAATTATTTATAAAAATCTGTCTCTTCTTTTTTTTTGAATAAAAGAAAAAACCATAGAGGTGATCAAATACCACCAAAACAATGCTCTATTTGTGGAAACTTAAAAAAAAAAAAAACATTTGGCTAAGTATGACCACGCAATTGTCATTCAATGTGCATCAGAGCTGAAAATTGGTCTGGACAGCAGGGGGGTTTAAGTGCCCAGTAAGCAAGTGGTAATTTCCATGCAAAATATGGACTTCTGTAATAAAGATGTGTGCCCGCTTTGTTTATGGCATGTGCGCATGGGCGTAAGCAAGTCGCACACATATGAATGGTACTCATTCTAAGTCATGGGGTACAACTTGTTATGCAACTTTTAAGTCCCAAGTGGCCTTAGGCTCTCTTTCCACTACTGTGAGTTGTTGTGCGACTTGACACATGTGAAGTCGCAGGACAAGGCAAAACACATGTATTTCAATGTTCCCCCATTCTAATTGGTGCAACTCCAAAAAAAGTTCTTGTACTACTTTGTTCCAACTTCAGTACGACTTTTTCTCAGATGTTTTGAACTAGTCGTATGACATGACATGGCATGGCATTAAGGCTTGGTTTCCACTATTGCAAGCCCAAAGTTGCCGTGAGTTTCCCACAACTTTTTGCCGAAACTTGAAGCAATGCCTGTGTATTTTTGAGGTCTATGGACCTCAAGTCGCATCAAAGTGGGACCAAAGTAGTACAGGGACTACTTTGAAGTTGCTGCGACTTGAAGTCGCACACATATGAACGGTACTCATTGTAAATCATGGGGTAGAACTTGTGATGTAACTTTTCAGTCCCTAGTGGCATGACAAGTTGCAATAGTGGAAAACAAGCCGAAAAAGCACATTGTGAATCACGCAACTTTGGGGTTGAAATAGTGGAAACAGAGCATTAGGCTAAAGCGGTAATAGGAAGATGCACTGTAAGAATTACTTCTAATTGTAAAAATCAAACAGGCTCTTGCATTGAATCTAATTTATGGAAGATCTAACTGATTGGCCAGTGTATGGTGACCTTTAAAGATATGAAAACTTGAATTTCTGGTGTTTAAGCCTCATACACATGATGGAACTTTGTACAAACTTTCCCGTGGATTTTTGTACAAAGGGTGTTGGCCTTAGGGTTCTTTCACACGGACGTGTCCATGTACAGAGCCACTCTGCTCAGCGGGGGATCGCCCCGTCAATCCCCGCTGAGCAGGCTGATGACAGGTCTGTCTCTGCACACTGTGCAGGGATGGACCTGTCAGAATGCCTCTCTCCTCTATGGGGGATCAGATGATGACGGACCGTAGAGTCTGTCGTCACCCTATCCGATCTGCAGATGGATGGAAAAATAGGTTTTTCCTCCGTTACACTTTTTCGAATTGGAGTGTGTCGGATGTCAGCGGACATGTCACCACTGACATTCGACCCTCCATAGAGGTCTATGGAGTGTCCGTTCAGGTCCGCAGGTCAGAGGCGGACCTGAAAGGTCCGTCCGTGTGAAAGGGCCCTTAGGCCCCTTTCAAACTGGGGCAGTGCGGGCGGTAGTGGTAAAACGGCGCTAAAAACCCCGCTAGCAGCCGAAAAGGGGTTAAATCAGCAGCGGCGTTTTGCCAGCGGCGTTTTGCCAGCGGTATAGCCGCGCTGTCCCATTGATTTCAATTTCATTGATTTTCGGTTTATACACCTCTCCTTCACCGCTCCAAAGGTGCTGCTAGCAGGACCTTTTTTAGGCTCCTTTCACACTGGGGCATTTTTAGGCGCTACAGCGCTAAAAATAGTGCCTGAAAAACGCCCTAAAGAAGCAGCTCCATTCACTTCAGTGAGGGCTTTCACACTGGAGCGGTGCGCTGGCAGGGCGTCACAAAAAGTCCTGCCAGCAGCTTCTCTGGAGCGGTGAACTCACCGCTCCTCCCCATTGAAATCAATGGGGCAGTGCTGTAATACAGCCGGTAAAATGCCACTCCAGCGGTGTTTTGTGGGTGGATTTAACCCCTTTTTGGCCGCTAGCAGGGGGGCTAAAACCGCCCTGCTAGCAGGCGAATAATGCCGCTAAAACGACAGTAAAGCGGCTCTAAAAATAGCGCCGCTTTACTGCAGACGCCCCCACCGCCCCAGTGTGAAAGGGGCCTTACTGTCCTGCTAGCGCACCGCTCCAGTGTGAAAGCCCGATTCATACTGGAGTGAATGGAGACACTTCTTTAGGGCATTTTTCAGGCGCTATTTTTATTGCTATAGCGCCTGAAAAAAGCCCCGGACGGATAGAATTGTGCTATTAGCTGCGTTTTCTACCACAGCTAAACGCACACAATGCTTTCCTATGGCCCCATTCACACACTGCGTTTAGCTGCATTTTAATTACATGCGGTTTGGTGCGGTTTGTGGTTTGGTGCGGATATAAAAAATAGAATTGACTGCATCCAGGAGCGCAGCTATCCGCACATAACCGCAGGTAATCACAGCCCACTGTGTCAGCTGCAGATAGCAGCGCCGAGCTGGCTCGCTCATCGGGAAAGGAAAAAATGATTTTTCCTTTCCCAATGAGCCACAAGCACGGAGATCCGACTTGGATCTCCGCCAATGCCAGGCACTGCGGTATGAATCTTGAAGAAGAACTCCACGCTAAATTTTATATAAAAAAACGGCATGGGTTCCCCTCCAAGAGCATACCAGGCCCTTCGGTCTGGTATGGATTCTAAGGGAAAACCCCTATGCCACAAAAAATGGCGTGGGGGTCCCCGCAAAATCCATACCAGACCCTTATCTGAGAACGCAGCCCGGCCGGTCAGGAAAGGGGGTTAGGACAAGCAAGTGCCCCCCTCCTGAACCGTACCAGGCCGAATGCCCTCAACATGGGGGATGGGTGCTTTGGGGAAGGGGGGGCGCGTTGCAGCCCCCCACCCTAAGGCACCTTGTCCCCATGTTGATGAGGACAAGGGCCTCTTCCTGAAAACCCTGGCCGTTGGTTGTCAGGGTCTGTGGGCGGGGGGGCTTATCGGAATCCGGAGCCCCCTTTAACAAGGGGGCCCCCAGATCCTGGCCCCCCACCCTATGTGAATGAGTATGGGGTATCGTACCCCTACCCATTCACCTAGAAAAAAAAGTGTCAATAAAAAAACACACTAGACAGGTTTTTAAAATAATTTATTAGGCAGCTCCAGGGGTCTTCTTCCGACTTCGGGGGTCTCTTCCACGCTCTCCGGCCTCTTCTCCGCATCTTCTCCCAGGCTCCGGTTCTTCTCCGCGCTGTCCGGCCTCTTCTCCCGGTGTCCGGTTCTTCTGCTGCTCTCCAGCCTCTTCTCCAGGCCTCCGGTTCTGCTGAGCTCCTCCGTTATCTTCTGCTCTTTTGCAGCTCTTTTGCTAGCGGTGGCCCGTGTTATCCCGCCCCTTATGACGTCACAGTCCCAGCATGCCCCGGGACTGTGCCATCATAAGGGGCGGGGTCACAAGGTGACATCACATGGTGACCAACCCCATGCCTATATAAGTCAGCGCAAACCTCGCAGATGGCATTACAGCGGGAGAGAGCTTCGTGTCAACATCGGAAGAAGAGAAGAGGGGAGAAGACGACAAAAAAGACCGGGACACCGCTAGCGAAAGAGCTGGAAGAAGATAGCGGGGGAGTCCGGCAGAAGATATCGGAGAGCGACAGAAGACCCGGACAGCGACAGAAGAACTGGACAGCGGGAGAAGACTGGGCCACCGCTAGCAAAAGAGCAGAAGAGGCGCTGTCCGGCCTCTTCTCCCGGTGTCCGGTTCTTCTGCTGCTCTCCAGCCTCTTCTCCAGGCCTCCGGTTCTGCTGAGCTCCTCCGCTATCTTCTGCTCTTTTGCAGTTCTTCTGCTAGCGCTGGCCCGTGTTATTCCGCCCCTTATGAAGTCACAGTCCCAGCATGCCCCGGGACTGTGCCATCATAAGGGGTGGGGTCACAAGGTGACATCACATGGTGACCAACCCCATGCCTATATAAGTCGGCGCAAACCTCGCAGATGGCATTACAGCGGGAGAGAGCTTCGTGTCAACATCGGAAGAAGAGAAGAGGGGAGAAGACGACAAAGAAGACCGGGACACCGCTAGCAAAAGAGCTGGAAGAAGATAGCGGGGGAGTCCGGCAGAAGATACCGGAGAGCGACAGAAGACCCAGACAGCGACAGAAGAACTGGACAGCGGGAGAAGACTGGGCCACCGCTAGCAAAAGAGCAGAAGATAGCAGAGGAGCCCGATAGAAGAACTGGAGAGCGTGGAGAAGAACCGGACACCGGGAGAAGAGGCTGGAGAGCGCGGAGAAGAACCGGAGCCTGGGAGAAGATCCGGAGAGTGGGGAGAAGATGCCGGAGAGCGCGGAAGAGACCCCCGAAGTTGGAAGAAGACCCCTGGAGCTGCCTAATAAATTACTTTAAAAACCTGTGTAGTGTGTTTTTTTTCTTGACACTTTTCCCCCCCCAGGTGAAAGGGTAGGGGTACCATGTACCCCATACTCATTCACATAGGGTGGGGGGCCGGGATCTGGTGGCACCCTTATTAAAGGGGGCTCCCGGATTCTGATAAGCCCCCCCGCCCGCAAACCCTGACAACCAACCGCCAGGGTTGTCGGGGAGAAGCCCTTGTCCTCATCAACATGGGGACAAGGTGCTTTGGGGTGGGGGGCCGCTGGGTGCCCCCCTTCCCCAAAGCACCCATCCCCATGTTGAGGGCATGCGGCCTGGTATGGTTCAGGAGGGGGGGCACTCGCTCGTCCCCACCCCCTTTCCTGACTGGCCGGGCTGTGTGCTCGGATAAGGGTCTGGTATGGATTTTGGGGGGGACCCCACGCTGTTTTTCCGTTGTTGGGGGTTCCCCTTAAAATCCATACCAGACCGAAGGGCCTGGTATGCACCCGGAGGGGGAACCCATGCCGGTTTTTCTCGTGCTGTGTTTTTCCTATTGCAGCGAGCACGAGATGTACTTCGCCGAGAACCAGCGCAATGGCATTGCGCTGGAAAGATTCTCGTGTGTAGGTACTGCTGTGCGTGCGCTGGTTCACACGCTCAATTAAGGATTTATTCAGCGCACCAATTAAGGTCTGAACCAGCGCAGTGCATTCATCTTAGTAAATGACCCCCAGAATGTTACATCTGTGACTGCTAATGGTGTATGTTGAAAATGAATTATGATTGGTTGATATGGGTATAGATCATTATACTGTATGGCTTGTTTAATTAAGCACGTATTATGTAAATGTATGTAAACCAAAAATTAAATAAAAAGCGATTTGCTATTTAACCTTATGTTATCTCTTGTGAATTTATTCTTCTTTGATTGCAGCTATTCTTTTTTTCAGTTTGCACCTGGTGGAAGTTCTTATCTTAGGGTGACAACCAGTGTTAATTTTGGTAGCAAATTTCAATTTAGTTTTATGCCCTGTACACACGATCGGACATTGATCGGACATTCCGACAACAAAATCCATCGGATTTTTTTCCGATGGATGTTGGCTCAAACTTGTCTTGCATACACATGGTCGCACAAAGTTGTTGGAATTTCTGAACATCAAGAACGCGGTGACATACAACACGTACGACTGGACTATAAAAGGGCAGTTCAATACCAAGCGCACCACCCTTTGGGCTCCTTTTGCTAATCTCGTGTTAGTAAAAGTTTGGTGAGAGACGATTCGTGCTTTTCAGACTTGTGGTTTTCAGATCGTTTTTCTGCTGTTCAGTTTGTGCTTGTGAGGTTTGTATCTGGTCTTCAGTGCGTGCAGTGAGTTCGTATTTGATTAACAGTGCGTTCTTGTCCGCTCGTTGCTGATTTTCAGGTCGCTCTTCACAGGCCCTGCTGTTCTTCAGTGCGTTCTGTTACTTCGTTCTGACCAGCCGACTGTTTTGAAGCCATGTTGCGTGTACGTACTCGTCGTAGAGTTTGTGCTGTGCGAGGGCTTGGTGTTGGGGTTCTTACTTTGACACAAGCCCAGTCCATGAACAGGGTGGGGAGGAGTTCATGGATGAAGAATTGGTTGCTCCAGCGTGACCAATCCTCTCACATGCCTTTGTTGCGGGAGATCCGTGAGAATAATCCTCATGATTTAAGGAATTTTTTCAGGATGACGGACCCCATTTATAACTGTTTGTTGGCTTTGCTGACCCCTTATATCAGCAGGCAGGATACCTGCATGAGGCAAGCCATCACTCCGGAGCAGAGGCTAGTCGCCACGTTGCGGTACTTGGGGACAGGGAGAAGCCTGCAGGACCTTAAGTTCTTGACAGGCATCTCCCCCAGGCTCTGGGGATCATTATCCCAGAGACCTGTTCTGCCATCATTCAGGTCCTGCAGAAGGACTATATTAAGGTAAGTTTTCTCCTTGAAAATCTCATTATATGTATTTAATGTTTGTTAATGTATTGTATTTCTTTCATTATTCCCTAATTACTATGATTGTAATATGCTGTGAATGTCCCCTTTGTCCTCATGCATGCTGGAATTTTTTTAAAGTTTGTTTTTTGTCCTTCATGCATATTTGCCTTCACTAACCTCCCCAGCATGCTATGCTGGGCCTATATCCACCTAGTCTAGTCACTTAACAATGTATTTTGTCAGCTTCATTGTAGTGCTTTACCCTAAACACTCACTAAAATGTGTACAAATGTTATTTGTGTCCTTAAATTCATGCAGAGTGCCAGAGGCTTTTTTTTGGGGTCCCGAAAACGTTTGGAACCCCCCCACCGCTAAGTCAACCGATACCTATCCTCTATCTGCTGACTTTGCCAAACCCATACACACTATACCTACCTCTTTTGTGGTCAGATTTCTGTATGAATTCACCAAAGCATGTAGTGCAAGGCCTGCCTGAATACTTTCAAATGGCACTGTTTAAAGTTTTTTCTCCTATTATTATCTTGATAGGTAATTGCAGAATGTAAAAATGTGCTTCCATTTGTACAGTGTGTATTTATATTTTTGTATTGTGACACTCCTTACCTGATTAGTGGGCTGCCAATAGTGTAAGTAAGGAGGGGCTGGCCAAAGTAACACACATTATGTATGCATTCAGCTCTCAATAAAGTGGAGAGGGTTACCTGTCCAAAATATCCCCCCCCTAAAATTTTTACAATGGGCCATCAGAAGGGGGGGAATCTGATAGGTGGACCTCTTACTTTTGTCTTTAAATACTCCCTAAAATAAATGTTATAGTGATTTTGGCCAAGAATATTTGTGTCTAATCTGCTTTCAATGTTTATGTGCAAAATTACTAATTTTTTTTTTCTCGTTTCACTCAACAGTTTCCTTCCACGCCAGAGGAATGGCAGACTGTGGCCTCCCACTTTGCCCAGTGGTGGGACTTTCCCAACTGCGGAGGGGCAATTGATGGGAAACACATCCACATTGTCCCACCCCCCAACTCGGGGTCATACTATTACAACTACAAGGGGTTCAATAGTATTGTGATGTTGGCGGTGGTGTCGGCTACTTACGAGTTCCTCTATGTAGACGTGGGGAAGAATGGCCGGATGTCGGATGGTGGAGTCATTGCCCAGACCGAGTTCTACAGGTGTCTCCAGAATGGCAGCTTGGGCTTGCCACCTCCAGAAGACAATGCAGAAAGACTCCCATTCGTCTTTGTTGCTGATGAAGCGTTTGTGCTGGGGGACCATCTTATGCGGTCATTCCCTATGAGGACCCTCACCCCGGACCAGAGGGTTTTTAATAACCGGCTGGCCAGAGCCAGAAGAGTGGTGGAGAACACGTTTGGAATAATGGCCAGCTGGTTCAGCCTCTTTCTTACACCGATACACATGGCGGAATATAAACTCAATCACATCATCCTGTCTTGCTGTGTTCTCCACAATTTTTTAGGGAGAAATTCTGTGAACTATGTCACCTCAGATGGGCCTGAGGCTGAAATTCTGAATAAACCAACCCTGAGGGTGCTTGAAACTGGCCGTCCTGGCTTGCCCCCCCCCCCAGAGCGCCCGTGAGGTCCGTTTAAGATACCTTGAATACTTTGCGGGTAGGGGGCCATCGATATGCCAGACAATGTCTGAGACATTTTTTAAATAAAAATATATTTGAAACTGAACAGATATTTGCTTTGGAACTTAAAAAGTTCGACTTTTATAAAGTGAAGGCTGTATCAGACATGAGTATGTATAAACTGTGTTTGATATTGTCACCCCTGTAACCAAAATTTTGAAGATGCACACAAATTGGGATTCCAAATGGAGATTTCCCTCCTGATCCCATGCTTAGTGTCAACATGTGCTAGGTCCCATCATGGGGGATCAATGGACGTGTTTTGGGGGTGCAACCCCTTCCTCTCAGCTACTTTATTATCGAGGAAGGGGTTGCACCAATAAAACGCATACATTGATCTTGCGTAATGGCAGATAGCACATGTTGACACACTGTGTGAATCTTCAAAATTTGGCTTTTCAAATATGTAAAAAATTAGTCATATAAAAAAAATACGAGAAAAAAGTTAGGGATTTCTGGGTGTTTTAGATTCTCCCTAAAACATCAATGATGTTCTTCATTTTGTTTTGAACATCACTGATGTTTTGTTTTAGGTTTTCTAAATTCCTATTGCACCCCATCATCTCCCCCATGAGGATCTGGGCACTTTTACTGGTGAAATGACCTTCTTCCACAACATCCCCATCACCTAAAAAAAAACACACACCATGTATTATAAATATGCAGGCATACATCTATTACCTGAAGCTGTGGTCGCAGACACTCACCTGTTGTGGTGACAATTTTGCCAATTTCAACAACGTCTCCCTCCTCCTCCTCTGGTTGGGTTTGGGGGATTTCCCCTTCTTCCTGAGGTGGGGCGTCCCTGGTCTCCTCTGATGAGTGGTGTCCTCTGAGTCTTTTCTCCCCTATGTGAAAAAAAATAGTATACTTAGCACACAGATATTTTGGGCAGAAATAGGAATATGAAACATTGCTTGGAAGTGGGGTACAATTGTCTGTTTTGGCAGAGTTCCAAGCTGAAGATTTTTTTTTTACCTTTGTAAAGCTGGAATACTTTCCTGTTTTGTACAAGCTTCACAGATGGAGACACCCCTATAGTATCCACTGGAGCACCTGTGTGGGACACCCTAATATAAAGTTTGTTCTGGTGTCCCACACTGGTGCTCCTGCGTCCAGATGTATAAACAGCTGCTGAGTGTCCTCTCCTTACACAGAATCAAGTTTGCTTTTCATTCTAGTTACAAACCCATCTAGACAACAAATTTTTTTTAATAGAAGTAGGCCAGAAAAAATGTATTGAACTGCATCTGGCCAAAACATTGTATTTTAGTGGCTGAACAAACAATGTTTCCTACGAACGATTAATGTGCCCATGAGCATGAAAGTTGCCATTTTAAAATGTACAACAGTAAAAAAAAGCACATGGAGCAGCACGAACATAATAAAAAGAAAGAATAGGAACACAGGACAACTACTTACTTTTTTGCAGCACTCTCATGATCCTTCTATACTGATCGAGCTCCCTTAATTTGAGGTCTGACCACCGTTTCCTCAGTTGATCCTTGGATCATCGTACCCCAAAATTTTTCTGCAGACTCTTCACAACTTTAGCCATGATCTTGGCCTTTATCACATTTGGGTTGGGGTAAGGTCCATACTTCCCATCATAGTTGGCCCTTTTCAAGATATCCACCATCTCCACCATCTCTACAAAGGCCATATTTGATGCCTTAAATCTCCTGCGGGATTGTGACGTTTCTGGCTCCGGGATTTCCGCCTCCTCATTGCTGCTATTATCATGCACCTGCTGTGTCTCCGCCATGTGCTCTCCCCCACTGCCCCGAAAGAGAAGGGGCGGGGAATAGACTAGAAAGAACGTCAGGGGTGGGCGGAGTTTCAGGTATGAGCAGTGTATATAAAGCGTAACATGCGTGCGTCGTACATACGATCTGTGAGCAGAGGAGGGAGTATCGGAAGTGCCGATCGTGATAATGAAGGTACAATTTTAACTTGTGCCTATACTGCTTATTAGGGATGAGCCGAACACCCCCTGGTTTGGTTTGCACCAGAACTTGCGAACAGACCAAAACTTTGCACGAACGTTAGAACCCCATTAAAGTCTATGGGACTCAAACATTCAAAATCAAAAGTGCTCATTTTAAAGGCTAATGTGCATGGTATTGTCCTAAAAAGGGTTTGGGGACCCGGGTCCTGCCCAAGGGCACATGTATCAATGCAACAAAAAGTTTTTAAAACTGACGTTTTTTCGGGAGCAGTGATTTTAATAATGCTTAAAGTCAAACAATAAAAGTGTAATATTCCTTTAAATTTCTTACCTGGGGGGTGTTTATAGTATGCCTGTAAAGGGGTGCATGTTTCCTGTGTTTAGAACAGTCTGACAGCAAAATGACATTTCAAAGGAAAAAAGTCATTTAAACTACTTGCGGCTATTAATGAATTGCCGGTCCGACAATACACATAAAAGTTCATTGATAAAAACTGCATGGGATTTCCCCACAGGGGAACCCCGAACCAAAATTAAAAAAAAAAACTGGCGTGGGAGTCCCCCTAGATTCCATACCAGGCCCTTCAGGTCTGGTATGGATATTAAGGGGAACCCTACACCAAAATGTAAAAAAAAATGACGTAGGGGTCCCCCTCAAAATTCATACCAGACTCTTCAGGTCTGATATGAATTTTAAGGGGAACCCCGTGCCAAAATTAAAAAAAAAAATATGCGTGGGGTCCCCCCAAAAATCCATACCAGACCCTTATCTGAGCACGCAGCCTAGCAGGCCGCAGGAAAAGAGGGGGGACTAGTGAGCGGCCCCCCCTCCATAACTGTACCAGGCCACATGCCCTCAACATTGGGAGGGTGCTTTGGGGTAGCCCACCAAAGTACCTTGTCCCCATGTTGATGAGGACAAGGGCCTCATCCCCACAACCCTTGGCCGGTGGTTGTGGGGGTCTGCGGGCAGGGGGCTTATCGGAATCTGTAAGCCCCCTTTAACAAGGGGACCCCCAGATCCCGGCCCCCCCTGTGTGAAATGGTAAGGGGGTACAAAAGTACCCCTACCATTTCACAAAAAAACTGTCATAAATGTTAAAAATTACAAGAGACAGTTTGACAATTCCTTTATTTAAAGTCTTCTTTTTTTCCATCTTCTATCTTCCTTCGGTTTCTTCCTCCATCTTCTCCTTCCTCCGATCCTCTGCTTCTTTCTCCGGTGTTCTCATCCGGCATCTCCCTCCACAGCATCTTCTTCTCTTCATCTTATCTTTATCTTCTTCTCTTCATCTTCTTTTCGGGCCGCTCCGCATTCATGATTGGATGAGAGGCTCCCGCTGTGTGACGCTTCTCTCTTCATCTTTTTCTCTTTATCTTCATCTTCTTTTCGGGCAGCTCCGCATCCATGATGGCATGGAGGGAGGCTCCCACTGTGTGACGCTTCTTCTCTTCTCTTCTCTGCCGTACGAGAACACCAGAAGAAGCAGAGGATCAGAGGAAGAAGAAGAAGAAGAAACCGAAGGAAGATAGAAGAAAGAAGATAGAAAATGGAAAAAAGAAGACTTTAAATAAAGGAATTGTCAAAAACTGTCTCTTGTCATTTTAACATTTTTGACAGTTTTTTGTAAAATGGTAGGGGTACTTTTGTACCCCCTTACCATTTCACACAGGGGGGGCTGGGATCTGGGGGTCTCCTTGTTAAAGGGGGCTTCCAGATTCCGATAAGCCCCCGCCCGCAGACCCCCACAACCACCGGCCAAGGGTTGTGGGGATGAGGCCGTTGTCCTCATCAACATGGGGACAAGGTGCTTTGGTGGGCTACCCCAAAGCACCCTCCCAATGTTGAGGGCATGTGGCCTGGTACAGTTCAGGAGGGGGGGCGCTCTCTCGTCCCCCCCTCTTTTCCTGCGGCCTACCAGGTTGCGTGCTCAGATAAGGGTCTGGTATGGATTTTTGGGGGGACCTTACGCATATTTTTTTTTAAATTTTGGCGCGGGGTTCCCCTTAAAATCCATACCAAAGGGTCTGGTATGAATTTTGAGGGGGACTGCTACATCATTTTTTTTTAATTTTGGCGCGGGGTTCTCCTTAATATCCATACCAGACCTGAAGGGCCTCGTATGGAATTTAGGGGGACCTCCACGCCAGTTTTTTTTTAAATTTTGGTTTGGGATTCCCCTGTGGGGAAATCCCATGCAGTTTTTATCAATGAACTTTTATGTGTATTGTTGGACCGGCAATTCATTAATAGCCGCGCGTAGTTTTAAATGACTTTTTTTCCTTTGAAATGCCATTTTGCTGTCAGACTTTTCTAAACACGGGAAACATGCGCCCCTTTACAGGCATACTATAGACACCCCCCAGGTACGAAATTTAAAGGGATATTACACTTTTATTGTTTGACTTTAAGCATTATTAAAATCACTGCTCCCGAAAAAACGTCCGTTTTTACAACTTTTTTTTGCATTGATACATGTCCCCTGGGGCAGGACCCAGGTCCCCAAACACTTTTTATGACAATACCATGCATATAAGCCTTTAAAATTAGCACTTTTGATTTCTCCCTTAGACTTTTAAAGGGTGTTCCGCGGCTTTCGAATTTGCTGCGAACACCCCAAATTGTTCGCTGTTCAGCAAACTGGCGAACAGCCGATGTTCCAGTCGAACATGAGTTTGACTCGAACTCGAAGTTCATCCCTACTGCTTATATATTGAGGCCTATATTGGGACAAGATTTTAGAAGAGTTTAGCCTGACATTAGGGTTTGTCTTGTGTTGTGTCTTGCAGAGAAAATGGATGGCTTCAATGATCACAACTTCCTCCCCCTGTTCATAGACAAATATAGGGAGCTGCCCTGTCTGTGGCAGGTCAAACACCCGCATTATAATCATAAACAAAAGAGGCAGGCAGCGCTGGAGAAACTGCTGGAGTTGATGAAGCCGGTGGTCCCCACGACAACCATCCCCTATTTAAAAGCCAAAATTGGTGGCCTGAGGAGCACTTATCTTAGGGAGCGCAAGAAGGTCCAGGATTCCCAAAGATCAGGAGCTTCAGCAGATGATGTTTATGTCCCCAGGCTCTGGTACTATGAGAGACTTCATTTTCTGTCAGACCAGACTGAAGTCAGGGAATCCCTCTCAACCCTACCTTCCACTCTTCCTTTCACCCTATCTTCCACCCCAGCTGAGGCTTCCGACGTCCAACCTGGGACTTCCAGCCAGGAAGAAGTGAAGGAGCTCAGCTTGAGCCAGGTATAGCATTGTTCTACATATTTCTGGTCAAAAAATAAATTATGTTTACTAGATGTTATTATTAATCACTAATTGCTGATTTAATAAAGGCATTTACATATCAATAGACAGAAGTGACCAAAAATGATTGTGACAAGAATGAAAAATGCTGGGCTCAGAATGATAGTCTTTTATATTTGTTAACATTCAATTTGCAACAGTCATGAGCTGAAAATTGTGTGTGATTGATGAACCAAAAACGAAAACTATGTCCCTTTTTCATACACAGGAAGACCTCAGCCAGGAGGAGGCTCTGGAATGTGGCACATAGAAGGAGGCTGTGGAGGGTGGCAGCCAGGAGGAGGCAGGGGTTAGTGGCAGCCAGGAGGTGGCCGGGCCCAGTAGGAGCCTCACAGAATCGCAGGTTCCTCTCCCCCGCCTTTAAACCAAAAGACCCAGGAAGGGGAGGAACGTAGAGGAGTCATCGCTCAGGCTGATTCAGGAGGCTTCTGCGGCCCTCAGAGCCACCCCCACTCATGAGGAGGCCTTTGCCTTCATGGCTGCCACAAAACTCCAGGACATGGAGGAAGGGCAACACATCATGTGTGAGAAAATCATTTTTAAAACATTAAATATAGGTTTGAGGGGCCAAATCACACCCAATACCCACCTGTGTGAGTTGCATCATCCTCCTCCTGCCACACTTCCAACACCACAGCCACAGCCTAGAAGGAAGAGTGGAAGGAAGACAATAAAGTGATGACCTGGGTTCAGTCTGGTCTGACAAAAGATGCAGGCTCTTGTATCACATGCCTCTGAAGACATCCATTAGGATGAAACATGTCAGGCAGGTTGACACCAGCACGCTGAACGCTGCAGCCGATTGTCACTTTTGATGCATGCAATTTTGAACTTCTAACTGTAAGTTACTACAATAAATTGTTTTATTACCATTATGGGCTTCACTATGGGTCCTTCATTTCTCTTCCTGGGTATTTGATGACTGCATATTGGAAAGTCCCACCTCTGATGTGATTATTGGGAGTTGTTGATCTGTGAAGGAAGTCATTCGGAGGTTGTTGTCTGTGATGACGAGGGGTTCCAGGGAGCTGAACTTGCAGGATGTTATTGAGGAATATCTATACATGCCTAATATTTACAGCCTTCTGGTAAGCAGACTACATTATCACGTGGTGATGAGTGCCCCTTCACATCTGCACTATATCTGGTGATTGGACTTCTCCCATTCTTCAGACCTTTTTGGACTGTTTTCTAGTTATTGAATTTAGCGCCGCAATACATGTATTATTCTTGTATGACCACAGCCTGGGGACATGTATGTCAACTGCTGCTGTTCCTGATCTCTTGGACTTCTGGACCAGATTGTACTCTCTTATATAATAACTCCTCAGGCCACCAATTTTGCCAGAAAATAGTTGATGTGTGCCCTGGGGGCCAAAGGCTTCACCAATTTCAGCAGTTTCTCCAGCGTTGCCTTCCTCTTTATTTGGTTATGACCCCTAATAAAGTTTTTTTTTTTAATAATACTCGCCTATGTGTGTTATGTGTTCCTTCAAAGAGGACAGTTTGTTTGTGAGTAGGCAGGTACATTTCCAAAATACAACACCAACACCAAGAAACCTCCTTGAGATTAAAAAAGTCAAGATAATAATGGTGTTGTGGTAACTTGCCACACATAAACACACCCAAAGCAATTATGGAGATCACCAAAAAAAAACAGAAGATCTGGATTAAAAAAACAAATAATACAAAATATAAAAAAAAAAAAAAAATTCCGTAGATCTGACAAATAAAAATATTATATTCATGAAATCACGAGAAATAATCCAAAAATACGTTTTGAGAAGTGTGTGTGAATATGAGCAGCGAAACAACTTCATTCTTCTAGCATTATAAAGAAAAAGAGAGTGTGCTGCATTAAACAATTTAAAACATTTCAGCGTGACGAAAGTGCTATATACATTACGAACGTAATTTTACCAGACTGAGCTGTTCCATCTCATAATTTATTCTGAGCATGCGTGGCACTTTGTGCGTCAGAATTGTCTACACATGGTCGGAATTTACGCAAATGGATTTTGTTGTTGGAAAATTTTATAGCCAGCTCTCAAACTCTGTGTGTTGGAAATTCAGATGGAAAAGGTCCGATGGAGCCCACACACAGTCAAGGGACATCGGTCCCGAAGAGGAAGGAGGCACATCTGCCTCCTCCTCTGTGCCTGCCAGTCCCACCTGCCATTGCCACCTGCCAGTGCCACAGTGCCCACAAGTGCCACCTATCAATACCCATGAGTGCCACCTATCAATACCCACAAGTGCCACCTATCAATGCCCACAAGTGCCACCTATTAATGCCCACCAGTGGTGCCAATCAGTGCCCATCACTGCCACCTATCAGTGCCCATCACTGCCAGATATCAGTGCCATCTATTAGTGCCACTTCTCAGTGCCCACCAATGCCACCTATCAATGCCCTTCAGTGCCACCTCTCAGTGTCACCTCTCAGTGCCCACCAGTGCCTCCTATCAGTGCCCACCAGTGCCACCTATCAGTGCCCACCAGTGCCACCCTATCAGTGCCCATCAGTGCAGCCTATCGGTGCCCATCAGTGCAGCCTCATCAGCGTACATCAATGAAGGAGAAAAATTACCTGTTTGCAAAATTGTATAAGAAAATATAAAAATATATATATATATTTTTTTTTAATTCTGTCTTTTTAAATTTTTTAACAAAAAATAAAAACCACAGAGGTGATCAAATACCACCAAAAGAAAGCTCTTTTTGTGGGAAAAAAATGATAAAAATTTCATGTGGGTTCCATGTTTTATGATTGCGCGATTGTCATTCAAAGTGCAACAGCGCTGAGAGCTGAAAAATGGTCTGGACAGGAGGGGGGTTTAAGTGCCCAGTAAGCAAGTGGTTAAAGGAGCTTTTTAAAACGCTCTGTGTGCATAAGGGCTATGTGTGCATAAGGGCTATGTGTGCTGCAGGCATCAGGATGAGTATAGAAAAGTGTCTAGATATATTTTAATAAGCGGGACATGGGGAGCAGCACTACTGCACAGAAAGATGTGGATTCTTTCTTATACCAGAAGTGGAGTAGAAATGGAGTAGTAACAGATAACATTTCCATGAGAAAGGTGATTCTTTAACTTCATATGGGTGGAAGTCTTTATAGCTTGGTCTCCAGATCGCTCCCTAGAGGGTTGGAACCTCAGCAAATCACCTTATTCTATCAGTACCTCTACTTTACTACCTCTGATAGCATAACATGAATCTGTCAATGGAATTTTTTTTAGTTTGTCATTCTGCCTTGATAACATACTGTCAATTTAGACATACTATGTGATATCAGTTTGGCTTGAGAGACACAATATCACTCTGGGGACATGACATCACTCTGGCACTTTTAGTACAGTTCTAATGGCATTACTTTGGCCATGGCAACGCAGTTTATACTCCAGCCCTTTCAATACAACATTCTGTTTCTGTTAACATGGCTGAGATTCTGGCTTTATTTAACATGGCCTTATGGGAAGCCAACCTGATCTCTACCTACGCCTTACTTTTTCTAAGAGCAGCATTGTTTACTTGAAATACTATATGATATGCCCAGAATTAAAAGACTATGCTAATAGGAAAACTGTGTTAATGCTTTAGACTGTTTAGAATTGGCCATTAAAAATTCTGTATGTGTTCTCGCCAAAATCTGAGCATTAAAATGGGAGTCTTTATTTCATATAATGGTTTTAAGCTCAAGCACTACATACAGTATGTCTAATAAGAGGGTTACTGCTGCCCACATGCCTATATTGACGTAGGGGTTTTATTTTATTTATTTCTACATTTGATTTGTGGTTTGGGACAACCTTTTTGAAGGTAACCTCTTTGTATTTATTATGTTGCTTCAGCTTGTGCACATAATATTTTTTAACATTTAGCTGTGTTAGGAATGTGTGTGCACTAAAAGTGACTTACAATATTGTAAATTGTAACAATTATTTCTTACTTGCTGGTTTGGATCATCATACTTATGAGCTGCATAAGATATACCATATGAGGCTATATTCTACAATGTGGTTCCGTACAGGGTCCCTTGGTTACTAACAATACATATTTTAATAATGCAATCAAGGTGATTTCCTAACTATGTATTGCTAGCATAGTGTGTAGCTTTATTGGACAATTAAAGAGGTTGTATACCCGCTGACACTTTTTTTTTTAAACCCCTGTAAGGCAAAAGGCATAATGAGCTAGTATGCACCGCATACTAGCTCATTATGAAATACTTACCTTAGAACGAGGCGTCGGTATCTTACCTGGTCCACGCCGAGGTAGCTGACATGTTGCCTCGGCATGTCTTCCGGGTATCACGGCTCCAACGCTGTGAGTGGCTGGAGCCGCAATGTCATCACTCCCATGCACGCGGGAGATTTCTTTCCCGGCAAGGTCCGGCATCTGCCGGGTCTTTAGCCGAGAATCCCCTGTGCGCATGCGCCGCTGCAGTCAGCGGCTCATAGCAAGGGGAATATCTCCTAAACCGTACAGGTTTAGGAGATTTTTTTTTACCTACAGGTAAGCCTTATTATAGGCTTACTTGTAGGTAAAAGTTAAATAATTGACTACACAACCGCTTTAAATTACACAATTTAGTTTGGGTGTAGAAATGTAATTCCCCACTTTTCTCCTTATCTTTTCAAGATGTGTTAGCATTTTAAGGTTTTATTGCTCCTTTTTGACACATAGAGAACTTCTGATCTTGTTAAATCCTAAAGTGGGCCATTTTCATACTATCATTTGACTTGAATGGAAGCCATATTCAATCATTTTGTGTGCAGAATCTGTTCCATTTTGCCTTGCCAATCCTCTTATCACACAGTCAGAAATTCCGACAACAAGCTCCGATTGCACATTTTCCGTTGGAAAGTCCGACCGTGTGTACAGGGCATTAGTCTTAGTCTTTTGACTAAAATGTAATTTTCGTCCCATTTTAGTCTGTAATTGTTTTGGTTTTAGTCGTATTTAGTTGAGTAAGTCTGCAGTACATTTTATTTGACTAAAATCGAATGGGTTTAGTTAAATTGTAATGCATTATTTAACCACCTCAATACAGTGCACTTACACCCCCTTCCTGCCCAGGCCAATTTTCAGCTTTCAGCGCTCTCACAATTTGAATGACTCAGTCATGCAACACTGTACCCATATGAAATTTGCGTCCTTTTTTTCACACAAATAGTGCTTTCTTTTGGTGGTATTTAATCACTAGTGGGTTTTTTATTTTTTGTGCTATAAATAAAAAATGCCTTTTTCTTTGTTTCTGTCATAAAATTTTGCAAATTAGTCATTTTTCTTCATAAATTTTTACCAAAATGTATACTGCTACATATCTTCGGTAAAAATAACCCAAATTAGTGTAAATTATTTGGTCTTTGTGAAAGTTATAGAGTCTACAAACTATGGTGCCAATCACTGAAAATGAATCACATCTGATCACACCTGATGTACTGAAGGCCTATCTCATTTTTTGAGACACTAACAAGTCAGGAAAGTACAAATACCCCCCAAATGACCCCTTTTTAGAAAGTAGACATTCCAAGGTATTAAGTAAATAGCATGGTGAGTTTTTTTTAGTTGTAATTTTTTCCCACAATTCTTTGCAAAATTAAGATTTTTTTTTTTACAAAATTGTCATATTAAGAGGTTATTTCTCTCACAGAGCATATGCATACAACAAATTACACCCCAAAATACATTCTGCTACTCTTCCCGAGTATGGTGATACCACATGTTTGAGACTTTTACACAGCCTGGCCAATCTATGAGGCATAATGAGTCTTTTGAACGGTTCATTTTTTCCAGAAGTTTTTGGAAAATGTGGAAAAAAAAATGAAAACGCATTTTTTTACACAAAGTTGTCCATTTATCAGATATTTCCAACACATATCATGTACATAGAAAAGATGACACCCCAAAATACATTCTGCTTCTCCTCCTGAGTATGGCGATACCACATGTGTTAGACTTTTACACAGCCTGGCCACATACAAAGGCCCAACATTGAAGTAGCATCTACAGGCGTTCTACGAGCATAAATGACACATCTCATTTCTCAACCACCTATTACACTTTTGAAGGCCCTGGAGCACTAGGACAATGGAATTGCCCCCAAAATGACCCCATTTTGGAAAGCAAACTCCTCAATGTATAATCTATGAGGCATAATGAGTCTTTTGAACTGTTCATTTTTTTCCAGATGTTTTTGGAAAATGTGGGAAAAAAATGAAAATGCATTTTTTTCCAAAAAATTGTCAATTTATCAGATATTTCCAACACATAGCATGTACATAGCAAAGATGACACCCCAAAATACATTCTGCTACTCCTCCTGAGTATGGCAATACCACATGTGTGAGACTTTTACACAGCCTTGCCACATACAAAGGCCCAACATTGAAGTAGCATCTTCAGGCGTTCTACGAGCATAAATAACACATCTCATTTCTCAACCACCTATTACACTTTTGAAGGCCCTGGAGCACCAGGACAATGGAATTGCCCCCAAAATGACCCCATTTTGGAAAGCAAACACCCCAATGTATAATCTATGAGGCATAATGAGTCTTTTGAACGGTTCATTTTTTTCCAGAAGTTTTTGGAAAATGTGGAAAAAAAATGAAAACGCATTTTTCCTGACAGACTCCATGGCAGCCTACGTGTGGGTTAACCCCGCAAACTCTCCAATGCTATAGGACCCCATTCCCATAAATGAGTACTCACCACTAGCTACTGTGTTCCTTTTTTGTCCTCCTCCAATGGACCTACACAAGATGTTCGCGTCTGGTCGGACGGTTCCAAGATCATGGCATACCTCTTGCGGTGCAGCTCAGGGCCCAGCTATGGGCGGGCGAGTAGCATTTAAAGGCTGAAGTTTACCCCTTTGGTGGAGGGATGGTCGCCTCTGTATGCCGAAATTTCTGGGCGCATCAACGGTTGGCAAGGTCGGAAGCATAGTTTTTGTCTCCATGGCAGTGTTTCTCTGTATAGTCTGTTTCCCCCTAGGTCTCCCTGGCTCTTGTTACGATGGAGGCGGTTGTTTTGGGACCTTTTCGCCCCTCATGGTGGCTGGAGCGCTGGTGCATTCCAGCTCGCCTCAGCACTTCCGGGTGCGGCCGTTCGCGCCGTTCGCGCGTGCGCTGTTGCCTCCTCGAGACCGAGGCTTGGCTCGCGCATGCGTAGTACGGCGGAGTACTCGGCAAACCGCACATGCGCAGTACGATCACCGTCCTACGGCGCAGGTGCGTGGTGGGTGGTGACGTCATGGGCGGGGAGCTTTAAATACCGCTCATAGACTCCCTCACAGTGGGAATTCCCTCACAGTGAATGGGAGTGGAGCGGTCTTCCCCATACCCAGCTCTGGTCAGCTCTAGGTGAGTGCCTGCCCGTTTTTGGTGTACATTGTATTGCCTTTAAAATTAAAAAAAAAAAAAAAGAGAAAAGAACTTAACATAGTTAAATGCAATATATGTATTCATTTAAAAAAAAAAAAAAGGGGGAAAGAAATATCTTCCTTTATGATTGTTTCTATGAACAAATATGAGGTGGTTTTTCATATGTTGCATGTGCACATATGTTTGTTTTGGGGCAGACAACTTTTCCTTATTGGTTCCTCGGCCCATCCAGGCCGTTTTCTTTCTGCAGACCAGCTGTATTGTGTCGCCCTTCATCTGGAAGTCATGGATAATTCACCGCCTTTAAGTGGCCAGCCCTCTCGCACAAGGTATGTGCTTATGAGGGGAGGGGTTGAAAGTCAGTCGCATTTTAGTGTGCGTTATCTGATGTTGGTCCCACCATTTCCCCTTCCCTACTGTGTTTTTTCTTCCAGCCCTTCTAGATCGGACCCTCAGATCTTGGTCCAGAATGACAAAGACCTTGCCAGGCCACAACGCCAGTCTCCCTCAAGATCCAGATGAGACTCTGCATCTGGAAGCCACCACCAGGGGAGACACTCTCATTCCTCCTCCAGACACTGCTCCCACCGCCATGATAGCCGCTCTGATCGAAGAGCCTGCTGGGGATGTGGAACGCGAGTTCCGGAGGGCAAGTCACTGTGTGATCGGTGCTATGCCCGGGCAGTCAGGGAAAAAGAGACGGAGAACCAGCGTTTGGAATCTCTTATTAAACGTGTGGTACAGCAATCCCTGAAAGAGTTGGATTCTCCCCACACGCTAAGTCAGTCTACTTCACTATCTGGCCCCCCGGCTGATGAGGCCCGTGAAGACCCAGGCACTTCCCAGCCTTAGGCGGCCTCTCTTGATTCCTCAGATGATGTTTCCCAGGAAGAAGAGGAAATTGGAGGTTTTGACTTCAACATGGTATCACCATTAATTAAGGCAATCAAGGAGGCTCTCAAGTGTGAGGATCCCGCTACTCCCCCAGCTAAACAGAAGAAATTCTTCAAACACCTAGTAAAAGAACGCTCAAGTTTCCCGCTCCTTTCTGAACTGAAAGATATTATAGATGAGGAATGGACTAAGATGGACAGGAGGTCCTCTATGTCAAATAAAACCTCCAGATTATATCCCTTCAAGTCGGAAGAGGTGAAGTATCTGGAGAATGCTCCCCTCTTGGACGCAGCCTTAATGCGTCTGGCTAAACATGTCACACTTCCCCTAGAGGATGCGGTGTCCTTCAAGGATGGTCTTGAGAGAAGGATCGACCAAGACTTTAAGAGGATTTATGGGCTGGCCGGCACGGCCTGTAAACCGGCCTTGGCTCTTGCAGCCATGTCAAAAGCCATGGAGGCTTGGACAGAGAATGTGGACTCCTTCCTTAAAGGAGTTTCGGAGGAGCTAGCGGGAAGTTCAGCAGCTGCAGAATTAAAGCTAGCGGCAGTCTTCTTGGGGGAGGCATCCATTGATTTGATACGCCTATTGGCACGGATTATGCTGTCGTCAGTCACGGCCAAGCGGGCCTTATGGTTACGTCCTTGGCTTGCTGACCCGGTTTCCAAACAGGCCTGGTGTAAGATTCCCTTTGAGAGGTCTTCACTGTTTGGCAACAAACTCGAAGATGCCATAGCACATGCCACGGGTGGCAAGTCGGGCTTCCTCCCCCAAGATAGGTGTCTTCTTGGTCGGAAGAAACTTCAGTTCAGAAGACGTTCTCTGGAGCGCTCTAGAGAAGCTTGCTCATACAAGCCCGGCAGGGACTTCAGGAAAAACTGGAGCAGAGGTCAGACATCCTTTCGCAAGTCCACTAAAGGCCAGACATCCAGCGGCCACGAGCAGGCGAAGTCTTTTTGAGATTGCGCCCGCCCAGGCGGGTCGGATAGGGGCACGGCTGCGCCTCTTCCAGCATGTCTGGGTGGCCTCAATCTCGGACTTTTGGGTAATAAAAACAGTCTCGACGGGGCGTGGCTTGGATGGCTTCCCGGGCGGACGTGTTTCACTGAGGCTCCCGCTCCGACCTGCCTGCATAGAGCTGGAACCTGCTCCTCTCCGCAGCAAAATATGGACAAACCACGAAAAAACAAAGAAACGGACCCCAGGGGACACACAACCCGCTCTTCCTCGTTCCCCCCGCCACTCATCACCGAATATTTCGGGCAGGGAGCCACGGCCGGACATCACGAGGCCAAGATGGCGCCGGCGCCACACACAGCAACTTCACCCTCTCCTCCTCCTCAAGCCTCTGTGGATCGCAGGAGCAACAGGTATGGATCCGAAGGTGACCTACCTACCACTCGCTCTCCGATCCCCCCTGCTGACCTCTTGATCGGCTCCCCCTCTGGAGGCCATATGATAGGCAGTCTTTCACAAACTTTTCCCCCATGCCTCATAGGGCCTACGCCATCCTCCGGCCAGCCATCCCCCTCCTGGGACTCCTATGCCCCAGAATGGGACCCCCGTTCCCTGCCGCAGCGTTCCCAGCCACACAGGGACAGAGCTCCCTCTCTCACCCCTCTCCAGAGAGATACAGCCCAGACCTCAGCACTTTCACAGGCCTCAAGGCCGCCAGGATCGCAGGGGGCTCATTCACAACCGGGGAGTCCGCATGGCCCGCTGCTAACTAAGCATGCAAGCACTACTCCCTCATCATTACCACCACAGAGGAGACCCCCCACACCGGCTTCCTATTCAGCTGTAGTGCAGGGCTCACATGCCCACAATACATCAGACTCTGATCCTGACCCTGAAGCATGTACATCTTGGCGGGATTACGTCCGTTGTATGCCCACAAAACAGGACTTTCGTATGCTAATTCAAGAAGTACGGGACACTTGCAGAACTGAGATTAATATGCTTCGCACTGACCTCCATCAACTGTCCACTAAAGTCGCATCCTTAGAGGAAGAAACAAATGATACTAAATTTGAAATCTCACAAATACATGATCGCTTAACTTCACAAGCTGCTACCCTCAGAGACTTCCAACGCCACCTTGAGGACCTCGACAATAGAGGTAGGCGTAACAATATTAGGGTCAGAGGCCTACCGGAAGCGACACAAGAGGAAGACCTGAATGTGACCCTGCAAACCATCTTTAACAATATTTTAGGCCACCCGGAACACCAACGAGTTAAGCTGGACCGTGCGCACCGCGCTTTGCGCCCCCGGGGACCGGGATCCCGCCCTCGGGACGTGATTTGCAGGGTACATAACTACACCCTCAAAGAGGACATTATGAGAAAGGCGCGAAACATGCATACCATTGATTTTGACGGAGCCCCCCTACAGCTTTTCCCAGACCTTTCATGGATCACCCTTCAACAAAGAAGATCCTTGCAACCACTACTCACCCTGTTAAGAGAAAATGACTTTCGCTATCACTGGGGTTTCCCCTTTAGCCTCACGGCAAAAAAAGATGGAAGGTCCACAACCCTCCGATATCCGGAAGATCTACAATTTTTCTGCAGGGAACTGGATATCCCGGTACCACCCACTCCTGGATGGGAACCGCTGCCAGCACCCCCACCTCGCCCAGATCCTTGGATCCAAGTCACAGGCCGGAAACGCACAAGACCGCGATCTGCAGGTCCTTCCCCACCACCCCGTCAAAGATGAACTACTGCTCATTTAAAGTCCTTACTTCAGACTGACTCCAGGTTTACTTGATTAGTTTTCCCCTATTTCTATAGCTAAGAACCCGACACCATATTCTGCTCATCCTACTCATTTGCTGTATGGACATATCCACCAAGCTGATCCTTTATCGAGTTAACAACATACGTTTGATTATGACGGTAAAGTTTTGATAGGAACTGCTTAATGAACAGGGCTAGGCCATCCCCTCTCCCCCCTTCCCCCATGTTCCTCCTCTTTCACACTTACCCTCTCCTCCTCCCCCCTCCCCCCCCCCTCCCCTGTAGTGGACCAAACTATAGGAGAATACCACCACATAGAGAGGTATCCTTTGCACTTGTGTTTTCTTTTGTTTAATTTTATATATATTTTGAACTTGCAGAACACATCTTACTACTGCCCCAAATTTCATGTACCGATGGCCTCCATGGTTTATACTTTTATTCGGGTCATAACCAGGAGTATAGATATGTCAGTTGCCAGTTTATGCATGCAGGTTCCATGTTTTTTCTGTTATCTAGTTTTTTGAATTTAGATGCAGGCAGGTCTGGAGGGGGTCGTCCCCTTGTTGGGTCCGTCCTCTCCTCCCCCCCGGGGCTCTCCGAATGGCTCCTTCCTTTGTTTTTTTTGACAATGGCACTTTTGCCTCTGAAGTCAGAAGGGGCCCTCCGGAGTCTCCCACCCCATCACTCTATGTAGATGGGTTATATTGTGAATGGTTAACTAAACTTGACTTCGTACTAATTTCTGTGTTTTTTTTTCTGTTTTTTACTCTTTTTTTTTTCTGCTTTTCCCCTACTACTATCTCCATCTCTCTTCCTTTCTCTAACTCTATGGGCACCGCTCGCCTCTGGGACCTGGTTCAGGTTTGGGGGGTCGCAGATCTCTAAACCGTACTCACCATGGAGACCCCATATAGGGACACCCTATATTCCAAGACCCTACTACACCCACTAGGTAAGCAACCGTCTCTCTCCACAACGTATCCACCATAATTGACATATTTTCACTAAATGTAAAGGGCCTTAACTCAAATGTTAAGAGAAGCCTAGCGCTACGAGAGTTCAAACGGTCCAAAGCTGACATTATTTTTATCCAGGAGACCCACCTTGATAAAATGGGCACTATGACATTTGCACGGCGACAATACCCTCATATATACCAGGCCTCTGGCCCACATAAACGGGCAGGGGTGGCAATTCTTTTTAGACAAGGCTCCCCCTTCCAGCTGCAATCTCTATACTCTGACCCACTGGGACACTACCTCATCCTGCGAGGCCTTTGGGGAGGTGCGAATGTTACTCTTTGTAACATCTATGCCCCAAACACGAATCAAATCTCCTTTTTGTCTAAGGTCTTTGATCGCTTGTTTGAGGCTCCCCATCAATACCTGGTGATCGGAGGAGATTTTAACCTTGTCCACTCTCCGGGTCTTGATAAACACTCAGTGGGCCAGAGGAAATCCCAAGTAACAGTCAATAGAACGGCCGCCCAGTTTCGCCAACTTACTAGGAAATATGCCTTGTTTGATACCTGGCGCACCACCTACCCCTCTGCTAAACGATTTACTTTCTATTCCCATCCCCATACGTCCCACTCACGACTGGATTATTTCTTTGTCAACGCCCCGACCCTACGTGCATGCATGAACCCAGACATCCAAGCTATTTCTTGGTCGGATCATGCCCCGATTACACTCTCCCTGACACTCTCCCCAAGCTCCTTTCGTAAATGCCACTGGCGCCTAAACGACTTTCTACTTAAACATGACCCATCTAGAATAGAATTAGAGCAAACTCTAAAACTTTACTTTGCGGAAAATGGCTCCTCTGAGATCTCCACCTCAACTCTGTGGGAAGCCCATAAGGCGGTCTTCCGAGGTCAATGCATCTCGCTCTCCACTGCCCTGAAGAGAAACGCTAATGCAACACGCAACGCCCTCTTAGACAGACTTAAACACCTCGAAGCGCGCTTGCTCGCGTCCCCGTCCCTAACAACCCTTAGAGAACTCACTAGTGTTTGGGCCGGGTTGAAAGATATCGAAATGGGTAAAATAGAAAAGGCGTTAACTAGGCTCAGACAGACTTACTACGACAAAGCCAACAAATCACATACGCTCTTGGCGAAACAGCTTCACGACAAAGCAGCAACTACCACAACTACGCAACTTAGGGAGACAAATGGGGTTCTTCAGTCTCACCCTAATAAAATAGCACAACTTTTTCATGACTTCTACTCTGCCCTGTATAATGACCCGAGTGTCCCGCACAACCCACCCCCTCCTGACCTATCCCAGGCCATCCATACTTATTTGGCGGAAACGGACACTCCTAGGCTTACCTCCTCTGCTCTGGAGACTCTTAATGCCTCCATTACAGAGGAGGAGGTGACAGAAACAATCAAAATGTTACCAAACAATAAGGCCCCCGGGCCCGATGGATTACCTTACTTTTATTATAAGACGTTCCTATCACAGTTACTCCCCCATATGACAAACCTCTTTAACTCATTTCTTTCTGACACACCTATTCCCAGAGATATGCAAAACTCCTTCTTGACGTTAATCCCAAAACCAGGGAAAGACCACACTCTCCCGGCCAATTACAGGCTGATAGCTCTCCTCTACACGGACCTAAAAATTTTTACGAAGCTGTTGGCAAATAGACTAAACAACTTTTTGCCATCCCTGGTCCATAGGGACCAGGTGGGTTTTGTCCCTTGCCGCCAGGCTGGGGATAACACCCGGAGGGTTATTGACCTAGTGGAGGTTGCGAACAGGAACTCAATGGAGGCAATACTGCTCAGCCTGGACGCCGAAAAAGCCTTTGACAGGCTGGGCTGGCCTTTCCTGTTCGCGACTCTCAACCGGGCCGGTATAGAGGGCCCATTTCTCCGAGCTATTGCCCATCTATACTCAGCCCCAACAGCCCAGGTTCGCACTAACTTTGCCACCTCCCCTACCTTTTTGATCTCCAACGGGACCCGACAAGGTTGCCCACTCTCCCCTTTGCTATACGCCCTATGCATTGAACCGTTAGCAGCCCATATTAGAAATAATTCAAATATCCATGGTATTCCAGTCCGTACTAGAGAATTTAAGATCTCCTTATTTGTGGATGATGTTCTTCTCACTCTCGCCCAACCTCGCATATCCCTCCCAAATTTACAAGTGGAGCTGGAAAAATATAGCATCCTCTCAGGTTAGAAAATTAATAGTTCCAAGACGGAGGCCCTCCCTCTTAATTTACCCCCCCATACACTATCCGCACTCTCACAATCATTTCCATATTCTTGGCGGTCCTCTTCCTTAAAATACCTGGGGATACATATAACATCCACATACGATACTTTATACAAAGCCAACTTCCCCCAGATGTTCACCTCTATTAGAGCATCCCTAACCAAATGGAAATCTCTAAAACTGTCCCTTTTTGGTAGACTTGCAACTTTGAAGATGACTGTACTACCCAGACTTCTATATCTTTTTGAGACACTCCCTATTCCCATTCCGTGCTCACATCTTAAAAAACTCCAAGCCGACATGATAAACTTTTTCTGGAATTATAAAAGACACCGAGTTGCTAGATCGGTTTTATATGCCCCACGTAACCAAGGTGAGCTGGCGTTCCCTAACATAGCTAAGTATTATCTGGCAGCTCAGCTGAGACTTATAGCCTCCTGGTGTTCTCTACATGCTTACAATAGGTGGACACAGATAGAAAAGCTATGGCTAGCCCCCATACACCCAAATTCCATGCTTTGGAGCTCTGATATACCCCTCGGCAGCGAACAACTGCTAGGACCGATGGCTCTATTACGTACCCTATGGCGTCGGGCTAAATCGAAATACCCACTCACCACCACGTCATCCCCAGTCACTTCATTCCTATTCACACCCAATATCCCTGACAGTCTAACCTCACAGATGTCCCACTTTTGGATGGACAAAGCCATATTCCGTTATGGACAATTAATTGATCCCAAAACCAGAATGCTACGAACCTTCTTAGACCTGCAAAAGTCTTTTGACATCCCCAAGCAGGCCTTTTTCAGTTACCTACAACTACGCCATTATGCACAATCACTGGGGTCGAACTTGAGTTTTTCCCCCCTCACAGACTTTGAAAAGCTTTGCTTAGAGGTTTCGTCCCCTAGAGGCATGATCTCCCGCACCTATCAAATACTGATCACAGATTTCTCACCAGACGGGCCGCGACATTCATATATGGCTAAGTGGGAGCAGGCGCTGGGCACAGAGATATCCTTAAGGACCTGGCAATCCATATGGACCCAGGCTACTAAAAGCTCCATATGCACGCTTTATAAAGAGAATCAATTTAAGATTCTATATCATTGGTATCAGACCCCTGACCTGCTCCACTCCATATATCCTACGGCCGGCTCCCGTTGTTGGAGATGCTATAAAGATAGAGGTACACTATTTCATGTCTATTGGACCTGCCCTATAATTGTTCCCTACTGGAGTATGGTTCACTCCCTGCTCCAGTCCATCTTTGATGTTGAAATGCTCCTTGATCCGAGGACCTTTCTCTTGGGCCTTCCACCCGCCACCTTCTCTAAAGTGTCCAAAAAACTTTTAGCCCATGTGCTTACTGCAGCACGCTGCCTGGTGGCTTTAAAGTGGAAAAAAAGAGAACCTCCCTCACTAAATGAGCTGCATTCCAGGATCAGAGATGTCAAGAGAATGGAATATCTCACGGCCTCATTAAACGACACACTTGACAAACATAATCGCATCTGGGAACCCTGGGTTTTGTTGGAGACCCCTGCGACCTAAAAGTATATGTTGCTTATGTATTAATGACCCATTCCCCGCCGGCCTGTTCCGGACCCTGGAGGCGAGCGCCCCCCCCCCCCTTTTTTTTTTCCTCTGCCTTTCCCTCCTTTCTTCTTTCCTCTCTCTATCTAAGATTTTATATGTTTGAGCATATGGTGCTAGAAGTTACACTGTTTGAGATGTATTAATATCCGGTAAACCTATTTCCTTCTGTCACAAAATGTTTGCACTGTAAAGATTTGCCACCCAATAGGTGGGAGATATTGTACCAAATTGCACTGTGATATCATAATCTATATCTCTTCTTGTACCCAATGCCAAAATGCTGTATTTGTTTTTCTGTTAAAAAATAATAAAAATTGTCAGTTAAAAAAAAAAAAAAAAAACAGTCTCGACAGGTCACAGATGGACCTTCTCCAGCACTCCTCCTCCCAGATTTGTCTCCACTCTTCTGCCCCGGTCGGAAGATCAAAAACAAGCTCTACTGTCCTACGTGGACCTTTTAAAGTCTCAAGGAGCAGTGGTACACATCCCGAGGGACGAATGGTTTCAGGGGGTATACTCCCCTCTCTTCTTAGTTCGAAAAAAGAGTGGCTCTTGGTGCCCGGTCATAGACCTGACCTACCTCAACGAGTTTATAGAGCAAGGGAAATTCAAAATGGAAACTCTGTCGACCATTCAGCAAGCTATTCAGCCAGGCGATTGGATGATTTCCATCGACTTGAAGGACGCTTATTTCCACGTCCCAGTAGAAGAGGGGTTTCACAAATATCTACGTTTCCAAGTGGGAAAGGATCATCTACAGTTTATCTGCCTCCCCTTCGGGTTGACAACGTCCCCCCGGGTCTTTTCAAAAATTCTCTTAGCCACGGTGGCTCTCAAAAGGTTAAAGGGAGTGCGTCTTTACCACTACCTCGACGACCTCCTGGTACTATCGCAAAGCAGGGAGCAGCTGCTGGTCCACCGGGAACAGGTGATGTCCACCCTGTCCAGCTTCGGGTGGCTCCTGAATTTAGCAAAGAGTCATCTAATTCCAGCTCAACGCCTAATATATCTAGGAGCTCAGTTCGACACCGTGAGAAGCACTATTTCCCTTCCACTACAGAAAATTCCGGTTGTTTGGGAAAGAATTTCTCGGGCTTTACATACCCCACACCTTAAAGCCTCTCAGTGCCTGGAGATCGTCAGCACGATGGTCTCTACGACTCCCATGGTCAAGTGGCCCTTGTGGAGATTACATCCCTTCCAGTCGGGGTTCCTGCAGCAGTGGAGAACAGGGGACAAGAATCATGTCATCCGTGTGACATCATCAATGAGGATCAGTCTCTTTTGCTGCCTTCAGCGCAAGAATCTCCTGGCATGTCACTCCATTGCCCCCATCTCCTGGATCACGGTCACGACCGATGCCAGCGGGACTGGTTGCGGAGCCCTCTGCGGTTCGAACCTCGCCCAGGGCAAATGGGATTCCTGCCTCCCAGTCCCAGGTTTGAACGTCCTGGAACTCAGAGCGGCCTGGTGTGCACTACAATCCTTCTCCCACCTACTGAAAGGGAAGTCAGTGTTGTTAAGGATGGACAACATGACGGCCATTGCCTACGTGAAGAGACAAGGGGGTACCCGGAGTCCCACTCTCCTTCGGGAAGTCAAGCCCATCCTTTCATGGGCACAGAAGAACCTTTGCAATATCTCGGCAGTGTTTGTCCCAGGAGTCCAGAATACTCAAGTGGACTTCCTTTCACGCACCGAGCTGGACAACAACGAGTGGTCCCTTCATATGGAGACGTTCAGATGGGTCTCTTCATTAAGGATCAACCCTGAGGTAGATCTGTTCGCCTCCCGCCACAATTTCAAGCTGGAGAAATTTTACGCCAGAGGCCGTTGCAGCCAGGCTTTCGGGTCTGACGCACTGATGGATCTATGGAGGTTCAGCAAGGCATATGCCTTCCCGCCGCTTCCAGTCATCCTGAGATTCCTGCAGAGGCTCCGTTCGGAAACAGCCGAAGTGTTGACAATAGCTTCATGGACAATGGAATTGCCCCCAAATTACCCCATTTTGGAAAGCAAACTCCCAAAAGTATAATCTATGAGGCATAATGAGTCTTTTGAACTGTTCATTTTTTTCCAGAATTTTTGGAAAATGTGGGAAAAAAATGAAAACATTTTTTTTTTACACAAAGTTGTCCATTTATCAGATTTTTCCAACACATAGCATGTGCATAGCAAAGAGGACACCCCAAAATACATTTTGCTACTCCTCCTGAGTATGGCAATACCACATGTGTGAGACTTTTACACAGCCTGGCCACATACAGAGGCCCAACATCCAAGTAGCACCATCAGGCATTCTAGGAGCATAAATGACATATATAATTTCCTGGCAACCTATCATTTTTGAAGGCCCTTCATATTTCTAACACATAGCATGTACATACCAAGAATTACAATCCAAAATAAATTGTATTGCAGAATGGGTAAAAAAAAAAAAAAAGCATTACCTGTGCTTTTAGTAGTATCCACAGAGGAGAGCACTGGTCCAGGCAGCAGGCAAGGATGTACTTAGTGACAGCAATAGTAATTATCCAGGCAGCAGGCAGGAATATTGTCTATAGTCAGCACAAGGATATTTTCAGCACAGCACAGTCCATAGATATTGTCCAGGCAGAGACAGCCAGCACAGCCATAAAATTGGTCCTGGGACACTGTTACCTAGAGACACTCATTGTACTGCTCTCCAGCCCTTCATAAACATACTGCCTCTTGCTACAGCTAATTATTTGCATAGTTCAGGTAGCGGTGTGGTCCTTTCATGCGTCAGGCACAGGCATGATGGCAGTAAGTCAGCAGCAGGCTGAGGGCTGCAATCAGGTAATACCTGTGCACAGGGGCATAGGGGTAGAGGCTTTGACCCACCCAAATCTCTATGAAGCCCCTGGACTCCAGACCCTAATCCAGAAATTCCAAAACCCAGAGAAAACAAAAAAATAGTTTTCTCCGTCCGGAAAAACAATTCTGGAGCCCCTCACATATGTGAGACCCCTGTGTACTACAGTAGCAGGGCAACAGATCAGTTAAAGCTGTAGGCAAAAGCATAGTCCATAAAACAGGCCAGGGTCAGTTCACATGCAAGCAGTCCAAGCAGTAGGCAGTAGCGTAGTTGATAAAACAGGCCAGGGTCAGTTCACGTGGAGGCAGTCCAAACAGTAGGCTGAGGCATAGTCACAAAACAGGCCAGGTTCAGTTCACGTGGAAGCAGTCCAAACGGTAGGCAGAGGCATAGTCAAAAAACAGGCCAGGGTCAGTTCACGTGGAAGAAGTCCAAACGGTAGGCAGAGGCATAGTCGAAAAACAGGCCAGGGTCAGTTCACATGGAAGGCAGTGGCGTGGTTATTTGGGGAAGCATGGAAAATGGTCAGCACAGATGATGAAAATGGAGAACTGGTTAAAAATATGGGCTATTTTAGGGATGTGTGATAAAGTTGGAAGCATTCACCAATGCAAAGGCCAGGCTGAGAGGGACACTGGGGACAATGGTAGCTGGTATCTTTTCAAAACCTTCTTTTGGTGCACACGCAACATTTTTTTTGCCATCTTCGGCCTGCTTTAAATGGTGCAATGTTGAAGGTGAAGTGGCGCTCATGAAGTCGGCAAACAGCCTCAGAGCGAAGGTCTTCTGGGGGGGTCTTTGGTGATAGATGAGGGACGTAACAACTTCTTCTATGAATTGTAGGAAAGGGGCGGGGCTTTCTGTGGATTTGGTGTAGACTACGTAGGAATTATAAACGGCCAAATGTATGAGATAAATTGCTACCTTCTTGTACCAAAATCGGGACCTCCTTATCGACAAATAGGGCTGAATCATTTGATCTTTGAAATCCACCACCCCCATGTAGAGATTATAATCTTGGACACATACTGTCTTTTCAATGGGACCTTGTCTTCTTTGAACCTCAATTGTAGTGTCGTCATGGATGGTGAACATCATGTGCACGCCCCTATTATCCTTCCACCTCAAGGCCAGCACTTTGTTGCATCTCAATGCTGCTCTTTCCCCTCTTCGCAGCTTTTTGTTTGCTAGAGATTGTGGGAAGCCCTTCCTATTTTTTCTGGAGGTTCCATAGGCCCGGGTTTTTGCAATGTATAGGTGTTTGAAAAGTGTAGAAATTGTCAAGGTATATGTGATATCCTTTGTTCAGAAGTGGGTATGCCAAGTCCCATACAATCTTTCCAGTTGTGCCCATGTAGGCCGGGCACTCAGGGGGCTGGAGCTGGGAATCTTTTCCCTCATATATGCGGAACGCATACAAATATCCCGTGGCTCTCTCACAGAGCTTGTATAATTTTACTCTGTATCTGGCCCTGTTGCTAGGAATATATTGTTTTATTCCTAGCCGGTCTGAAAAGGGTACCAGGGACTCATCGACACATATATTCTGATCAGGGACATAGAGTTCTGCAAATTGTTGGCAAAAGAAATTTATCAGTGGGCGAAATTTATATAATTTTTCGTAATTTGGATGATTATGGGGAGGGCACTGGGTGTTGTCGCTAAAATGAAGAAAGCAAATTATCATTTCGTATTGGGACCTGGCCATTACAGCAGAATAAATGGGCATGCTGTGGGTGGGGTTGGTGGACCAATAGGCATGTCCTTCATTTTTTTTTTGTAAGCCAGATGTTTAGGGTGAGGACCATAAACAATTTGAACTCCTCCAAATTCAGATTGGCCTGCACACCTGGCTGTGCTGTGAAAGGGGGAATAATTGGTGATCCTGAGTCAGATGGCAGCCATGTTGGGTTGGCAAGACCATCTGGCATATATGTAGAGGCCCTGGCTCTTGGGGGACATGACACTCCAGTAGTTGGGGGATTTGAATTACCTGTGCTGGTACTCAGGTGTGATGTGGCAGCACTGGTACTGGTTCTGGGCATTTGTTCCAGGGCCCTATCACCGGTGGCAGCACTGGTACTGGGCTTTGGTTCCCTGGGCCTATCGCTGGTGGCAGCGCTGGTACTGGGCCTGGGAATTTGTTCTTGGGGCCTATTGTTGGCGGCAGCGCTGGTACTGGGCCTTGGAATGTAATCCTGGTTTCCAGAGTGCCGTGCCCTTTTAGGAGGGACCCATTCTTCCTCCGAATCATTTGCCGATTTACTATTTGGATCAAATGCCGAATTTGATTCAGAATCAGAATTGGAATCTGATGAGAACTCCCCATTGCTCTGATCAGTCATGGAGAGGATCTGGAATACCTCCTCACTGTTGTAAACTCTTTTGGACATGACTCTGATGGCTGTGTGACAGGTGGCAGGTGACAGTCACTGATGGGCTGTGAGATGGATGGCAGGTGACGTTCACTGGTGATGACGGTGTGACAGGCGATGGTCACTGATGGGTAACAGGCCACGGATGGTGACGGTTATGGTCACTGACGGATGATGGTCACAGACGGGTGACAGGCCACAGTCACTGATGGGTGATGGGTGCACCGCTGACGGTCACTGATGGGTGATGGGTAATGGCTGACGTCATTGATGGGTGACGGGTAATGGCTGATGTCACTGATGGGTGACGGGTAGTGGCTGACATCACTGATGTGTGACAGATGATGGCTGATGGTCACTGATGGGTGACGGGTGATGGCTGATGGGTGACGGCTGACGGTCACTGATGGGTGACGGGTAATGGCTGATGGTCACTGATGGGTGATGGGTAATGGCTGACGTCACTGATGGGTGACGGGTGATGGCTGATGGTCACTGATGGGTGATGGGTGATGGCTGACAGGTGATGGCTGATGGTCACTGATGGGTGATGGCCACTGATGGCTGATGGTCACTGATGGCTGACGGGTGGTGGCTGCACCGCTGACGGTCACTGATGGCAGTCTCTTATGTGATAGGTGCACTTTATGGGGTGACTGTGGTGACTGTTAGGTGACAGATGACAATGGGGGGCGATGGGACAAGTGTTGTGCTTGGTGCAGTACAATACAGACACAGATTGGTAACTCACTGCTCCTGGCTCTTCTCTCCTCACACTGGAAACGGTGTGTGAGGAGAGAAGAGCTGGTAACAGCTAGTTACCGCTCTGTGTTTACATTTAGCGATTGGCTCTGAAAGGATCACAGCCGATCACGTGGTAAACAGCCACTGGCCAATGGCTGTTTACCATAGTCGGTGACGAGCAGGCACGCTCCCGATCGCGCACATGCACCGTGCACAATGGGGGCGGTACCATCTGTCATTGGCCGTGACTTCATCACGGCTGATCACGTGGTAAACAGCCATGCCCAATGCCCCCCACCCCTGTACCACCGAGGGTACAGGGATGCGCACACACGATCGCGTGCATTCCCTGTTTAAAGGGCAGGGCGTCATATGACGCCCTCCCAGAATGAGAGCCGCGCCGTCTGGCTGTCATATGATGGATGGCGGGCGGCAAGCGGTTAAGCATTTCTCTAGAATTTTCAAACTTATGTAGCACGACCTCCTAAGGGGCTTCTTGGAATTACCTGCTCATCTGCACTGCCATGACCTGATGAACATTCCAAGCCACCTGACACTATGGGTTCAGGCATCTTTTCACCACCTCAAAGCAATAAATCAGACAACTCTGTGCGTTTATGTTCTGGTAATGTTTACTGGAACAGTTCAAAGAAGATATTGTCACAAAGAGGAGGTAAAAGATCTGCTGAGTTTTGGGCAACAGCGCCAACTCAGCAAAGGAATTCCTCCAAATAACACAAACCAAATATTTGCAGGTAAGTATATAACAGTTTAGTATATACACATGTACAGTGGAATTCTGCTTGCACTTGAAAGGATAAGAAAGTTAGATGGTTATACTGACAAATACTTCTAAAGGGGGAAACCTAGGCAAGCCTATAAACCTTTAACCCTAATGAGAGGTCAGACTTAATGGCAATGGTATAAGGACCCTAATAGAAATAATGACGGCAATGGCCCCGTTGAAGATCTGTCTTCACCAGGACGTAGGAGCTCTTTAATTGTATCCAATAAGGTGTAATAGCAAGCAATAAGATTTCTTAAAATGGTAGTAGCTAAAGGTGTCTATGCAAGTGTTCAAGTTCAGTAAAGTAATCCCAAGGGTCCCAGTAAAATCGTGAGAAAAGGATTTGTAAAAAGGTGGGCGATTGCCCTCTCACCAACTACCAGACCGATTTAGGACCCTCCGGACAGCAACTCCTGTAGCGAAACAAGTGCGATGGATCTGCTGTATCAATAGTCCGATACAACGCTCTGAACACAGGTTGGTGGGCGGCCAAGGTGATGCTGAATGGATTTCTGACTAACAGCAAGCAGCATTAGGCCCCTCTCGCCCGAGTTGGAATGTGGTACACCGCATGGTAGGCCTCCTTCTCCTCACACGGAGAGGTTCGGCTTGCGTCAGGCCCAGGAGGAAGATATCGCAGGGCAGGCTTTTACTTCTTATATAGTTCCTCACTAGGGATGAGCTTCGTGTTCGAGTCGAACCCATGTTCGACTCAAACATCATGTGTTCGGTCGTTCGTTGAACGATATGGTCCGTTCGCACCAAATTACACGGCCCATAATTCACTGCGGCATCGCAGTGCATTGCTGGCTGATGATTGGCCAATCACAGCGCTGTGTGTACAGAGAGCCGTAATTGGCCAAAGCCAAGGAGGCTTTGGCCAATTATGGCTCAGGGAGTACACGCCCCACACTATAAAAGGCCGCCTGCACGTTGGCCCTGTGTAGTGTGTTCCGGTGTTGAGACAGAGATAGAGAGAGAAAGACAGTGTCATTTGATTTAAGTTAGATAGAATAGGCAGGTCGAGTCAGTTAGCTGCAGTTAACTATTGCAGTTAAGTATTGTGTATGTATATGCATCCCAGGTGTTGTGTGTATATATATATATATATATATATACATATATATATATATATATATATATATATATATATATATATACTGTATTCAGTTTAGCTAGATCCTGTTCTCTTCCTAATATACTGACAGGCAGGCAGGTATTTTTACAGTATTTCCAGTTACTGTACTGTGTACCCTGCACAGTCTCACCTACAGTATAGCTACCTGCAGTCAGGTGCTTGTGTAGGCTCTTTGAAGTATTTCCATTTACTGTACTGTGTACCCCGCACAGTCTAATCTACAGTATAGCTACCTGCAGCCAGGTGCTTGTGTAGGCTCTTTGAAGTATTTCCATTTACTGTACTGTGTACCCCGCACAGTCTAATCTACAGTATAGCTACCTGCAGCCAGGTGCTTGTGTAGGCTCTTTGAAGTATTTCCACTTACTGTACTGTGTACCCTGCACAGTCTCACCTACAGTATAGCTACCTGCAGCCAGGTGCTTGTGTAGGCTCTTTGAAGTATTTCCAGTTACTGTACTGTGTACCCCGCACAGTCTCACCTACAGTATAGCTACCTGCAGCCAGGTGCTTGTGTAGGCTCTTGACATATTTCCAGCTACTGTACTGTGTACCCCGCACAGTTTCACCTACAGTATAGCTACCTGCAGCCAGGTGCTTGTGTAGGCTCTTTGAAGTATTTCCAGTTACTGTACTGTGTACCCCGCACAGTCTCACCTACAGTATAGCTACCTGCAGCCAGGTGCTTGTGTAGGCTCTTTGAAGTATTTCCAGTTACTGTACTGTGTACCATGCACAGTCTCACCTACAGTATAGCTACCTGTAGCCAGGTGCTTGTGTAGGCTCTTTGAAGTATTTCCAATTACTGTACTGTGTACCCCGCACAGTCTCACCTACAGTATAGCTACCTGCAGCCAGGTGCTTGTGTAGGCTCTTGACATATTTCCAGTTACTGTACTGTGTACCCCGCACAGTTTCACCTACAGTATAGCTACCTGCAGCCAGGTGCTTGTGTAGGCTCTTTGAAGTATTTCCAGTTACTGTACTGTGCAGCCCCACAGTCTCACCTACAGTATAGCTACCTGCAGCCAGGTGCTTGTGTGGGCTCTTTGAATTATTTCCAGTTACTGTACTGTGTACCCCGAACAGTCTCACCTACAAGATAGCTACCTGCAGCCAGGTGCTTGTGTAGGCTCTTGACGTATTTCCAGTTACTGTACTATGTACCCTGCACAGTTGCACCTACAGTATAGATACCTGAAGACAAGTACAGGTGTTATCATACTAATAATACTACAGGCAGGCAGTTGATTCTGCTAGCTGCAGTATAATCGGTATATATATATATATACATCCCAATTTTGTGCAGCTCACTGCAGGCCAATAGTATGTCTGGAAGGCCAACAAGGAGAGGCAGACAGTCACAAGCCAATAAAAGAGGGCAAGCAGGCTTTGTGTCTAGAGGCAACAGTGCTGGTCATGGACACGGTGCATCCTCATCAGCACGTGGCCGTGGGACACGCTTGGCCTTTTTTTCGGCAGCTGGCTGTGTTGAGCCGCAACATGGGGAAGACTTGGTCGAGTGGATGACCAAGCTGTCCTCATCCTCCTCATCCTCTCTCACCCAGGCTCAGGGTACTTTGTCTGGCAAAGCAACTTTGCCTCTTCCCTTGGCTCAATGGCATTAGTGACTCCTTCCTTAGCCCAACCATGTCCTCCTGAGGAGTCCATCGAACTGTTTGATCACAGTGTTGGGTACATACTCCAGGAGGATGCCCAGCATTTTGAAGGCTCTGATGATGGTACTGAGCTATATGAAGGCAGTAACGTGAGCCCGGACAGAGGGGGTGCCCAAGAAGGACAGAAAACTGGCAGTCATGTTCCCCCTGCTGCAGCATACTGCCAGGTTTGCTCCAGTGATGAGGAGGGAGGGGATGATGAGGTCACTCACTCCACATGGGTGCCTGATAGAAGAGAGGAGAAGGAGGAGGAGGAGGCACATCACCAAGGAGGAAGGATGCCCTCCAGGGGCCAGCCTAAGGGCAGCAAACTGACTGCATCACACCACAGAGCTCTGCATGTGCAGGGAGCTGCTGTTTCTGCACATTATTCCAAAAGTTCTTTGGTGTGGGCCTTTTTTGAGACTAGTGCATCGCATCGCACCGCTGCTATTTGCAACATATATCTCAAGCGTATCTCGCGTGGCCAAAACATCTCCCGCTTGGGCACCACATGCTTGACCAGACATATGTTGACCTGCCATGCAGTTCGTTGGCAAGCGTACCTAAAAGACCCACACCAAAGATCAAAGAGGACCTCTCCTTGCTCCTCATCAGCTGGGATCTCCAACCCCACTATACCTTCAGTCCTCTCTGAGACCTGCACTGAGAGGAATGAAGGTGTAGAATTAGGTGTGTCACAGCCAAGTACTCGCGGGCAATCTGCTATCCGTACACCAACGTCAGATTGTACCAGGCAAATTTTCCTGCCCCAGCTGCTGCACCGCAGAAAAAAGTTTGCTCCCAGCCATCCACATGCCCAGCGGTTGAATGCTAGCTTGCCAAAATTGCTAGCACTTCAACTGCTACCTTTTCAGTTGGTAGACTCTGCCCCCTTCCGTGAGTTTGTGGAATGTGTGGTTCCTCAGTGGCAGGTTCCCAAACGCCACTTTTTCTCGCGGAAGGCGATTCCGGCTCTCTACCGGCATGTGGAAGGCAATGTCTTGGCCTCGCTGGACAGGGCAGTTAGCGGTAAGGTGCATATTACCGCTGACTCATGGTCCAGCAGGCATGGACAGGGACGTTACCTAAGTTTCACGGCGCATTGGGTGATTCTGCTGGCAGCTGGGAAGGATGCAGGACAAGGTGCAGTAGTGTTGGAGATGTTCCACCACCACGCCTCCAAAATGCCAGTACTGGTGATTCTGACACACCTCTCTCCTCCACCCCCTCCTCTTCTTCTTCCTCCATGGCCTCTTCCTGTGCTTTGTCCTCAAAACCAGCGGTGCTCCGTAGGCGTTCAAGAGGCTACGCAAGTACGCAGGCCAAAAGATGCCATGCGGTGCTTGAGCTGGTGTGCTTGGGGGACAGGAGCCACACTGGGGCAGAGATTATGTCTGCAGGGGCACGTTTAGAGGTGGTTGACGCCACGCCAACTTAAGGCAGGAATGGTGGTTTGCGACAATGGCACCAACATCCTCTCCACCCTCCGACAGGGACAACTGACCCATGTGCCCTGTTTGGCTCACGTTCTCAACTTGGTGGTGCAGTGGTTCTTGGGCAGGTACCTGGGCTTACAGGATGTCCTGAGACAGGCCAGGAAAGTCTGTGTGCATTTCCGCCGGTCATATAATGCCAGTGCTCAGCTGGCAGACCTCCAAAAGGAATTTAACCTGTCCAAGAACCGCCTAATCTGTGACATGCCCACCAGGTGGAACTCAACGTTGGCCATGCTGCAGCGACTGCACATGCAGCAGAGGGCCATCAATGAGTACCTGTGTGACTATGGCACCAGGACAGGGTCGGGGGAGCTTGTTTTTTTTCCCCATACCAGTGGGCCATGATCAGGGATGCATGCACTGTCCTGTCAGCATTTGAGGAGGCCACGAGGATGGTGATCAGTGACAACGCATGCATCAGTGACACTGTTCCCATTGTCCACCTGTTGGAGCACACGCTGCGTGGAATAATGGACAGGACACTTGAGGCAGAACAGAGGCAGGAAGAGGAGGACTTCCTTAGCTCTCAAGGCCCCCTTTATCCAGACAGTGTTCCTGCATGCCCGCTGATCACACAGGAAGAGGACGAGGAGGAGGGGGAGGAGGAGGAGGAGGATTGTGTCAGCATGGATGTGGAGCCTGGCGCTCAGCATCAGCAGCAGTCTTTAAGGGATCATTTACAGGCCCAAGAAACACATGCACTTCTACGTGGCTGGGAGGAGGTGGCTGCAGATCATGTAATTCTTAGTGACCCAGAGGACTCCGGACCGAATGCCTCAGAAAACCTACGCTGCATGGCCTCCCTGATCCTGCAAAGCCTGCGGAAGGATCCTCGTATTCGTGGTATCAAGGAGAGGGATCAATACTGGCTGGCAACCCTCCTTGATCCACGTTACAAGGGTAAGGTTGCGGACCTTATCTTGCCGTCGCAGAGGGAGCAGAGGATGAAACATCTTCGGGAGGCCTTGCAGAAAGGTCTGTGCAACGTGTTCCCAGTGACTGGGAGGTTATAAACTCCTGTTCCTGGACAACGTGTTGCTGAGGCTTTGGTCAGTCAAAGAAGGAGCGGCGGAGAAGGTGGCCGTCTGACCGATGCGTTCAGACAATTTTTTAGTCCGCAGCCCCAAGGTATGATCAGTTCCAGCAACCATCACCAGCGTCTGTTTTACATGGTGCAGGAATACCTAGGGGCAAGATCTGACTTGGACACCTTTCCCACCGAAAATCCTCTGGGTTACTGGGTCTTGAGGATGGATCACTGGCCAGAGCTTGCACAGTATGCAATTGAGCTACTAGCTTGTCCTGTATCCAGCGTTCTTTCGGAACACACATTCAGTGCTGCTGGAGGCTTTGTCTGTCCACCGACTCGGTCGATCGACTGACCTTCATAAAAATGAATCAGTCTTGGATCACCACCAGCTACCAAGCACCTGATGCTGATGTAACCAAATAATTTTTTTTGAAATGTCAGATCCCTTCAAGACTGCCTATGCTGATGCTGAGTGACTATCCTGTTATGCTGAGTGATTATCCTTTTCCTCCTCAATGATCATGCTGATAGCTTGTAAGAACATTTTTAGTTCTGGGCACCGCCACCAGTGGCTAAGGCCCAATTTTTCAGCCCCTGTTAAACAGGGGCATGTAATTACAATTTTTGATGCAATACTTTGCAGCAGGGCTCGTTCGTGCGCTCCAACTAGAGTATCTGTGAGGGGTTGCAGTGTTGTGGCACCAGCACCAGTGCCTAAGGCCCAATTTTTCTGCCCCTGTTTAACAGGGGCGTGTAATTACAATTTTTGATCTAATATTTCACAGCAGGGCCCGTTCCAGCTCCCACCAAGAGTTATGCCCCCTACACACGGTCGGATTTCCCGATGGAAAATGTGCGATCGGAGCGTGTTGTTGTAAATTCCGATCGTGTGTGGGCTCCATCTGACATTTTTTCATCGGATTTTCTGACACACAAAGTTTGAGAGCAGGCTATAAAATTTTCCGACAACAAAATCCGATCGCATCAATTCCGACCGTGTGTGGACAATTCCGACGCACAAAGTGCCACGCATGCTCAGAAGAAATTCTGAGACAGAACAGCTCCGTCTGGTAAAATTAGCGTTCGGAATGGATACAGCACTTTCGTCACACTGCAATGTTTTAAATTGTTTAATACAGCGCACTCTCTTCTTTATAATGTGAGAAGATCGTGATTCCCTCAATATATTTTGATTTGTCACATCTGACCAAATTTCTTTCTTGTTGTTTTATTTTTGTTTTGTATTTTTTTCCACGCTGATGTATTTTTTTTATTTTTTTGGGTTTTACTCCATAATATTTTTGTGTGTGTTTTGTGTGTCAAGTTACCACAACACCATTATTATCTTGTATTATTTAATCTCAAGGAGGTTGCTTGGTGTTGGTGTCGCTTGTTAATTTCACATTGTATTTTTGAAATGTACCTGGCTCCCCACAAACAAACTGTCCTTTTTGAAGGAAAACACACATAGGCGAGTATAATTGAAACAAAAATTCCTTTATTAAAGGCCTTAGAACCAAACAAAGAGGGAGGCAATGCTGGAGAAACAGCAGAAATTGGTGAAGCCTTTGGCCCCCAGGGCACACATCAATTTTTTTCCAGCAAAATTGGTGGCCTGAGGAGTCCATATGTAAGGGAGTGCCATCTGGTCCAGATGTCCTAGAGATCCTGAAAGCAGCAGATGACATCTGTGTCCCCAGGCTGTGGTCATACAAGAGCCTGCATCTTTTGTCACACCAGACTGAACCCAGGTCATCACTCTCTGGTCTTCCTTCCATGCTTCCTTCCACGCTGTGGCTGTGGTGGTGTAGTTGTGGCAGGAGTAGGAAGAGGATGGTCCAACTCAATCACGTCGGTATTGGGTGTGATTTCGCCACTCACCCTCTTAGTTAGGATTTTATAAAGAAGTTTCTCACACATGAGGTGCTGACCCTCCTGCATGCCCTTCAGTTTGGTGGTAGCCATGCAGGCAAAGGCCTCTTCAGGAGTAGGTAAGGCTCTGAGGGATGCAGAAGCCTCCTGAATGAGCCTGAGAGCTGAATCCTGCACGTGACTCCCCTTGCTGGGTCTTTTGTTTGGAAGGCAGGGGGGAGGAACCTGCGATTCGGTCAGGCTCCTACTGGTCCCAGGCTTCTCCTGGCTGACACTAACCCCCGCCTCCTCCTGGCTGCCACATTCCACAGCCTCCTCCTGTGTGTCACATTCCAGAGCCTTGTCCTGGCTGAGGTCTTTCTGTGTATGAAAAAGGGACATAGTTTTAGTTTTTTCTTTATCAATCACACAATTTTCACCTCATGAATGTTGCAAATTGAATGAACAAATATAACAGACTATCCTTCTGAGCCCAGCATTTTTCATTCTTGTCCCAATTATTTTTGCCCACTACTCTCTATTGATATGTAAAAAACTGTATTAAATCAGCAATTAGTGATCAATAATAACATCTAGTAAAGATCATTTATTTATTGACCAGAAATCTGTAGAACAATGGTATACCTGGCTCAAGCTGGGCTCCTCCACTTCTTCCTGGCTGGAAGTCCCAGGTTGGACATCGGAAGCCTCAGCTGGGGTGGAAGGAAGAGTGGAAGGAAGGTTGAGAGGGATTCCCTGACTCCAGTCTGGTCTGACAGAAATTGCAGTCTCTCATAGTACCACAGCCTGGGGACATAAACGTCATCTGCTGCAGCTCCAGATCTCTGGGAATCCGTGACCTTCTTGAGCTCCCTAAGATAAGTGCTCCTCAGGCCACCAATTTTGGCTTTTAAATAGGGGATGGTTGCTGTGAGGACCACCGGCTTCACCAACTCCAGCAGTTTCTCCAGCGCTGTCTGCCTCTTTTGTTTATGATTATAATGTGGATGTTTCACCTGCCACAGACAGGGCAGCTCCCTGTATTTGTCTATGAACAGGGGGAGGAAGTTGTGGTCATTGAAGCGATCCATTTTATCTGCAAGACACAACACAAGACAAACCCTAATGTCAGGCAAAACTCTCCTAATCATTTTACAATATAGGCCTCAATCTAGAAGCAGTATAGCCCAAGTTTAGATCTTACCTTCGTTATCACGATCAGCGCCTCCGATACTTCTTCCTCCGCTCACAGATCGTACATACTATGCACGCGTGTTACGCTTTATATACACTGCGCATGCCTGTAACTCCGCCCGCCCCTGACGTTCTTTCTAGTCTATTACTGGCCCCTTTTCGTTCTACGCAGTGGGAGAAGAGCACACGGCGGAGACACAGCAGGTGCGTGCTAATTTTAGCAATGAGGAGGGGAAGGAAAGCTTGGAGCCTGAAACGTCTGGATCCAGAAGGAGAAGATTTAAGGCATTGAATATGTCCTTTTGGGAGATGTTGGAGATGGTCAACATCCTGAAGATGGACCTTACCCCAACCCCAATGTCAGAAAGGCCAAGATCATGGTGAAAGTGGTCAAGAGTCTGCACCGGAATTTCGGGGTACGACGATCGAAAGATCAGACCTGAAGGGTCTGGTATGGAATTTAGGGGGACCCCCACGTCATTTTTTTAAAAATTTTGGCTGGGGTTCCCCTTAATATCCATACCAGACCTGAAGAGCCTGGTATGAAATTTAGGGGGACCCCCCACGTCATTTCTTTTTTTTTTAATTTTGGTTCGGGGTTCCCCTGTGGGGAATTCCCATGCCGTTTTTATCAATGAACTTCTATGTGTATTGTCGGACCGGCAATGCATTAATAGCCGCGAGTAATTTTAAATTCCTTTTTTTCCTTTAAAAATGTCATTTTGCTGTCAGACTGTTCTAAACACGTGAAACATGCGCCCCTTTACAGGCATACTATAGACACCCCCCAGGTACGAAATTTAAAGGGATATTACACTTTTATTGTTTGACTTTAACCATTATTAAAATCACTGCTCCCGAAAAAATGGCCTATTTTAAAACTTTTTTTTGCATTGATCCATGTCCCCTGGGGCAGGACCCAGGTCCCCAAACACTTTTTATGACAATAACTTGCATATAAGCCTTTAAAATTAGCACTTTTGATTATTCATGTTTGTGTCCCATAGACTTTAACGGTGTTTGCGTGTTCGAACAAACTTTTTTCCTGTTTGCATGTTCTGGTGCGAACCGAACAGGGGGATGTTTTTAAAGATCAAAGTATAAGGTACACCTATCAGATTCCCCCTCCCCCCTCTCATGGGCCATTTTTACCATTATAGGGGGGGGTAGTTCTCTTACAGACAGGTAACCCTCTCCACTTCATTGAGAGATGAATGCCTAAATAATGGGTATTGCTTTGAACAGCCCCTCGTTAGTTACACTATTGGCAGCCCACTGGACAGGTAAGAAGTGTCATAGTACAAAGATATAAATACACATTGTACACATTTTAGCACATTTGGACATTCTGCTATTACCTATCAAGATAATAATAGGATACAAAAACTTTAAACAGTACCATTTGAAAGTATACAGGCAGGCCCTTGCACTACATGCTTTGGGGAATTCATCCATAAATCTGACCACAAAAGAGATGGGTATAGTGTGTATGGGTTTGGCAAAGTCAGCAGATAGATGATTGAGGATAGATAGAGAATCGGTATCAGCTGACTTAGCAGTTGGGGGGAGGGAGGGTTAAAAATGATTTGGGGACACCCAAAAAAAGCCTCTGGAACTCTGCCTGAATTTAAACCACAAATCACATTTATAAACATTTTAGGGGGTATTTAGGGTAAAGCACTACTATGAAGCTGATAAAATACATTGTTAAGTGACTACATGAGGTGAACATAGGGCCAGGAGACCATGCTGGGGAGGTAAGTGAAGGCAAATATGTATGAAGGACAACAAAAATAATTACCTAAAAATCCAGCATGCATGGAGGACAAAGGGGACATTCACAGCATATTACAATCATGGTAATTAGGGAATGAGGAAAGAAATACAATATATTATCAAACATTATATACAATAAAATGTGATGTTAAAGGATAAATCTTACCTTAATATACTCCTTCTGCAGGACCTGGATGATGGCAGAACGGTTCTCTGGCATAATGATCCCCAGGGGGAGATGCCTGTCGAAAACTTGAGGTCCTGCAGGCTTCTCCCCGTCGCCAAGTACCGCTGTAATGCACAGTGCTGCTCTGGTCTCTGGCAGTTGTCATGGTGTGAGACTTGGAGTCCTGTAATGCTGGCTGCACACAGTTTCTTGCTTTCTGGGAGCGGAAGCAGCCGGAGCTCTGTGGAAACCGAAAGTTAGTTAATGAGGATAAGCTTTTGTTTAGTTTTCATTCGTAACAAAAACAGAATTGATTTTCGTCATAGTTTTCATCAGTGAATGAAAATGTGTTGTACTTTTCGTTTCATTTTTGTCACTGTAAAAATGGAGCTGACAAAAATTTGGAAAACGTTTTAGCTGATGAAATTAACACCGGTGACAACATTACCTTATGCCCCGTACACACGGTCGGACATTGATCGGACATTCCGACAACAAAATCCTAGGATTTTTTCCGACGGATGTTGGCTCAAACTTGTCTTGCCTACACACGGTCACACAAAGTTGTCGGAAAATTCGATCATTCTGAACGCGGTGGCGTAAAACACGTACGTCGGGACTATAAACGGGGCAGTAGCCAATAGCTTTCATCTCTTTATTTATTCTGAGCATGCACGGCACTTTGAGCGTCGGATTTGTGTACACACGATCGGAAATTCCGACAACGGATTTTGTTGTCGGAAAATTTTATAGCCTGCTCTCAAACTTTGTGTGTCGGAAAATCCAATGGAAAATGTGTGATGAAGCCTACACACGGTTGGAATTTCTGACAACAAGGTCCTAGCACACATTTTCCGTCGGAAAATCCGACCGTGTGTATGGGGCATTAGTGTAAGTCTATGCAGGAGCATAAAAAAAAACTAGAAATGCATGAAAGGGAATTTAAATTGGTATGCAAATGGAGATACAAGCCATGGGTTCCTAAGTGACGCAGAAACTGAAGTAGACATGAGGAAGGATGGCGGTACATACAAATACAGTTTTTATTGAATATAAAGAACTGTCAATCAGTTAATTAAACACAAACTAACATCAAAAGGGATTGTGATCCAACCACTTCTTCCCAGTCGTAAACTAAACTCAGGATAAAGCTACTGGAATGTCCAGAGACAAAGATATTCCATAAAATATTGATCATACTAAAATAAATAAATTATCAGTATAAGGGGAATCCAAAAATAGAAGAACAAGAGTGGGAAAGCTATACATGGACAGGTGAAGAATACAAGAGCAGAGGGATATGGCACCAAAGAGTCTTCCAGAGCAAGAATTCTTCCAAGGCTCCCAGACAGCTTCAAATTTATCAGAGGTATCCAATAGAAGACTAGTCATTATTCATGATACTTCGTTTTGCTGCTGCAAAGGATACTGTTGGCTGTTTCCAGGCACGGGGTACCATAATCTTAGCCCCCAACAAAATAAAATGAATGGATGGGTGTTGGCCATCTTTGATGTTTTTTACAGGATTAGAGTAGCTGTTTTTTTTTTATAAGTATTGTGGTATTGGGGTGATTATATTCATGTGTAGAGATGGGCCAAACACCCCCCCCCCCAGTTTGGTTTGCACCAGAACTTTCAAACATCGCAAAAGTTTGGAGCCAAACATGGAACCCCATTGAAGTCGAGGGGACCTGAACTGGAAAAATCAAAAGTGCCCATTTTGAATGCTTATATGCAAGTTATTGGGCATACAAAGGGTACGAGGGTCTGGGTACTGCCCTGGGGGACATGTATCAATGAAAATAAAGTTTGTAAAAAAGATCATTTTTAAATGAGCAGTGATTTACTGGTGTTTAAAGTGAAACAATAAAAAAGAAAAAAATCCTTTAAATATAGTGCCTGGGGGGTCCCCTAATCTGCCTGCAATTAGGGATGGGCCGAACACCCCCCTCTTCGGTTTGCATCCAGAACATGCGAACAGGCAAAAAATTAGATCGAACATGCGAACACCGTTAAACTCTATGGGACACAAACATGAAAAATCAAAAGTGCTAATTTTAAAGGTTAATATGCAAGTTATTGTCATAAAAAGTGTTTGGGGACCTGGGTTCTGCCCCAGGGGACATGTATCAATGCAAAAAAAAGTTTTAAAAACGCCTGTTTTTTCGGGTGCAGTGATTTTAATAATGCTTAAACTGAAACAATAAAAGTGAAATATTCCTTTAAATTTCGTACCTGGGGGGTGTCTATAGTATGCCTGTAAAGTGGCGCATGTTTCCCATGTTTATAACAGTCTGAGAGCAAAATGACATTTCTAAACGAAAAAAATCATTTAAAAGTACTAGCGCTAGTGCCGGCTATTAATTAATTGTCGGTTCCCGACAAAAAAAATGCATGGGGGTCCCCCAAAACTCCATTACCAGGACCTTCAGGTCTGGTATGGATATTAAGGGGAACTCCACGCCGAAATTAAAAAAAAATGGCTTGGGGTTCCCCCCAAAAATCCATACCAGACCTTTCAGGTCTGGTATGGGTTTTAAGGGGAACTCTGCGCCATACATGTACCAGTGACGTGTACAGGTGACCCCGCCCCCCTTTGATGCAACGGGAATCCTGCGTTGCATCAGAGGGGGGCGGGGTCACCCGTATACGTCACTGGGAAACCCCTGGTGTTTCCCCTTGTCAGAGGGGGGCGGGGTCATGTGACAGGTGGCCCCGCCCTCAGCTACATAAGAGCTGTCAAGCTAGCGCCGCGTCATTGGCTGGGTGCCTCCGGTGGAGGCAGGATCCTGTGCGTGTTCCTCGCTGGAGTCGCTGGAGATCGTCCATCACTGGAGATCGAGAAATGGTTTACATCGCTGGAGTAGGAGCATGGATTTATTGGATTACATCACTGGAATGTCTTTTTTATTTTTTATTTTTTTATTTATAATAAAGGACTTGTCCCAAGCCGTCTCCTGTGGTTTTTTAACATTTTGACACTTTCTTTTTGTGAAATGGTAGGGGTACAATGTACCCCTTACCAATTCACATGGGGGGGTGGGATCTGGGTGTCCCCTTTGTTAAAGGGGGCTTCCAGATTCCGATAAGCCCCCCGCCCGCAGACCAGGCAAGGGTTGTGGGGATGTGGCCTATGACATCCTCCCCATATTGAGGGCATGTGGCCTGGTATGGTTCAGGAAGGGGGGCGCTCTCTTGTCCCCCCTCTTTTCCTGCAGCCTGCCAGGTTGCATGCTCGGATAAGGGTCTGGTGTGGATTTTTGGGGGAACCCTACGCCATTTTTTTTTAAATTTTGGCACGGAGTTCCCCTTAAAATCCATACCAGACCCTGAAATTTAAAGGAATATTTCACTTTTATTGTTTCACTTTAAGCATTATTAAAATCACTGCTCCCGAAAAAACTGCCATTTTTAAAACTTTCTTTGCACTGATACATATCTCTTGGGGCGGGACCCAGGTCCCCAAACACTTTTTATGACAATAACTTGCATATTGACCTTTAAAATTAGCACTTTATATTTCTTCCATAGACTTTTAAAGGGTGTTCCGTGGCTTTTCAAACACCCCAAATTGTTCGCTGTTAAGCGAATGGGCGAACAGATAGCCCGTCCCTACCTGCAATGTGGCACATTTGTACAGTGTATAGAACCTGGATAAATTGGATACATTCTGGTGTCTGTTTCTTAGACTTTGGATAGAAGTAACAGATACAGAAAAGTTGGGCTTTGGGTGTTGGTGGTGCCTTCATACTGTAACCCTATAGAGCAGGGGTATTGAAATAAAATTCAAGGAGGTCCAGTCACTATAATTTTCATCAAGGTCAAGGTCCGAATCTCAAGTCTGTGCTATGAAATATTTTTATGTGCCTACTTTCTTTTTTCTTGGTGCAAGGCACACTCTTTGGCGCTTTTGTTACTGTTTCCTCCACACACTCTGATAATACTCTATAAAAGTAAATGTCCCCATTAGTGTTCCTCTTTATATCAGGTGCTCGTACCAGAGTAATTCATTACATTAATCAAGTGCCTTCCATCAGTGTGCCCCCTTACATCATTTGTCCCCATCAGAGTGGAAGAAAATGAACAGCAGGGCGTTGAGGTCAGTATCAAATAAAAAACACTTCATTAAAATAAGCAGCACACTTACATTGAAGTTAGTATGAAACAGCATGGATAGGGAACACCTGAGACCAAGCAGCTGTGATCAGTGTGAGGCTGTAGGCTTCACTGAGCAAATAGAGACTGAGGATGACAGATAGCCAGCCAGCTCAAAGTATGGATATTAGCGGCGGCGTTCTAGGCTTCACACGAGGATGACATGATGTGCATGATGCATTTCCAGGTACTTTTTCCCCATCAGAGTGCTCCATTATATAAGGTTAACCCATCACAGTGTCCCCTTATATTTTGTGTCTTCATCAGAGTGCCACCTTACATTAGGTGTCCCCATCACATCAGGTGTGCCCATCAGAGTGCCCTTTAGATTAGGTGTGCCCATCGGAGTGCTCCTTTACATCAGGTGTCCTCATTAGAGTGCTCCTTTACATCAGGTGTCCCCATCACAGTGCCCCTTTACATTAGTTGTCCCCATCAGAGTGCTTCTTTACATCAGGTGTCTCCATCACAGTGCTCCATCATTAGGCATTCCCGTCAAAGTGCCCCTTTACATCGCATGTCCCCATCAGTGTGCCCCTTAACATAAATTGTGCCCATCAGTGTGCTCCTTAACATAAAATGTGCCCATCAGCGTGCCCCTAACATAAAATATGCCCAACAGCGTGCCCCTTAACATAAAATCAGGGCCATGCTGCTAAGGGGCACTCTAATAGGCACAACATAAAATGTACCCATCAGAGTTAACCTTAACATAAAATGTGCCCATCATCATGCCCCTTAACAGAAAGTGTGCCCATCAGCGTGCCCCTGTAAATATCAATGAAGTACACACCCCACATACCTTCAGGGCAGGCAGGGAGCATGAGTCAGCAGACGTAGGAGTTGTGCCGGGAATCTTAATGAAGGGGGCGAGGTGCACATATGGCATCACACCATATCTCACAGCTGGCAGGGAGTGAGAGTCGGGAGCAATGAGATAGCGAGCAGCAGGGAGCAGGTGTGCACATGATGCCACGCCAGACCACATAAACCGGGAGGGAGAGCCGCAATATAGTTGGCAGCAGGGGGCTGGGCACACATGCAATGTCATTGGTTGCTAGGATGCCCACAGTCCCAGCAACCAATTACTGCTGGCAGAGATGTGCCACTTTACACTGGCGGCCTGATGGTTAACGACAGCTGCTATAGAGGAACACTTGGTAAAAGCCAGAATTGGCCCCGCTGTCAAAAATTTTAATTATATGCACCTGTCAAACAGGTGTGGAAAAATTGGTCCTTGGGTGTTAATTGTGCCCACAAAACCTCTGGCAGCAAGGAATGCCTGTTTGGAAAGCACCCTGGATGCAGGGCAGCCCAGCAGCTCAATTGCATACTGGGCAAGTTCTGGCCAGTAGTCTTTTCTCATGACCCAGTAACCCTAGTGGATCGTCTACTGGAAAACTCTCCATGTCTGTTTTCGCCCCTAGATAATCTCCCAGCATATGATGCAGACGCTGCCAATGTGATGTGGAAGCTGACAGCCCTGGACGCCAAGGACTAAAATAAAAAAATTTGAAATGCATCACTGAGGCGGCCCCCTTCTACACCACTGCTCTAGTCTGAAAAGGTGTTACATAAACATCTTTTTAGGGTGTCCTCAATATATTTTATCCTCTGCTCCCTCTGTGGGGACGGGATGAGTTGTGAGACTTTTCCCTTGTAATGGTGGTCAAGGAGTGTTACCAACCAATAGTGATCCTTCTCCTTGATGCCAAAAATTCTCTGGTCCTTTCGCAGGCTTTGAAGAATGAGGGAGACCATGCACCGCTTGCAAAGGGGTTTGCCTGACCTCCCTCATTCTTCAAGTTTGCAAGTTTGCAGAGGCATGAGACTCATGGTTCCTGAAGATTACAGTATCTGGAACTGCCTCCTACCAGCCACGTACTACTCCCAAGGGTTTTGGGGACAGAAAACCATGTCTTAAGGTTTGATGTATGTCTTCCTCTGCTTCAATGCCTCCAAAACTGCCAGAATCCTCCTCCTCCTCCCTCTCCTCTTGTGTGTTCTGTGACATCACAAAATGGTGTCTGTATAAAGCAGGCCTTGAAAGGAAAGAAAGTCTTCCTCCTCCTCCCGCTGCCCTGTCAATAATGCCACGCAGAGTCAAGAGGGATTGTGTCACCGCTCCATGCATTGTCACGGCTGCAGATACAGGAGTAATACTATGTGCCACGTCCTATAATTAAGTATTGTACAAGAAAAAATTGTGGGCTTGGACTTTATAGGCACGATAACAAGTATTGTACAGTTAAAAACCAAAATTTATTAAACATAGAAAACATTGTTTTAAAAGAGAAACAATTACAGAAATCTGTACAAATTAAGTCCATACAAATAGTTACAATAGTACAATCCATACATAACTCAATGGAGTAAACATAGACAATACAAGGATGAGATACCAATCATTCCATTATAGAAGTATTGTACTCAGAGAAGAGCTATGTAGTTGATTTACTGAAATATAAAACATCAAATGAATATGACAGATAATGCATGAATCTAGAAAACAGACCAAAATTATTAACAACAATATATATAAATGTACATTGCGAATTAGATAAGCTGGAAAACCCAAAAAGGCCAGTCCTAGTCAAGCAAGATCCGGGAAGTATTCGTCCACTATGGGGAAGTATGCAACATGATAACAAGAAATATATTGCAAGTGCTCACATGATGTAGCAGCAACAGGTTATTACTGGAGGGAGGGGAAAGAGGAGAAGGGAAAGGGGGAAGGGGTGAGAGATGATGGGGAGGGGATAGAAGGGGGGGAAAGGGGGAGGGAAAAAGGGAAAGGGGGAAGGAAAAGGAGGGTGGAGGAGGGGGGAGAATCAAGGGAAAGAAGGAGGAAGGGAAAGGAAAAAGGGGGGGATAGAAGAAAGGGAAGAGGGGGAGGGGGGGGGACAAGGAAGGGAGGGGGAGGGAAGGGGAAGGGAACAAGGAAGTGCTGGCCAAGAATAGCTGGAGGATATATTGTATATGGATAATTAATTGAATTAATAATATGGACGTATCCCAAGATGTAACAATTTTTGAAAACCAGACAAAGAAGATAAAGTATAATTGAATGATCAAACTATGGGACAGGTAATAAATCAAATTAAATAATAATTAATAAACCTAAATAGGTAATAGATAGAAAGGACATATAATTACAGTGACCTTATAAATATGGTAATTTAATAATGTGTTAAAGTTTAAAATAGAGGCACTTACCATGGTAGTAGTGCTATATGGGTTCCAAAAAAAGGGGGGGGAGTGGGGGGGGGGGAGGAATAGGAGGAATGCCCCTCCAGAGGAGTGGACTATAAGTATGCACTGTGGTATATAATGCCAAAAGCGTAGTAACCACAGGAACGCTGTATAGGTAACCATGTAAGAGCAATTAATGTAGAAAAAACAGCGGTCACCAATATTTGTAGGTAGTCACAAAAAAATGATTGGACATCCAATGTAGATAATGGTAATGTAAGAACTAGTGGAGTGCAAACAAACAGGAAGAAAAAATTGTTTTATGTGGTGAATGGATGCCCATAGGTTATAGTTAAAATAGATAGCAAAAAATAAGAAGAGCTAGTGGAGGGGAGAAGAGATAGGAAGAGAGGGAGCAGGGAAAGACAGGAATAAGTGTGCCAGTAATATGACCTCTGTAGAGGGACATACCTGCTGTTAGTATATGATAGGCCTGAAAGCAGCCGCTCGGGTAGAGAGCGACTGCAGCCAAGGACTAGGTAGGAAGACACTGAACAGCATGCCTTTTGTGCACACGCCCCTGCTTGTAGTCAACCAATTGGCGTAAGCCGACGTGATGTCATCCAAGCCGGCCGCTCACTGGAGACTGCGCATGCTCCCTATCTCAGCATTCGCAAGGGAACAGCCTGACGCCCAAGACAGGGAACGCAGCTGCAACAATGGGAACCACAGAGGGAGTTAACCCCCAGTGAACCCAAAGTGTGCCTACATCCCTAAAAGTTAGGGGCGAGCCACAAGGCGGCCGCATAGTGGCGAAATTGAGCCCAGAGACCCTGGATGACCGGGCTGGCAGGGAAGGAGGATCATAACAAATTCACAATGTACTACATTAGACCTCAATGATAGAACATATATACATACATAATAATATACAGAGTACTGTAAAGAACTGCGGCTATTGTGTCCCAAAATCTAGAATGAAACTTTCAGTGTTAAATGGTGATAAATCTGAGTTATACGACTTATGTTGACCCTTAAAGTTCAACATTGTTATGTGGAAAAAATGAACAGGGCAATATCAGACTGGAAGAGAGAGAGGGGGGAGGGGGGGAGGGGGGTAAAGCATGAAGCCAGGCATGGCTGAGAAGAAATTTTAAAGGAAGGGTTTGTATGTATGTGTTTCATTGATTCCAGGGGCATGGATTACACCAAGGCATTCTATCCAAGTAGTTTCTTTTTGAAGAATGTATTTATCCCACTCTCCCCCTCGAGGGTCTTTAGGTACAACGGGCAGTACAATAAATGATATCAAAGATACATCGAATTTATGCTACAGATCTAGAAGTCTGCTAAGTAACCATCTTCCCCTCTGCTGAGTAATATACATGGTCTTTTATACTAGATCATAAATGTCTGACTGTTTTACCTACATAGAACACGCCACACTGGCATGACATAAGGTAAACCACCCCTTGGGTATTGCAGTTGGCATGAAATTTGGGGAGAAAAATTTCCCCATTGGGTAGTACAAACTTTGTTCCCACTTGTATCCACGGACAAAATGAGCATTTCCCACATCATGACATACCATGTTTAAGTTGTTTTTGCTTGGGGTTGATTGAATAATGGCTGGATGTTAGTTTGTCGCGTAGGGACCTAGCCCATCTAAAAGTGATTGCCGGAGAACGGCCGATGCATTTTTTGAGGATAGGATCCTCGCAAAGAATCGGCCAGTGATTGGTAAGGATATCTCGTAATTGTTGGTGTTGTGAAAATCTAGTAATAAATCTGATAGAACAATTAGTAGTGGCTGGTTTGGTTTTGTAAAGTAAAGAGCTACGTGATTGACGTAATGCTTTATTATAGGCACTGCGGAGCAGGTTTTTGTGTATCCTCTGTCCTTTAGTCTAGCACGAAGGGCATTGGCTTGGAACTTGAATTCATTCAGATGAGTACAATTGCGACGCAGTCTCAAGTACTGAGCATATGGAATACTTTTGATAAGTGATCTAGGGTGGGCACTCTCCACATGTAACAGGGTGTTTCCTACAGTCTCTTTCTTATAAAGGGTGGAGGCTAAACAGTACTTTGGAGATGGTTAGATCCAAAAAAGTTATTTGTTGGACATTACTGGAAACCGTAAATTTTAGGTTAAATTGATTTCTGTTGATAATTTGGATAAATGTGTTAAGCACCCAGGTATTTTGATAAAACCAAACAATAATTGCGCTATTACAAAAAAAGTGTGAATGATAGCTGCCGGCATGTAACAATGTGGTAGGCAGTGTACAGATAAATAAAAATAAAAAACATGCAGTGCTAAAGATGTGCATTTACATTTGCAACATATATCTGTGAAATAGTGCTGAAGAAATAATCTGTACCTGTTGTGTAATAAGTGTGGTAAGTGAACATCTAATATGTAAACACATTAAGAAAAAAGTCCATAAATGTATGGTGGATCATCTGTTAATCCAAAAGCACATGTGGATTCATGGGCATGGATGGTGTCGCAAATCCACGTGTAGTGGGGGCTGGAAAAGATGCTCCAGTGGCGATTTAAGATTTGTTTAATCTGTCTATGCTGGACAGAGAATTGGGTGAAGAGAGACCACTTGAATTTATCATTAGGGGTTGGTTTTGGTCACACAGATGTTAACGTTTTGCGGTCAATGAGGGAGACCTTTGTGATTTCATGGTCTATCTGGGCAGATTGGTAGCCTTTTTCCAAAAAATGTTCTTTCAAAAACTGTGCTTGATGTAAGAAATCAATGATGTTAGTGCAGTTCCTACGAATGCGTAATAATTGGCTACGGGGGACAGAATCAAGCCAGGGGCCATAGTGGCAGCTGTCCGTGGAGATATAACGTTTCTGTCTGTTGGTTTGAAGAAGGTGGTGGAAAGGAAAGGAGGCTTGGAGCGTGACGTCCGGTGTGCGATGACGTCACGCGCAGTGACGCCGTCACATGACTCCGTATAGAGCGCTCTGATTGGAGGATTATTCTAAATGGAGTTTGAAGTGTCATCAGTGTAGTACTCTGATGGTTACTGAGTTGTGTATAGGGTGGCTGTTTGATGCAGCTGCCAAGGATTTTCATGTAATTACCCATGTGATCATCCAGGCTCTATACAGCATGTGATCATCCAGGTTCTATACAGCTGATTAGTATTTGGCATTATTATTTGTGTATATATGTGAGCGTGGTACAGGCATTCAGGCTTATGCCCCAGTAGAAGGACGATGGTCCGAAACATGTCGGGTTGCTAATGCCTACAGATGCCCTGTTATCACGCGATTTTATTTTATTCTTTGTGATCACGTTTTATGTATTGAAGTGCATTGTCTAGCACTTTTTCGGCTTTTAAATAAAGCTTCCTTTTTTAACCGATTCATGCCCTATGTGGAGAATTTTTTGCTCTTATCTCCCCTCATAAATGGGACCCTGCTGAGCCCCAGTCATTTCTCTTTGGATATTCCTTCTGTCTGAGAGAGAGACTCCGATTGACCGGGAACTTCCACACCACCGAACGGTGACTGTCGCCCTGGATGTGACTCCCCGTCAGGACTTCTCCAGCCGGATACCCTTGGGATCGTTGAATCCCTCAAGCCTGTATGACACTCCACTGTACGGTGACTGTGTCCACCTCTTCTGGTAAGGATATTCATTTCTACCATTTTCAGTCTCCATTTGGAACTTAGAAGATTCATGTGCAGAGTGTCTCCTCATACAGAGTCTTTTCCAGCCCCCACTACACGTGGAGTTGCGACACCATCCATGCCCATGAATCCCCATGTGCTTTTGGATTAACAGATGATCCACCATACATTTATGGACTTTTTTCTTAATGTGTTTACATATTAGATGTTCACTTACCACACTTATTACACAACAGGTACAGATTATTTCTTCGGCATTTTTTCACAGATATATGTTGCAAATGTAAACGCACATCTTTAGCGCTGCATGTTTTTTATTTTTACCCAGGTATTTTGGTTGTGATTGAGAACCATCACCATTCTGTGAAATATTGCCTTCTGTTTGAGAATAATGTAATAGATTAATGTCTTGAGTAGGAGGACGTTTTTTAGAAGAAGGTGTATAAGACCCACCACCATAGTCCCGCTTACGTGCTCCTAGGTTGTTGTGAAAACTTGTGGGATTACTTTTTCCTTTCCTAGAAAGAGAGTGGGAAGAAACAAAAGAAGAATCAGATTCAGTGTCATCATCAGTTGCCAAATAGTTAGTTTTTGATCTGATCGTGCGATTATTATTTCTGGAACCTCTGACTTGAGTCGAGTTATATCAACTACATAGCTCTTCCCTGAGTACAATACTTCTATAATGCAATGATTGGTATCTCATCCTTGTATTGTCTATGTTTACTCCATTGCGTTATGTATGGATTGTACTATTGTAACTATTTTTATGGACTTAATTTGTACAGATTTCTGTAATTTTTTCTCTTTTAAAACAATTTTTTCAATGTTTTTCTATAAAATTTTAGTTTTTAACTGTACAATACTTGTTATCATGCCTATAAAGTCCAAGCCCACAAATTTTTCCTGTTTAAGAAATGTTGCACCATCACCAAACTTTCCCTATTGAAGCGCGGACTTGAGGTTTGCGCCATTATCGCACACCACCATTCCTAGCTCAATCTCTCAAGCTGGCAGGGCGTGAACCACCTCTGGGCCTGCCCCTTCAGAGCTGAAAGCTCTGCTCCTGTGTGGCTCTTGTCCCATAGACAGACCAGCTGCATGGCATCTTTTGGTATGACTCATTGAATAGCCCCTTGAACAATTAGGGGGTACTAGTAGTTCATAGGACAATTCTGCAGAGGAGGGTATAGAGGAGGAGGAGAAGGGGTGGAGCTAACAATTCTCACATCATCACTACCAGCTAAATGGAGACGTGGCGACAAAACAAGCTGCAGCACTGAGCCCTGTCCTGCATCCTTCTGAGTTGCAAGCAGAGTTACCCAGTGTGCTGTGAATGAAATATATTGTCCCTGACCATGCTTGCTGGACCACGTGTCAGCAGTAACGTGGGCCTTGCGACTGACTGCCCAACTATGCCACAACATTGCCTTCCATGTGATGGTACAGAGCTGGAATGGCCTTATGTGCAAAGAAATAGCAACTGGGAACCTGTCAGTGGGGTACAGCAGCCCTCAAATTTTTCACTCGCCTACTCGCATTTTGCGAGTGGAAAATGATGGCTGGCGAGCATGGGCTGCCTCGGAGGGAGTCGTTATCATAGCCGGGGGAAGAGAGGTAGAGTCAAGCTGGCCAAGCATCAGAAAGTGGGGATTACTCGCTGTAATAGCTTTCATTTGAATTGCTGGGTTCCCGGCACCGCTCACCATCACATAGCAGTCCAATTCCAGGAGGCACTGGGCGAGGAGGCGGGACTGTGTGACATGAACGACGCCGGGTGAGTAGGTGGGACTGTGTGATATGTGCGGCACCGGGAACCCAGCAATTCAAATGAAAGCTGTTACAGCGAGCAATCCCCGCTCTCTGATGATCAGCCAGCTCAACTCTACCTCTGCACAGGTGAGGCTGTATTGATGGACACAGGTGAGACTGTACTGACGGGCACAGGTGAAACTGTGTTGGTGGACACATGTGAAACTGTACTGATGGGCACAGGTGAGGCTGTATTGATGGGCACAGGTGAGGCTGTACTGATGGGCACTGGTCATGCTGAATTGATGGGCACTGGTGAGGCTGTGCTGAGGGGCACCGATAAAGTTGTTAATATTTATTTTTGTAACTGAATCCCACATAAAACATTTAATGAGATAATTTATGAGGGCATGTTTGGGGGCAGGATTTGGGGAGGAGCATGGTTGGGGTTGGGTGGGCCAACTGGTGGTGAGTAACCATTAAGGCCTGGCTAGTAAATAGTAGTAAATTTTGAGCACCGTGGTACAGCACATTCTGCAAATTTATGGAAGGGGCAGAATCCACCAGACAGAAAGACAAGAGTTGTAAAGCTAGCAGTTTGGGCAAGCTGGAATTTACATGCTGGGCATATGGGTGGCAGTGGCTGTATTTTTTTTATTTTTTTCTGCAGCAGCTGGGACAGAGAGATTTGCCTGCTATACTCTACAACTGGTGTGTGTTGCTGGCAGATGTGCTGCAAGGACTGGCTGCTGAGAGGCAGGGCCGAGCCTGGACTGGGTGCACGGGGTGCAGTGCACCTGGGCGACACAGAGGTGGGGGCGCTGCAGCGCCAGAGTGCGCCCCTCCCTCCTCCTCCTCCTCTCCTTGTCCGTAGGTGGCTCTCTCCGCTGGTCACCGCAGCCGCCGCCGCCGCTTTGTTTTTTGCCGAAGCGAAGCCCATCTCCCCTACCTCCTCCTCTCAGAGGAGGAGAGCGGAGATAGCTGGAGATTGGAGCGGCTGTGTCTCTGTGTGCAGAGAGACCAGCCACGCAGTGACGTCACGGGGGGCGGTCTGTGCCCATGTTGCAGACAGTTCTCCTCCTCCTGTGTCTCACTCCCGCCTGCTGCCCAAGCCTGACATGCTCTGTTCTCCACCTGGGCGTCGCAGCTGCACACTGTCCTCTCCTCTCCAGCTGCCGCCCAGGTGTTTTTTAATTAGCTCAATGGAGGGGGTGGTTTGTCAGGGGTCTATACTAATGAAGGGGGGGTTTGTTCTGGGGGTCTGTACTAATGTAGGGTGGGTGGTTTGTCCTTGGGGGTCTATACTAATGGAGGGGGGTTGTCCTGGGGGGTCTATACTAATGGAGGGGGGGTGGTTTGTTCTGGGGTGTCTATACTAATGGAGGGGGGTGGTTTGTTCTGGGGGGTCTGTACTAATGTAGGGTGGGTGGTTTGTCCAGGGGGGCCTATACTAATGTAAGGGGGTGGTTTGTCCTGGGGGGTCTGTACTAATGGAGGGGGGTGGTTTGTCCTGGGGGTCTGTACTAATGGTGGGGGGTGGTTTGTCCTGGGGGGTCTGTACTAATGGTGGTGGGGTGATTTGTTCTGGGGGGTCTGTACTAATGGAGGGGGGGTGGTTTGTTCTGGGGGGTCTGTACTAATGTAGGGGGGGTGGTTTGTCCAGGGGGGTCTGTACTAATGGAGGGGGGTGGTTTGTTCTGGGGGTCTGTACTAATGAAGGGGGTGGTTTGTTCTGGGGGTCTGTACTAATGGAGGGGGGTGGTTTGTTCTGGGGGTCTGTACTAATGGAGGGGGTGTTTTGTCCGGGGGTCTATACTAATGGAGGGGGTGGTTTGTTCTGGGGGGTCTGTACTAATGGAGGGGGGTGGTTTGTCCCAGGGGGTCTGTACTAATGGAGGGGGGTGGTTTGTCCCGGGGGTCTGTACTAATGGGGGGTGGTTTGTTCTGGGGGGTCTGTACTAATGGAGGGGGGTGGTTTGTTCTGGGGGTCTGTACTAATGGAGGGGGGTGGTTTGTTTTGGGTGGGTCTGTACTAATGGAGGGGGGGTGGTTTGTCCTGGGGGTCTGTACTAATGGAGGACGGTGGTTTGTCCAGGGGGTCTGTACTAATGAAGGGGGGTGGTTTGTTCTGGGGATCTATACTAATGTAGGGGGGTGGTTTATCCGGGGGGGTCTGTACTAATGGGGGGTTTGTTCTGGGGGGTCTGTACTAATGAGGGGGGTGGTTTGTCCCGGGGGTCTGTACTAATGGAGGGGGGGTGGTTTGTTCTGGGGGGTCTGTACTAATGGAGGGGGGGTGGTTTGTTCTGGGGGGTCTGTACTAATGTAGGGGGGTGGTTTGTCTGGGGGGTCTGTACTAATGGGGGGGTGGTTTGTTCTGGGGGTCTGTACTAATGAAGGGGGGTTTATCCTGGGGGGGTCTGTACTAATGGAGGGGGTGGTTTGTCCAGGGGGGTCTGTACTAATGGAGGGGGGTGGTTTGTTCTGGGGGTCTGTACTAATGGAGGGGGTGGTTTGTTCTGGGGGATCTGTACTAATGGAGGGGGGGTGGTTAGTCCTGGGGTGTCTGTACTAATGGAGGGGGGGTGGTTTGTCCCGGGGGTCTGTACTAATGAAGAGGGGGTGGTTTGTCCTGGGGGTCTGTACTAATGGGGGGTGGTTTGTTCTGGGGTGTCTGTACTAATGGAGGGGTGGTTCTGTACTAATGGAAGGGCGTGGTTTGTCCTGAGGGGGGTCTGTACTAATGGTGGGGGGTGGTTTGTTCTGGGGGGTCTGTACTAATGTAGGAGGGGTGGTTCTGTACTAATGTAGGGGGGTGGTTTGATCTGCGGGGTCTGTACTAATGAGGGGGGTGGTTTGTCCCAGGGGGTCTGTACTAATGGAGAGGGGGTGGTTTGTCCAGGGGGTCTGTACTAATAGGGGGGGTGGTTTGTTCTGGGGGGTCTGTACTAATGGAGGGAGGGTGGTTTGTTCTGGGGGGTCTGTACTAATGTAGGGGGGTGGTTTGTCTGGGGGGTCTGTACTAATGGGGGGTGGTTTGTTCTGGAGGTCTGTACTAATGAAGGGGGGGTGGTTTATCCTGGGGGGGTCTGTACTAATGGAGGGGGTGGTTTGTCCAGGGGGGGTCTGTACTAATGGAGGGGGGTGGTTTGTTCTGGGGGGTCTGTACTAATGGAGGGGGTGGTTTGTTCTGGGGGGTCTGTACTAATGGAGGGGGGTGGTTAGTCCTGGGGGGTCTGTCCTAATGGAGGAGGGTGGTTTGTCCAGGGGGTCTGTACTAATGAAGGGGGGTGGTTTGTTCTGGGGGGTCTGTACTAATGTAGGGGGGTGGTTTGTCCGGGGGGGTCTGTACTAATGGGGGGTTTGTTGTGGGGGGTCTGTACTAATGAGGGGGGTGGTTTGTCCCAGGAGGTCTGTACTAATGGAGAGGGGGTGGTTTGTCCAGGGGGTCTGTACTAATAGAGGGGGGTGGTTTGTTCTGGGGGGGTCTGTACTAATGGAGGGGGGGTGGTTTGTTCTGGGGGGTCTGCACTAATGTAGGGGGGTGGTTTGTCTGGGGGTCTGTACTAATGGGGGGGTGGTTTGTTCTGGGGGTCTGTACTAATGGAGGGGGGTTGGTTTGTCCCGGGGGGTCTGTACTAATGAAGAGGGGGTGTACTAATGGAGGGGGTGGTTTGTCCAGGGGGGGTCTGTACTAATGGAGGGGGGTGGTTTGTTCTGGGGGGTCTGTACTAATGGAGGGGGTGGTTTGTTCTGGGGGGTCTGTACTAATGTAGGGGGGTGGTTTGTCTGGGGGTCTGTACTAATGGGGGGGGTGGTTTGTTCTGGGGGTCTGTACTAATGGAGGGGGGTTTGTTCTGGGGGGTCTGTACTAATGGAGGGGGGTGGTTCTGTACTAATGGAGGGGGGGTGGTTTGTCCTGAGGGGGGTCTGTACTAATGGAGGGGGGTGGTTTGTTCAGGGGGTCTGTACTAATGTAGGAGGGGTGGTTCTGTACTAATGTAGGGGGGTGGTTTGATCTGCGGGGTCTGTACTAATGGAGGGGGGTGGTTCTGTACTAATAGAGGGGGGGTGGTTTGTCCTGAGGGGGGTCTGTACTAATGGAAGGGGGGTTGGTTTGTCCTGAGGGGGGTCTATACTGATAGAGGGAGGTGTTTTGTCCTGGGGGGGTCTGTACTGAGGTAGGGGTTTATACTTAGTGGGGGGTCTGCACTGACAGAGGGGGGTCTATACTTAGAGGGGGTCTGTACTGAGGGGCGACTATAGTTGGTGGAGGGGGGATGATACCATGTTTTACCGCACCGGGTGACACCCCTCTCCCTCTCCTCTTCACGTGCGCTGCTGTACTAGTGAGCGGCGCACTATGTTTCTTCCCCCGCCTTCATCTCGGCCAGGGAAGAAAAAAAATGGAGCAAAGAAGAGGATTGTGGGATATGTAGTCCCAAGGACTGGCAGCCCCACTGTAACACGGAAACTGCAGCCCACACAGCATGCTCAGCTGAATGGGAGAGAGAGAGCACCAGGAGCCCAGGAAAACTTTCAGGGAAGTACACCCAGGACTCCAGAGGGAGAGGATAGTGCTGAGGGAACACCATCAGAGAGAACCCCGGTGCCCTGCGCCAACAGAGGGAAAGCCACACAGCCTAGCGCCATCCCAGGCGGAGAAAGGAATGGAGTCATTGCCAGAATACAGATATGGGTGCTACCCAGCGGAGTCGCCACGGGCAATTCAGAGTGAGCTGACTCCTGATCAGAGGAACCATTGCTGTATCGCTGGGTCAGGTGAGAGGGCCGATCGGCCATTATTTACTAATGTCCATAGGAACTGCAGTCTCTGACCATCTCTTGTAACATGTCTGCAGTCTCTGACTATCTCTTGAAACACGTCTGCGGTCTCTGACCATCTCTTGTAACATGTCTGCGGTCTCTGACCATCTCTTGTAACATGTCTGCGGTCTCTGACCATCTCTTGTAACATGTCTGCAGTCTCTGACCATCTCTTGTATCATGTCTACAGTCTCTAACCATCTCTTGTAACATGTCTGCAGTCTCTGACCATCTCCTGTACTATGTCTGGGGGCTCTTTCTAACAGACTCTCTAACAGAAGCCCTCTCTGTGTGCATCAGAGAGACTCCCCTCCAGGTCTCATTAGTGTATGCTCTTCCTGTATTTTCTTTATTGTTAAAAGATCATAGGAGGATCCTAGGGTAACGAAGACTTCTTAGGGGAGCATCTCTGTGTTTGAGTCGTTGCCATAGTAACATTTGTAAAGGGGAGGAGTTGGTAAAGATGACCACGCCCACGTGGGGGCGCCAGAAATATTTCTGCACCCAGGCGTCTGTGACCCTGAGAGGTCATGAAATATAGCAGTGGTAGACCTGAAAAGTGAGGCATGAGGAGGAGCTGAATTGCCTCCCTTTTGTGTGGCTTTCAGTTGGGAGTGGTGGGAGGTTAAATGCCTTGTTAAGCATGTGGTACCCAAATGGCTGGTGTTTTTGCCACGCTTGATCTGCTTGAGGCAAGGTTTGAGAATTGCAAGAGTTCGATCGGCTGCTAGAAAAGACCCAGGCAGCTGAGCTGTGGGAAGTGGGCCAGGAGATAACAGTTCCACAATTTTATGGAATAGAGTGGCTGCTCTTTACTCTTCCATGATGGCTGCCTCGTTGGGGTTGTGCCTTAATCTCACTTTCCTCCTCTGCTCTATCTGGCACCCTAGTCGCATCAGTAAATTCATCATCATCATCCCCTCCATCCTCATCATCACTGAAGCCAACTTGGCAATACGCTGTGGCAGGAGGAACATGACTGCCAATTTGTTGTTTACCAGTGTTCTCCCTTCTCTGTAGGCTCATGTTCCTACTTAACTCAACCTCAGAACCAACATCAAAATCAAATAATGTCTGTTGTTCAATATACTGCAGTAAAAGTGCACTAAGGTACTTCAATATACTACAGTAAAAGTGCACTAAGGTACTTCAATATACTGCAGTAAAAGTACACTAATGCACTTCAATATACTGCAGTAACTCTCACTAACGCACTTTGATATACTGCAGGAAAAGTGCACTGATGCACTACAATGTACTGCAGTAAAACTGCCCTGACACTCTACACCACATGTGCCAAACACAAGGCCAGCAGGCCAAATCCGGCCCTCCAGGCCATCTCAGGTGGCCCTTGGACCCCTCCTGCAGCTGCAGGAGAGCTCCAGCCTTCCTCCTGTCCTCCTCCAGATTCTGCACTTTCTGCTTCCCAGCAATGCCCCCAGCTTCTTCCCAGCAGCAGCACAAAGTAAGAGGGAGCACTGTGATGTAAAGGAGGCTGACTGCTGATGGTGGGTGTGCTCTTGACATCTGATGTAAGCAGGGGTGGGGTGCTCTGGACATCTAATCTTACAGATACAACTAGCCCTTTGAGGGCAATCATAATGCTGCTGCTGCCAGACGTATACACCTTACCAACCCTCTCCTCCAATCCCTACACTGGCTCCCAATCACCCAGCAAAATAAATTCAAAATACTAACCACAACATACAAAGCCATTCACAACTCTGCCCCGAGCTAGATCACCAATCTTGTCTCCAAATATCACTCAAATCGTCCTCTCTGTTCTTCTCAAGACCTCCTACTCAACAAACTCTCTCGTCTCCTCTCATGCTCATCTCCAGGATTTCTCCAGAGCCTCTCCCATCCTCTGGAACTCGCTACCTCCACCTATCCAGCTATCCCCTACTCTTGCTACCTACCGGCAATCCCTGAAAGCTCATCTCTTCAGGAAAGTCTATCACATCTCTAACTAATCTTTTACCACTTCCATCAGCTCATTCCCCACAGTTACAACCTTTTTTACCACCTGCCCCACCCTATTAGATTGTAAGCTCTTCTGAGCAGGGCCCTCTTAATTCTCTTTTATTCTATTGTATTATAACTGTATTGTCTCCGCATGTGCAGGGCGCTGCTGTCTCTGAGCGTTATTCCAAAAGTTCTTTGGTGTGGGCCTTTTTTGAGAAGAGTGTATCAGATCCCACCGCTGCTATTTGCAACATATGTCTCAAGCGTATCTCACGTGGCCAAAACATCACCCGCTTGGGCACCACATGCTTGACTAGACATATGTTGACCCGCCATGCAGTTCGTTGGCAAGCGTAAATAAAAGACCCACACCAAAGAACAAAGAGGACCTCTCCTTGCTCCTCATCAGCTGGGATCTCCAACCCCACTATACCTTCAGTCCTCTCTGAGACCTGCACTGAGAGGAATGAAGGTGTAGATTAGGTGTGTCACAGCCAAGTACTCGCGGGCAATCCGCTATCGGTACACCAACGTCAGATTGTACCAGGCAAATTTCCCTGCTCCAGCTGCTGCACCCCGAAAGAAGTTCACTCCCAGCCATCCACATGCCCAGCGGTTGAATGCTAGCTTGGCTAAATTGCTAGCACTTCAACTGCTACCTTTTCAGTTAGTAGACTCTGCCCCCTTCCGTGAGTTTGTGGAATGTGTGGTTCCTCAGTGGCAGGTTCCCAAATGCCACTTTTTCTCACGGAAGGCGATTCCGGCTCTCTACTGGCATGTGGAAGGCAATGTCTTGGCCTCGCTGGACAGGGCAGTCAGCGGTAAGGTGCATATTACCACTTATTCATAGTCCAGCAGGCATGGACAGGGACCTATCTTTCACGGCGCTTTGGGTGACTCTTCTGGCAGCTGGGAAGGATGCAGGACAAGGTGCAGTAGTGTTGGAGGTTGTTCCGCCACCAAGCCTCCAAAATGCTACTACTGGTGATTCTGACACACCTCTCTCCTCCACCCACTCCTCTTCTTCTTCCTCCATGGCCTCTTCCTGTGCTTTGTCCTCGGAAACCAGCAGTGCTCCGTAGGCGTTCAAGGGGCTACGCAATTACGCAGGCCAAAAGATGCCATGCGGTACTTGAGCTGGTGTGCTCGGGGGACAGGAGCCACACTGGGGCAGAGATTCTGTCAGCTCTGCAGGGGCAGGCTCAGATGTGGTTGACGCCATGCCAGCTTCAGCCAGGAATGGTGGTTTGCGACAATGGCACCAACCTCCTCTCCACCCTCTGACAGGGAAAACTGATCCATGTGCCCTGTTTGGTTCACGTCCTTAACTTGGTGGTGCAGCGGTTCTTGGGCAGGTACCCGGGCTTACAGGATGTCCTGAGGCAAGCCAGCCAAGTCTGTGTTTATTTCCGCCGGTCATATAATGCCAGTGCTCGGCTGGCAGACCTCCAAAAGGAATTTAACCTGCCCAAGAACCGCCTAATCTGTGACATGCCCACCAGGTGGAACTCAACGTTGGCCATGCTGCAGCAGCTGCACAAGCAGCAGAGGGCTATCAACGAGTACCTGTGCGACTATGGCACCAGGACAGGGTCAGGGGAGCTTGTTTTTTTCCCCACACCAGTGGGCCATGATCAGGGATGCATGCACTGTCCTGTCACCATTTGAGGAGGCCACGAGGATGGTGAGCAGTGACAGTGCATGCATCAGTGACACTGTCCCCCTTGTCCACCTGTTGGAGCACATGCTGAATGGAATAATGGACAGGGCACTTGAGGCAGAAAGAGGAGGACTTCCTTACCTCTCAAGGCCTCCTTTATCCAGTGCCCCTGCATGCCCGCCAATCACACAGGAAAAGGAGGAGGAGGAGGAGGATTGTGTCAGCATGGAGGTGGAGCTTGGCACTCAGCATCAGCAGCAGTCTTCAAGGGATCATTTACAGTCCCAAGAAACACATGGACTTGTACGTGGCTGGAAGGAGGTGGCTGCAGATCATGTCATCCTTAGTGACCCAGAGGACTCCAGACCGAATGCCTCAGCAAACCTAGGCTGCTTGGCCTCCCTGATCCTGCAAAGCCTGCGGAAGGATCCTCGTATTTGTGGTATCAAGGAGATCGTTACTGGCTGGCAACCCTCCTTGATCCACGTTACAAGTGTAAGTTTGCGGACCTTATCTTGCCGTCGCAGAGGGAGCAGAGGATGAAACATCTTCGGGAGGCCTTGCAGAAAGGTCTGTGCAACGCGTTCCCAGAGACTGGGAGGCTACAAACTTCTGTTCCTGGACAACGTGTTGCTGAGGCTTCGGTCAGTCAAAGAAGGAGCGGTGGAGAAGGTGGCCGTCTGACTGATGCATTCAGACAATTTTTTAGTCCTCAGCCCTAAGGTATGATCAGTTCAAGCAACCAGTGCCAGCGTCTGTTTTACATTACTGGTTACTGGGTCTTGAGGATGGATCACAGGCCAGAGCTTGCACAGTATGCAATTGAGCTACTGGCCTGTCCTGCATCCAGCGTTCTTTCGGAAAGCACATTCAGAGCTGCTGGAGGCTTTGTAACCAATCACAGGGTGCGCCTGTCCACCGACTCGGTCGATCGACTAACCTTCATAAAAATGAATCAGTCTTGGATCACCACCAGCTACCAAGCACCTGATGCTGATGTAACCAAATATTTTTTTTTTTAAATGTCAGATTCCTTCAAGACTGCCTATGCTGATGCTGAGTGACTATCCTGTTATGCTGAGTGACTATCCTCTTCCTCCTCAATGATTATGCTGATAGCTTGTAAGAATATTTTTGGTTCTGGGCACCGCCACAAGTGCCTAAGGCCTAATTTTTCAGCCCCTGTTTAACAGGGGCGTGTAATTACAATTTTTGATGCAATATTTTGCAGGAGGGCTCATTCCTGCACTCCAACTAGAGTATCTGTGAGGGGTTGCAGTGTTGTGGCACAAGCACCAGTGCCTAAGGCCCAATTTTTCTGCCCCTGTTCAACAGGGACATGTAATTTCAATTCTTGATCTAATATTTCACAGCAGGGCCCGTTTCTGCGCCCACCAAGAGTAACTGTGAGGACTTACAGTGTTGTGGCACCAGCACCACCACCACCAAAGGCCCAATTTTTCTGCTCCTGTTCAACAGGTGCATGTAATTACAATTCTTGATCTAATATTTCACAGCAGGGCCCGTTCCTGCGCCCACCAAGAGTAACTGTGAGGGCTTACAGTGTTGTGGCAACACCAACACCTAAGGCCCCAATTTCTGCAGAGTATATAGGGCAGGCCCCTACTTTCAAACATCCAATTTACAAATGACTCCTACTTGCAAACGGAAGGAGACAACAGGAATTAAGATGAAATCTACCCCTAGGAAGGACAATTCTCTCCTGTAAGAGTTAATATGGGAAAAACGTGTCTCCTCTCCACTGATGCTTTATCAACAATCCTTGTTTCACTAAAAACCCCAAATTGTCAAAAAACATTTGTCATTGGGACAGAAAGTGAGGTGAAATCTTCTGAAGAGGTGCACAAACAGCAAAACAAATGTCACAGGGGTGATAACCCTTCCCTATGTTTTCCAAAAAAGCTTAAAATAGATTTTTTGGCTGGAGCTGCACTTTAAAAATGTACCAGTTCAAAATTACAAACAGATTCTACTTAACAAACCTACAGTCCCTGTATTGTTTGCACAGCCTGTATACTGCTGTTCAGAGTATATAGAGCCTGGGGGCCCCACGCCTTTCCTTTTTTTAAATTTGTGTGCGGGGTTCCCCTTAATATCCATACAAGACCCGACATTACATTAAAGCCGTAAGCAGTTTTAAATGACTTTTATTCCTTTAAAAATGTCATTTTGTGCAGGGACTGTTCTAAGCACGGGAAACAAGCACCACTTTATAGGCATACTATAGACACCCCCCAGGTACGATATTAAAAGGAATATTTCACTTTTTTTTCACTTTAAGCATCATTAAAATCACTGTTCCCGAAAAAACTGCAGTTTTAAAACTTTTTTATGCATTGATACTCGGGTCCCCAAACCCTTTTTAGGACAATACCATGCAAATTTACACTTTTGATTTTGAACGTTCGAGTCCCATAGACTTCACTGGGGTTCTAAAGTTTGCGCAAATTTTCGGTCCGTTCGCAGGTTCTGGTGCGAACCGAACTAGGGGGGTGTTAAGTTCATCCCTAATGTATATATAGCTGAGTGGTAGTTGAACTTTCTGGAATGTTTGTGGGACAGTAATTCTCAGCAAGACTGTTAGCTCAGCCTCTGAACTGTTCATGTCACCTCACCTTATTGGCTGGTGTTGGGTAGTGGAGAGAAGACACCACAGACGACATGTGAATAAGAGGCACAGATTGATGGATACAGTTCCCCACCTTAAAAAGGAAACTACAGCTCTCATAGGGCTTTATGAATGGGAAAGGGCCAAGAAAAGAAAAAAAAAACTGGCTCTAGAAGGTTCTGAGTGAATCGTGAAATGAGAGGGAGAGGATATGCTGACCTGGAGGTCTGGGTTTGTGGGGACCTTCCAATTCTCCATTGTTGCCTACCTCTCTGAATAGGGAGACTTCATCTCCTCCGAGAAGAAAAGCTCAAGGATCAGAAGGATCAGGGATTTTTTTCTCAGAAAATGGGTGCAGGAACTCACCCTCCATGGCCAACTCTCCGCCCCCAACCCTGCCTTCTTTGGGGAGAGAAATAAAGCTGCGCCAATTAATGGTAATAACTTAAGGCTCACAACTGCCTATCGTGCAAGGCTCAAGGTTCAAGAATGTATAACACACAAAGTACAGTACTCAGGCATGCATAACACACAGGCATCAGGAGCACATCATGTGCAGTGCTGAGGAGTGTGTATAACACAGGGCGCAGAAGAAAAATCTGTAAAAGGGACAGTACTTACATTCAATGCAAAGTGTCCCTTTTTGTCAGAATTATGAAACATATAGCCCTGTGTACAGAGTGCGGTGGTCAGGAATATGAAACATAGAGCCCAGCACACAGAGTGCAGTAATAAAGAGTATGCAATGTGCAGTCCAGAATACAGTGCAGGACTCAATAATATTTAACATAAAACCCATTGTACAGAGTAGAGCATGTAGGAGTACTGTCCAGAAGCCATTAGTATGTAATTTACTGTATGACTGTAAAAGATATGTAACATACAGCACAACATGCAGAAATTAGTGGTTCTAAATATGCAATGTACAAAGTATGTTACAAAATTCTCACCACTGTACCCTGCATGCTGTGCCATACATTCCATACTCTTGATCACTAAACTCTGTATGCTTTATTATTCACCAGTAGACTTCCCTGGTCCTCCCCAAGCAAAAAAAACTCATACCTCAAGTATCCCCCTTTAAAAGGTAACCATCAAGTGGTCACCTCTACACCTTCCCCTACCCCTTCCCCCACCTCTTTCAAAAGCTCCCTCACCTCTTCAGGAAAATCTTACGGCAGAGCAGCCGCCACCGCTCCATGTGATATGAGCAGGTTTTTTTTTTTTCTCAGCATAGTACAGTGTAATTGGAGAGCTCCACCTATTGGCCCTATAGCACAGAGTCGGGGACAAGTTTTAGAGCGCCTTACTCAGCACAATGCCACATATCTGAGTGGCGGCAGCAGGTGGGAACAGAAGCTGCCTCAAATCACCACATCTAAAAATGCAGCTCTAGGACCTGAGGCACCCATCAACAAATGTGGAACACGTGCCCTGGGTGTCAGTGCTAGTAAACAGAAGCTGGTAGAGGAATTGAGTCCCTCCATCAGCTTCTGTTGTTAAGTGACAAACCAGAAAGCAAAGGGCTTCTGGAGGTGTCTGAACAGAGTTCTGCCACATTACGGCTGAAAAGAAGCCCTGTCAAGGATGAATACATTTGCAAATTATTCTGTTTTTTCACACAAGATGTAAAGGCCATCTAAGAAGCTGTATATCTATTTGAGTTAGATTTGCCTATTACATTGAAACTCTTGTGTGGCTCATTCTTTTAAAGATCAGGCCATCTAGACGAGTGGTTCTCAATCTTAAGGAGACCAAGGCTCATAAACAAAAGAAAGTGACCAGTCGCATAACTAAATATCAATGGCATGCTTCCATCCCGGGTTCATATATAAAAGAAAAAGAGAGGGGCAAGTGGGACTTTAAATGAAGCATGTCAATTGAAAGTATAATAATGAATACATGTGAATAGGTAAAATGATTGGATTTAATTTATAGTCAAGTCCATGATTTTAATGCATACAGTACCAATAAAGTAGTATAAATACAGACATAGTCGCATGAATTGATATATAATTTTCCAACACAGTAACAGTCCGTGACTATATAACATATTTTTACATGTGTTCCCTCGAGTTTATTGAGAACTATTTTGTACCAATTCCAAGGTTTTTTATTCCCTGGAATCCATTTATTGATTTAAATCCAGCATATGGGCTGGGGTGTTTTGATATTTTGCAGTCTCTCTGTCCGGGGTTGCGATGCGCTCAGCTCCCTCCCCACCTCCCCTCATATTTTTTTTTGGGGCGGCTGGGGCCCGATCTCAACGCATCGGCGCCATGCACAAATTGGCCCCCCCCCCGAGCGGCGTCAATTGACGCCACAGGGTGGGAGCCGGGTTTTTTTTTTTTTTTTTTTCATTCCATCTGACGCCTACAGCTGTGATGAGCAGACATCCACTGAGTTACTCTCAGCTGTGATTGCTCTCTCGTCTCTCAGCTGCCAATGACGTCATGCATGACGCTGGCAGGGACCTGCCCAGGGCCAGAGTATATCAGCTGGGACCGACAGACTGACGGTTCACTCCCTCACTGTGCTTCGCTAGGAAGGGACCGCTCTGTTAGGCAGCCACTATTCAACACATGGGTAATTAATATTATTTTTTTACATTTTTTTATAACTTTTTTTCTGCTTACAGTACACACATCACCATCCTTTCACCCATTTACTTAGCGCACGACACTCTCTATTTTCATACATTTCCTATGGATTTCTTTTCCTATTTTTTCACGTGCATTTTTATGTATCCATTTTATTTCCATTCCCCCTTATTATCTAATTTTTCATACATTTACTTTTTCAGATGCACCAAGTACACATTTCTTTCAGTCACTCTATTCATCCAACACGTTCTACTCTAGATTTACTTTCTTTGACACATCTCATTTTCTTCAATTTTCTGCAGATTTTCCCATTTACAACTCATTGACCAGTATATTGAGGGCTCAGGAATCAGTCGGCTGTGGTTTCTCCTGGCCCACCCTCCAATCACTTTGGAAGATGGTCGGTGCCCTGCCTCAACCCCGGTTGAGACGGTTATATCTCACACCCTAACAGATCCCATTGCTGGCGACTCATCTTGACTTTTGGGCTATTTTGTAAGTAGCTTCTCTATCCAAGTAGACAATTTGGACATTTCTGATACGATTTTCTCTATTAGCCGGAGGTTCCACATGTATCAATATTTATGATATTCCTTTGTTTTTCTCAGTTAAATTATGCATCCCACCCCTGATGACTGGCAAGAAGCCAAGAAACGCATCGGGTCGCAAACTAAGGATGCCCTATCAAGCCTAAATCATATCCCTGACATTTATCAATTTTTTATCGAGTTTTCTCATTTCATGCGATTTTGTGATTTTGATTGGCGATTTTAATTCATGTATTTCTGTTATGAATTGCATATATATATGTCCATTGATTTGTTTACACTACTGAGTCTTCAATGATTGTTACTGCTAAATATGCTTATATATCAATTCATGCGACTATGTCTGTATTTATACTACTTTATTGGTACTGTATGCATTAAAATCATGGACTTGACTATAAATTAAATCCAATCATTTTACCTATTCACATGTATTCATTATTATACTTTCAATTGACATGCTTCATTTAAAGTCCCACTTGCCCCTCTCTTTTTCTTTTATATAGAGACCAAGGCTCAGTAAAATCTTTTAAAATCTTCTAGGGCCCAACATGGTCGTAATAGATGGGTAGATAACGATCAACCCATTGTTGACTCCTATTCTAAACCTTCCTTTCTCTATCCATAACAAGCAAAAAACATTTGGACTATAGATACATGGTAAATTCATATCATATTATCATACGAAGCTACAGGACCGATCCATTGAAACTTAATAAAAGAAAAAATAGCACACAATTGCAGTTGCATTCCAGAGCATCAAATTCTTGTTTTATGTTTCCCCAAAAATAAACAATGATATCTGATTGGATTCTATTAGTTAAAACCCTGTTTTTTTACTTTACAGTTTGAATATAATGTTAAGTCCCTGGAGCAGGCATTTTTTGTACAGTGACTTGTCACATGAAAGCGAACACCTATTTAAACTGGGTACTAATGAATGAAGAGCAATAACTGGGACAGCATTGAGCCTTCCAGATAGTAGAGAAAAGTTTTCAGAATGAATGCAATGCCCAGCTCCAAGGGCATTGAGTGCAGCTCAAATGGCTGCACATGCAACATCTCAGTAGCAGATTGCATGCTTCCCTGCCAACCTACCATGTGTGCTGCAATTCATCTGAACCTGGTGGCCACAGAAGGCTTCTGTGTACATTCAGTAAAGCTTTGTGCTGATCAACAAGCTCCTCTACCCCCACCATTTACATCCAACATAAATCCGACAGGCTGTGTACCCAAATAGATTGGTGAATCGACCTGGGTACAATCAGACTGCCCATAGATGGATGGAATATCGGCCGATTCCTGATGAACTGTCTGAATTTCGATCCATGTATGGCTGGCCCTACTTTAAAGATTGTTACTCTCAATAGAAATGTGTGCATAAATAGTCAATCAACTTGCTGTTATTTATCTTACAACAGAAAAATACAGGTAAATTGCTTTACACTTGAAATATGGCACTGTATACTGTATGTTCTTTTAAGTAAAAGGACACAAAGAGGCCTCTACTTAGAAAAAAAAATTGTCACTAAACAGTTATCAAATGGAAAGAATAAAAGTGGGACATGGGCGTGCATTAATCCAGAACTTAGATGTTATTGTTTTAACCAGCTATACACTTATACCAGCTTAAGCCGTATTTCCATAAAATACATACGTGACATCACACATTTACCAGCTGTTGTCCTTCGACTAATGTGTTTAGTTGTTTCACTTAGTTTAACATGGCACACATTGCATTTAAAGCAGGCTGTCCCTAAAGGAATCTTCTTATTTTCCCTCTGTCACATACTGTTTGGGGTTTGATACCAGATATGTAATCATTCATCCAAATGTGAAAGTAAGGATGCAGGCCATGGACACCCAGGGGAAGTTCCAATATGTCCAGTAAAGCAAAAGTAAATTAGCATCGACGTCTTGAATAATAATAGTTCTGGGTATCCAATTCAATGACAATAGGGGCCTTTTTATGTTTTCATGCAGCATACAAATTGAAAGTATATTTCTTAACATGTTTTTCACATATAGACAGTGTAATCTGCAATATGCAACACAAATATAACATTGATCCTTTTGACAGTAAAAGTTTAGCCTATGCAATCAACTTACCAAGCTTGTCATTATGGTGATGGCAACATTATTACTTTCATTACAATGTCAATGACTGTCTGCAATATTTTTCTCTTGTATCCACTAAAAAATTTTGATACACATTGGAACATTTACATTATCATTTTAGGCTGAAAAATGTTTGTGCTATAATTTATGAATTATGGATGCATGGTTGGCCACTGGAGTATAAAAGAATGACTTTTATGACTTTGCCCATTATTCCTAGGGTAAAAAAAAGCCTTTGCTTTTCTCTGTTCATGATAAAAATATGTTTTAGATGTAGTATCTTCAGTTTTAAAAAGCCAAAGGTATACCCCTCGTTATAATCTAACTGCTTATTTTATAAAGGTAATTTTTAATAAGCCCATATTTTTTCCCTCCTCTGGTTCTTTATTCCCTTCACCTCCCAATTGGTATGCTATTGAAATTTTTAAATCAATCACTTTCCTGTGCAATGTACACAGATAATGGCTGGAGAGAGAGGCCAGCATCCTGCCTCAGTACCCTCTTAAAAACCATCAGGAGTGGGCTGGCTCCTGGGAGGAGTTATGAAAAACATCAAAATGCTATGATGGCAGGGTGACAAGCTGAAGAAGTCTTCTACACTTCAGGATAGTCTTGGAGGTTACACAGGCAGATTTCTCATAAATCTCAGATTTGTAAAAGGGGACTTTTTTAAAGTCTTTTTCTTAAAAGTGCTTCTTTTTTATTTTTACAGCATTGATTGTGCTTATATTGTTTTACATATATAGTGAAGGTGTTGCTTTAGAAAATATAATTATTTGAATGTCCAAAGCCTGGCCATAGTTAAGCTTTAAGCTTCAATAAAGTGGTTGACCAGCAGAACTCTGTCAAGTTGCTACTGTTGGACATGGAATCCAGCCCATGGAGTTTTCTATGTGCTACAAAACACCTGTTACCAGTCACATTGTGTAATTGTGTACCTTTTGGACACAGAAATAAGTTGCATACACATAGAAATATTCTCAGGGATGTGTTATTTCCACATGTGACTTTAAAAAAATAAAGCCATATGAGCAATGTATGTAATCTATGGTAATTTCTACTCCAACTAAGTTATAGTATATAAATGTATTTGCAGTAAGCAAACAGCAAGTAAACGTGGGTATTTGACTGTTTTTAAAGAGTGATGCTATGGCATTTTTCTTTGCAAATGCATAAATATGATGTGTCTTTAATTTTACATCTTCCAAAGACACTGCAACCCTGATATAACCTTTCTTAGACCCCTTATAATTCTGTTAAATAAAAAAAATAAAAATAAAATAAAAACAAAAAAAAACCATTAACATTTTAAAATAAATAATACAGTATAACCTTTTATTTTTACTCTTATGTCAAATATAAAATACTCCTCCACCCAACCAATTCCAATAAGTTAACTTAACAACGCCCTCTAGAGTTCGAATTTAAATAATAGGACAAGTTCACAAAAATATTTCAGGGCAAGTTCATAGCAAATATAAAAAAATTCAGAATGCAGGGCCTAGAGTGCTGTTTTGTGCTTATAAATCTGTAGTCTGGTAATAATTTTTGGATGACTTCTTGAATCAACATTCTAAAGCCTCATGCACCCTGGACGTTTTTACAGCTGCTCCCAGGGGCGTCAGCCATTTTTTTCACAGGTTTAAAATGCCTCTCCATGTTATTCTGTGTCCATGCACACATAGGATTTTAGGAGCTGTAAGTGGCATAGGTTTTTTCAAGCTGCAAAAAAAACAAAAACTCAGGGCCAGTGTGTTCTGGAGCAGCAGCGTTACAGCTGTAAAAATGCCTGACGCAGCTAAAAGCGTGTTAACGCTGTATACAGAGTTAAGCCGCATCAAGCGTTTTTAAGCTGTAGTAACTGGATTTGGTTGAGGAAAATAGAAGAGGGCAAGGAAACACGGCTAAGCGCTAACGCTGCTAAATGTGCATTAACGCCAATGCAAAACGTTTCTAAAAGTGCATGTTTACAGCCACTTTTTCCTGGCGTCGGTACTGGCTTTGCAGCTTGTTTTTTTAACGCCTTGTGTGCATGAGGCCTAAAATTCTGTATCTTAGCCATTTATTAAACACATCCTACTGAACTCCTGAGGATTATTATGACACGCTTTCAAATACAGTAAATAATATTTTCTGTATGCAGAAGTTAAACCTATTTTGCTTCAGTTGCAAAGAATGCCTGTGGTGATGTTAAAGTGACCAACTGTTACCTGAGTTTGCTATATGGACCATGAATGCATTTAAACAAGATGAGCATCTTTAAAGCTGAGATCCTCCATATCACTAATTATTACGTTATTATTCTTGGCACTCTTTCAATAGTTTTTTATTCTTTTCTGTCAGTCATTTTATTTTTTTTGCCAAAATCTTATTTCACTTACAGTTTTATTGCATTCGTCTTTGTGACGTTCAAATAAGCAAAATATTCACCCTAGTTAGTCCATTATTACCACTATCCAGCTTATGCAGCAGTTTGTGTGAAAAGCTAAGTATATACAGTAACTTTTCATTAACTAGAGGTCTGTATTATACTTTAATAATTATCTCACAATAATGCAAATTAAATTTATTTGTAACGCCATCATAATGCCTAAGCAACAATGCACACTGCATCTCTTACACTCACTTTTAAGTTTATTTCTCACACTAAGATGCCACCAATCTTTCTATTTACCCTCCAGTGGCGGCCCATCCAATATGCGCCGCCCCCTCTCTCCTCACCACCCACTATATGCAGTGAACAGATTCATGCATAGCATTAATCTGCATAGCATGAATCTGCATAGCATGAATCTATCCGAGGCCGCCCTGGCCGCCCCCCAATTCATGTGTCCAGCCCCTTTCAGGTCACTGGGCACAAAAATTACAGCTGCCAGGGTTTTTTTTTTTGAAGCACCTGGTTAGAGCCATAGGCTCTAGTAGGCTTCAAAATAGGGTGGGCTTGGGACGCTGAGGATGCGTCCAAAGCACACCCAGGTGTGTTGCAACAGCAAATGAATATTTGCTGTTGCAACACTGATCCTCCGCCCGGCCAATCGGGAAGTGGGTCTGGTACCCATCACCCGATTGGCTGACAGTACAGGCAATCCTGTTGGATGCCTTGCAAGGAGAAGAGAAGAGAGGCACGGTGTCTCTATGAGAGGAAACAGAGCCACTCCCGGAACACATCTTACTGCAATTTACCCGCTGCTTGATCCGCCACTAAGATGGGGTAAGTTCCGGGCAGACATCAGGTGCGGGTCCTCCTGCATCAGTCCACTCCGCTGACCGGGTGAGGGGGGTTGGGGTGACTGTGTGCATTTGTGTGGGTGTCACTGGATGAGTCCACTGGTGGGGGGGTTGGTTGAGTGCCACCCCCCAAAAAAAAAATATGAGCCACCACTGCTCTTTTCCAAAATATTTACTTTGCTAATCAATGCAATGAAATTTTACTGGGTTTGTATTGGTTTTATTTCCATGGGTATGGTTTACAAAAAGTTAAGCTATTCGGCAGGACCCTTGTTATCATTCTTCAGTGCACTAATTGAGTGCTGTTGTCACAATGTTGCTGGCCAGCCGCTGGTAGTGTAAACAATAACAAAACCTCCATCCAATTTGATTCCACCCAGGATTGATCTTCTCCGCAGTTCTCTGTGCTTCTAGCTTTGGTGTGTGCACAAAGTGAGGACACGAACTGCTGTCAGGCAGATGCTGTGAACCAACAGAGATGTATAAAAAACCCTTGATTGATCCAATTTCACCTTTATGGCCCATACACACGATACGAATATCGTACAACAGATCGTACAGCTTTTTTCACTTAATAGTCACAAGTAGAAATTGAATAGGTAACTAAAGTCAAGAAAATGCTCGTACAACAGAAAAAAAAAATCGGAAGTGATGTCATCTGTTGTAATGTATTTGTATTGTACTTTTGGACGACAACTATACTGACTAAATGAAAATTGTACGATCTGGTATCGTACAGGGAAAATTTTAGTGCTTGTCTGATCTAATAATATTGGATGAACTGTCGTGATTGGCTCTCGAAAATAGTGTACACACGATCCGAAAATCATACGATTCTTCCTCGGACGACAGTTTTCGTACAATATTCGGATTGTGTGTACGGGCCCTTAGGCTTAAACTTCTTGACAGCTCTTTGTGTATCCAGCCTTGATGCTTACACAATGTGGGAGCACGGACTGCTTTCATGTGGAGGTAGGTTATGACAAAGAAGGTGTGAAGAACCTTTGAAACACATTACTACCCCTTGCACCACCCCCGTTTCTAGGCAGGGAACAGTAGTGGAGAACACCGGACACTGGCGACTCTCTGACAGATGTTAAACCAGGCTTCCTTCATGCCGGCTCGGATATCACAGCTGCTGACATTCGCAAGCCTTCCTATTGTGTTTCCACCTATCTCATGCTGATTGTCAAGAACCTAATTTGTAAGTGTGCTATTTTTATTTGTGCAATAAATTACTTTTAACTTGCTAACGAGGATCCCATGCTGCTGTTCCTTTTTATTATTTGCTTTGGGGGTGTCTATAAATGAAACACAGTATCTCACAAAAGTGAGTACACCCCTCACATTTTTGTGAATATTTTATTATATCTTTTCATGTGACAACACTGAAGAAATGACACTTTGCTACAATGTAAAGTAGTGAGTGATGTAAAGTAGTGAGTGTACAGTTTGTATAACAGTGTAAATTTGCTTTCCCCTCAAAATAACTCAACACACAGCCATTAATGTCTAAACCGCTAACAAAAGCGAGTACACCCCTAAGTGAAAATGTCCAAATTGGGCCCAATTAGCCATGTTCCCTCCCCGGTGTCATGTGACTTGTTAGTGTTACAAGGTCTCAGGTGTGAATGGGGAGCAGGTGTGTTAAATTTGATGTTATCACTTTCACTCTTTCATACTGGCCACTGGAAGTTTAACATGGCACCTCATGGCAAAGAACTCTGAGGATCTGAAAAAAGCATCATAAGGCGGGTGCCTTCCATGGAGATGGATCTTTTAATTTTTTTTTTCAGTCTGTCGGCGGAGTGAGAGAATGAATGAATGAATGAATGGACTTTGTGGGACATTTTTATTTTTTTATTTTTTAATAAAAGACCCAAGATGTGTCTTGTGGTTTTTTTACATTTTGACACTTTTTCTGTGAAATTGTACCCATTATCGTTTCAAACAGGGGTCCCCTTGTCAAAGGGGGCTTCCAGATTCCGATAAGCCCCCCGCCCGCAGACCCCCACAACCACCGGGCAAGGGTTGTGGGGATGAGGCCCTTGTCCCCACCAACATGGGGACAAGGTGCTTTGGGGGGCTACCCCAAAGCAACCTCCTCATGTTGAGGGCATGTGGCCTGGTACGGTTCAGGAGGGGGGGCACTCTCTCGCCCCCCTCTTTGCCAGGTTGCGTGCTCAGATAAGGGTCTGGTATGGATTTTTGGGGGACCCCCACAACATTTTTTTTTTAAATTTTGGCACAGGGTTCCCCTTAAAATCCTCTTATGGATTTTGAGGGGGACCCCTACCCCATTTATTTAAAAAAATTTGGCGCAGGGTTCCCCTTAATATCTATACCAGACCAGAAGGACCTGATATGGAATTTGGGGGGACCCCCTCGCAATTTTTTTTCAATTTTGGTTCGGGGTTCCCCTTAATATTAATACCAGACCCAAAGGGCCTTGTATGGATTTTTGGGGGGACCCCCATGCCATTTTTTTCAATGAATTTTATCTGTATTGCCGAGACCCGACAATTCATTATAGCTACTAGTAGTTTTAAATTACTTTTTATCCTTTAAAAATGTCATTTTGTGCAGGGACTGTTCTAAATACGGGGAAAATGGGCCACTTTACAGGCATACTATAGACACCCCCCAGGTACGAAATTTAAAGAAATATTTCACTTTTACTGTTTCACGTTAAGCATTATTAAAATCACTGCTCCTGAAAAAACAGCTGTTTTTAAAACTTTTTTTGCATTGATACATGTCCCCTGGGACAGGACCCAGGTCCCCAAAGACTTTTTATGACAATACCATGCATATAATCCTTTCAAATTAGCACTTTTGATTTCTCTCATAGACAATTCATTATAGCCGTGAGTAGTTTTAAATTACTTTTTTTCCTTAGAAATGTCATTTTGTGCAGGAACTGTTCTAAACACAGAAAAAAGGGGCCACTTTACAGGCATACTATAGACACCCCCCAGGTATGAAATTTAAAGGAATATTTCACTTTTATTGTTTCACTTTAAGCATTATAAAAATAACTGCCTCTGAAAAAACATCAGTTTTTGAATCTTTTTTTTGCATTGATACATGTCCCCTGGGGCAGGACCCAGGTCCCCAAACACTTTTTATGACAATACCATGCATATAAGCCTTTAAAATTACCACTTTTGATTTCTCCGATAGACTTTTAAAGGGTGTTCCGCGGCTTTCAAATTTGCCGCGAACACACCAAATTGTTCGCTATTCGGCGAACAGGCGAACACCCGATGTTCGAGTTGAACTTACGTTCGACTCGAACATCGGGCTCATCCCTACACAAGAGAGCCCACAAACAGTTTGCTGAAGACAAGCAGACTAAGGACATGGATTACTGGAACCATGTCCTGTGGTCTGATGAGACCAAGATAAACTTATTTGGTTCAGATGGTGTCAAGGGTGGCAACCAGGGAGGAGTACAAAGACAAGTGTGTCTTGCCTACAGTCAAGCATGGTGGTGGGAGGGTCATGGTCTGGAGCTGCATGAGTGCTGCCAGCACTGGGGAGCTACAGTTCATTGAGGTAACCATGAATGCCAACATGTACTGTGACATACTGAAGCAGAGAATGATCTCCTCCCTTCAGAGAATGGGTCGCCGGCCAGTATTCCAACATGATAACGACCCCAAATACACTTCCAAGATGACCACTGCCTTGCTAAAGAAGCTGAGGGTACAGGTGATGTACTGGCCAAGCATGTCTCTAGACCTAAACCCTATTGAGCATCTGTGGTTCATCTTCAAACAGAAGGTGGAGGAGCACAAGGTCTCTAATATCCACCAGCTGTGTGATGTTGTCATGGAGGAGTGGAAGAGGACTCCACTGGCAACCTGTGAAGCTCTGGTGAACTCCATGCACAAGAGGCTTAAGGCAGTGCTGGAAAATAATGGTGGCCACACATATTATTGATGCTTTGGGCCCAATTTGGATATTTTCACTTAAGGGTGTACTCACTTTTGTTGCCAGCGGTCTAGACATTAATGGCTGTGTGTTGAGTTATTTTGAGGGGACAGCAAATTTACACTGGTATACAAGCTGTACACTCACTACTTTACATTGTAGCAAAGTATAATTTCTTCAGTGTTGTCACATGAAAAGATATAATAAAATATTTACAAAATTGTGAGGGGTGTACTCACTTTTGTGTGATACTGTATATCCCTTTCAGGAATGAGGGGCCAACTCCCATGCACTCCAGTACTGCATGCATTTAAGTTGGGAAACATGGTCTCCACAACGTTTGTGGTAAGGCAAGGTACTCAACAGGGTTGTCCCCTGTCCCCCACAAATTTTACCCTGATGATGGAGTTTATAACCATGAATCTCCAAACTTTACACTTTTCAAGAAAAAGTGGCATGATATGCCAATGACATGCTCCTTTTTCTGCAAGAACTTGATCTTTCTTTACAAACCACATTGACAACATTGGATAATTTCCCCAGTTTTTCAAGCCTGAAAATCAACTGGAGCTAGTCGTAAATAATTCTGATCGATCCAATTCCACAGGATGATCAGGATTAGGGATAAGCCGAACACCCCCCTGTTCGATCCGAACATGCGAACAGGCAAAAAAATTTTCGAACACGCGAACACCATTAAAGTCTATGGGACACGAACATGAATAATCAAAAGTGCTAATTTTAAAGGCTTATATGCAAGTTATTGTCATAAAAAGTGTTTCGGGACCTGGGTCCTGCCCCAGGGGACATGGATCAATGCAAAAAAAAGTTGTTTTTTTTTTTAAAATTTTTATTGAGGTTTACATAGTATAAACATGTATAGTGCAGTAATGCCGAGGCAGGTTAACTCATATACATACATATAGATGCATACATCTCTGTATATATAAAGTAAAAAATAAAAAGAAACTAACTTCTAAACAAGAGAAAAAGGGGGGAGGGGGGGGTATGCCAAGCTAGTTACATTCACCTATATAACAGCAGCTAACTAGCGCTTTTTACATTTCGATGGGTACTTGTATCTTTTGTAACCTCAGGAGTGGAAGCAAAATGCAGAAAACAATGTCCGATGTTGATGCAATATGATCTAACTGTAACAATATAGGTTGCAAGAGTTACCAGTGGCAGAGATACAGGAGACATGGAAGTCAAGGAGTTGCAATGACCATTTGATATGTTATGGCGGTTGGTAGGTGGGGGGGATCAGTCTGGGTAGGAATTTTAAGGTTGCCCAGTGAGTCTGTGATATCTCTTTTCAAGTACCAGTCTGTATATCAGAATGGGCGCATGATGTCCTGTAGAGCTTTCTGGGTTAATGTGGCTTCTATATATTTACTCCATCTCATGAAGAAGCGCGAAGTAGAGCGAAAGTTCAGTGTGATGGTGTCTAGCCGCTCCATGTAAAAAAGTGACATCATTGCTTTTTTCACTTCGGGTAGAGCAGGTGGAGTCGTTGAAATCCAGTGATTCACTATCGTTCTGCGGGCTACTAGAAGGAGTAGGTGTGCCCATTAAGGAATATTTATAGGTCCTCTGGCTGTTGGAGAGGATGATTGGGGCGTGTATCCAAATTGGCATAACAATTGATCCTTTGGGATCTTTATTTTACTGATTTTGCCAATGTGATCCAATACAGAGTACCAATATGTGGTTATGGCTGTGCATTCCCAAAGACGGTGGAGTAAGGTGGGACGGAATTCAGAACACCAAGGGCATTTCATTTGACTTGGATTGTCCTTGTTGAAGCAGAATGGGTAGTAGGCTCTGTGTATGATCTTGAATTGGGTTTCACGCCACGTTTCCGATATTGTAAGTTTGCAAACTTGTCTGTATCCTTCTAGTATCTTTTCTGACAGTTCATCGTCTCCAAAGATAACAGACCATTTTTGAAATGGTTTGAGGTGGTATTTTGCTGATTGGTGTTGGATGAGGCAGGACTATAAACTGGTGATGGAGTAGTCATTTTGCTGTAGAACCGTATCTATGAAGGATTTCTGAAAGGGATCAGATTTGGGCCCATGGCAAGATTTCAGATAATCGGTTAATTGATGGTAAAAGAAGATATGTGTTGATGGCAGGGAAAACTCCCTTGATAGTGATCGGAAAGGTTTGAAGTCTCCCGATTTACCTTGGTATATAGATGTTACTTTCGTGAGGCCATTTGATCCCCATTGCTCAAATGTTTTGTGTAGTGTGGATGGGAGAAACATAGGGTTTCCTTGAATTGGTAAATGTCTTGAGATATTTGATGGCAGCCCCAGTAATTTCCGTACTTCTCTCCAGGCAACGATAGTATCTCTGATGAGTATATTCAACTTGAGGTGAGGCGGTAGAGCATTGACATTAGAGTGGAGGACAACTGATAGGGCATGTGGCGAGGTCATTGCGCCTTCGAGAAGAGTATTGCAATATTTAGACTTTCCTGTCAGCCAATCCAATCCCTGCCCAAGCAAACATGAGAGATTATAAAAACGAATATTGGGCAGACCCGCCCCACCCCCGGACTTCGGGAGGCTTAGTTTTTGCAGTGCAATACGTGTTTTTTTTGCGAGACCAAATAAAAGCCGTTAATGCTTTATGAATTTTGTGCACATCTGAATGTTTTAGTAATAAAAGGTATGGTCTGCTTTGGGTAGAGCAAGCGTGCAAATGATACCATTTTGAATAGGTGGTATCTCCCAAAGAGCGAGAGGGGGAGGGCCGCCCAAGCCTCCAACTCCTGTACAATCTTAGTTATTAAAGGGGGGTAGTTAAGTACATAGAGAGAAGAAGGGTCACGGCCTATGTGTATGCCTAGGTAAGTGATATATCGAGTTGCCAGAGCGAACGGTGATAGATGTTTCCACTTAGCAGATAATTGTGGGTGAAGTGGTAGAATTTCACTTTTGTCAAAGTTTATTCGAAAGCTCGAGCTCAGTTGAAAGGCCGCAAAAAGCTCTCGTAGTCTGTCAAAGTCTGAAAGAGGATGTCATCTGCAAATAAAGCGGATCTGAGAACTTGGTCTTCTATTGCGATTCCACTGACTCCATCGTGGGAGTTAAGTATTCTGGATAGGGGCTCTATGGCTAAGTTAAAAAGTATGGGGGAAAGGGGGCAGCCCTGTCTCGTTCCCTTAGTCAGAGGTATCGAGTCAGATACGAAGTCAGGGGTGACAAGGCGCGCTGTTGGAGATGTGTACATTTGTTGAAGAAAATTCAAGATTGGACCCGTGAAGCCAAACTGTTGCAACACCTGAAATAGCCAGGGACAAACTGACGTTGTCGAAAGCTTTTTCGGCATCAAGTGATATAATAGCGACATCTTGATCAGGGTATGTTTTAGCGTAGTGTAACGCCATTAGCACTTTTCGTATATTTAAAGTGGCTGATCGACCTGGAACGAATCCAGATTGGGCTGAGTGTAGTAGGGAAGGGAGTAGGGGGGCTAAGCGTGATGCAATGATTTTAGAGAGGATTTTGACATCTACATTTATTAGGGAGATTGGGCGGTAAGAGTCTGGCAGTTGGGGGTCTTACCCTTTTTTAGATATCAGTTTGATGTGGGCTTGTGTCCCCGTAGGAAGATATGGCCCCCCATCCCACATGGCTGCGTACACATTTTTTAGGGTGTCAGGAAGAGAACCGGTCATTTTATAGAATTCGGTCGTGTATCCGCCTGGGCCTGGGGCTTTAGCTGATGACATATTTTTGATCATTTGCCGGATATCGTCGGTTGTGATAGGAGCATTGAGTGCCTCTAATTGTGCATTTTGAAGTCTGGGTAGACGTACTTTAGATAGGAGAGCTTGAGTAGTGGCTTGATCAGTTTGGTCGGCTGCATATAAATCAGTGTAGTATTTTGTGAGTATATTACTAATTACGTCAGTTGACGTAGCTAGGGATCCATCCACATTTCTCAAAGTAGAGATGTGAGTGGGTTGTCCCAGTCCCGAACATAGTTTAGCCAATAGTTTGCCCGCCTTGTTGCCATACCTGTGAAAATGTAATTTAGAGTATGACATTTTAGCTGCCTCCTGTTGTTCCACCCAGAGATCAAATGTGCACTTAGCCTGCCTCCACGTTCGTATATTATCAAGTGTACGGCTTAAAGTTAGGCGTTCATGGGCTGTACATAAGGCTTCACTAGCCTGGATGTATTGCTGCCTGGTGTGTTTCTTAAATTGTGTGGTATAAGAAATGATATTCCCTCTCAAGAAAGCTTTGCCAGCTTCCCAAAAGAGATTGGGTTCGGTAATATGAGCTCCATTGGTGGAAACATAGTCTTTCCAAGCTGTGTATAGTGTGTGGCGAAAATCTTCATTGTCCATCAAGTAAGATGGAAAGTGCCACATGAGCGAGGGGGAGGAAGGTGTGGCCTGTGTCAGGTGTATAGTGATGGGGCTATGATCGAAGAGCCTAGCGTCTAAAATCTCTGATTCGCATAGGGTGGTCATTAGTGCAAGGGAGGCAAAGAAGTAGTCGATGTGAGAAAAGGAGTTATGTGGGGGCAAAAAGAAAGTATATTCCTGATCAGTCGGGTGATTCAGACGCCAAGTATCTACATATTGCATGGAAGCAACGGCTTGTACTAGAAGAGTAGAGTCGGGTGTTAGGGGGGTTGAGTTATGCGTTCAGCGGGTTAAGTCTTTTGTGCGGTCTGCTATCGTGGACATTACCAAATTTAAATCTCTGCCCACTAGATGCATGGTTTCAGGAGCAGAGAGTATCCATTGAACCATGTCTTGGAAGAAGGAGATGTCTGGCGAGTTAGAAGCATAAATGTTAGTGATAGCCACGTGTTTGGTGTCTAAAGTCATGTGTAGAGTCATCTTGCGGCCTGCCGAGTCAACCCTAACATCTCTTATCGTGTGTTTTAAATTCTTGTGTAGTAAGATAGCCACACCCGCTTTGTGACCCAGTGCTGGCGAACCATACACCGTGCCCACCCACAGTTTGCGTAAGCGGGTTAGATCGTCTGCCAAAAGGTGGGTTTCCTGAAGTAGGGCCACATCTGTCCGAAGACGCTTCAGATGCCTAAGGATAGAAATCCGCTTACATGGAGAGCAGAGCCCCTTAACGTTCCATTAGATAAACTTTAAGTGGTTCCCACTGGTTGAAGAGGCCATGTCAGATGTAGAGAATTATATTGGGTTGAGGGCTTGTAATAGGGCCCCCATTCAGACAAAGCATCTGCAGTCTGGGAGTTGCTAAAGTTTCCTGAGGGTGCAAGTGCCGAACAGGTCAATACATTCGATATATAAACATAACTATTGGAGAGGAAAAACAGCTTGGCAAAGGTTAAATGAGAGAAATCCTTAACATTCATTATAAACTTCACTTTTTTCCACATGAGGTTCGACTACCTATCATGGCTCCCATCAATCTCCCACTCCACTCCCGGCCACAGGTGTTAAGCCAGAGGGAGGGGGGTAGAAGGGAAAGGGGGAGGATATGTGGACAATTTGCAGGTCATAAGGACTGAGGTTAGAGATGGAGCGTATCGACTCTACACCGAGGGGAAGGTGTCAATGAGAGAGATTATAGCCTGTGAGTGAGGTCTGGAAACAGGGGGGATCAGAGGAGCGGATTGGTAACTGAAGCCTCTGTGGTGGTTGTACAACTAAACCAATAAAGAGTACGGTTTTTACAGATACATATATCTATGGTTAACAAATCAAATATGGATCGAACATAACCATGCCTAGATATAGCAGCATGTTATAGCACTAACTGCGGCAATTCGCTTCGGCATATAAGGTAAAGAAGTGAGAAAAATAACACAAATAAGGGAGCGAGGCAGCAATTGGGGGGAGTAATACTACCCGTCTCCCATGTAGGTGTAACAACATCTGGTCCCTGTGGTTCATCAGCGGTGTCCCGAACGATCCTCTTTTTGAGTAACACGAATGCGCTTGTATGGGGGTTTGGTTGGGCTACGTTGGGGTTTAGAAGATGTAGATGGAGAGGTCATCGATGATGAAGTATAGCTCTCTGTAGAGTTGACGTGTTCCATTTCCGTGCCCAGAGTAGTGACATATTTTTCCGCTTCATCGGGCGTAGCGAAAGTGGGTTTTTCCCCTTCATGTGTTTGAACGCGGAGGGTTGCCGGGTAGGCTAAGGAGAATCTGATCTGGTTGTTGTATAAAATGGAGCATATCAGAGAAAATGCCTTGCGTTTATTCATCACCTCAACTGAGTAATCCGCGAATAATAGCAGTTTTGCGCCATCTACTTTTAGTGAGCGAGTGCGACGAAACTTCTGCATAATGGCGTTCTTATCAGCATAGTTCAAATATTTTACTATAACATGGCGGGGTTTGGTACGGGTTTCCGAGTATTGTACAATGCGATGCGCTCTTTCAATAGTGCACGGTATGCGGAGACCCAGTTGTTCGGGAATGATCTTTGCACATATATTTGTTAGATGAGGAGTAGTGATTAATTCAGGGAGTCCTATTATCCTTAAATTTTTTAGTCTCGAATGATTCTCAAGATCGTCGAGTTTATCCCAAATCTCTGTGTGTGTGATGTTCATCGGTGCCACCGCAGCAGATGTGGCAGCAGCTTCATCTTCCAGGAAGGAGTTCAATTCCTCTGTGTGCGTAAGCCTCTGTGCTTGTGCCTGCACTTCTATATGTAATAGCTCCAGCCCTCTGTTAACTGCCGTGTCCACAGTGGCGGCGAGTGTAGGGCCTAGCAGTGCAACAACTGCTTGAGCTATGCCTTTAGGAGAGGCAGGGTCAGCGGCTATCGTTCCCGGGACTGAGGAGTGCTGTATAGGCAGCTGTGGAGGCGGCTGCAGCAGTTCTGCTGAGGAGATTGCGGACGCCATTTTGGCTGCGCTTGTCTCTGTCCCTCCTGCTGGTGTTAGTGTGGAGGATGCCGCTCGTGCATATGATCGCTCCACAAAGCGAACCATATGTGCCCACTAGGTCACAGGTGGAAGGGGGGGTCTCCCCGAGGCGTTTGCGGGTATTTGAGGCCGTATAAACGGGGAGTGTGGCGGGAGCTGAGGGTTCCTACCTCCCCCTCATGTGGCGCCGGAACCGGAAGCCCAAAAAAAAGTTTTAAAAATGGCCATTTTTTCGGGAGCAGTCATTTTAATAATGCTTAAAGTGAAACAATAAAAGTGTAATATCCCTTTAAATTTCGTACCTGAGGGGTGTCTATAGTATGCCTGTAAAGGGGCGCATGTTTCCCGTGTTTAGAACAGGAGAGGCAGGGTCGGCGGCTATCGTTCCTGGGATTGAGGAGTGCTGTGTAGGCGGCTGTGGAGGCGGCTGCAGCAGTTCTGCTGAGGAGATCGCAGCCGCCATTTTGACTGCGCTAGTCTCTGTCCCTTCTGCTGGTGTTAGTGTGGAGGATGCTGCTCGTGCATATGATCGCTCCACAAAGCAATCCATATGTGATGAAGATGATGAAGTCACGAGCGGTGACGTAACGCGTAGGGCGTGGCAGAGAGCAGACGTAACCGGAAGTCAGTAAGGAGGCGCCTCAGACACCGCTCCTCAGTTTGTTTATGCTGTAATGCTGTTTTTAAATACTTGAAATGTAAGAGACCACTTTTATTTTTTGAATAAATAGTATCTTATCTTATAATACTACACTATTGGAGGCCTCTCTCTCTCCCTTCCCCGGTTTATTCCACCGGACTGGTGGAGCCCAGGTGGGCAACCCCCTCCCCCCTCTATCTGATAGGTACTGGTATACCGAGAATATAATCCAACCATCAGAGAAGCCTCACCTGGATCACCGAGAAGCCACAACACACAGGATCCAAAACTAATATTGGATGCTCATATTTGCTTCTTTTAAGCTGAGAGTTTAGAGAGCCCGGTTTACCGGACTCCTCCACAAAAAGACCATCACCATCATTGATCCCAGCTACAGTCACACAACACTATGAACTTTTATCCATGAAGAGAGTATTTTTATTAGCACATTTTAAGCACATTTGGATTATTTTCTTTATTGTTTGAACTTTATTGTTTGAACATTTTCTTCATTATTATTTGAACATATGCACAGTCCTTATTCACGTTTTGCACAGCTGTGTCAGCTGCACGTATTGAGTCACATTCATGTCAGTATTTATGTATATGTGATAGATTTTAAGCGCAAAGTCCTTTTATTGTTTTAATTTTGGTGAGTGTAATGTGAACACTTTTGATTTTGCTGCAGTCCTCAGAGACATCACCACTATTCATTTATATTGACACTCTGCACATTATTTGTCTATTCATCCATTGATATATATATATTTATATATATATATTTATTTATGCTATTGTTGGATGTCTATACATTCCCTTACTCTATACAGCGCGAGGGACACAATCACATTCAATCCATATGTGCCCACTGGGTCACAGGTGGAAGGGGGGGTTTCCCCGAGGCGTTTGTGGGTATTTGAGGCCGTATAAACGGGGAGTGTGGCGGGAGCTAAGGGTTCCTACCACCTCCTCATGTGGCGCCGGAACCGGAAGCCCAAAAAAAGTTTTAAAAATGGCCGTTTTTTCAGGAGCAGTGATTTTAATAATGCTAAAAGTGTAATATCCCTTTAAATTTCATACCTGGGGGGTGTCTATAGTATGCCCGTGGTTAGAACAGTCTGATAGCAAAATGACATTTCAAAGGAAAAAAGTCATTTAAAACTACTCGCGGCTATTAATGCATTGCCGGTCCGACAATACACATAGAAGTTTATTGATAAAAATGGCATGGGAATTCCCCACAGGGGAATCCCGTACCAAAATGTAAAAAAAAAAGACGTGGGGGTCCCCCTAAATTCCATACCAGACCTTAGCCGAGCACGCAACCTGGCAGGCCGCAGGAAAAGAGGGGGGATGAGAGAGCGCCCCCCTCCTGAACCGTACCAGGCCACATGCCCTCAACATTGGGAGGGTGCTTTGGGGTAGGACAAGGGCCTTATCCCCACAATCCTGGCTGGTGGTTGTGGGGGTCTGTGGACGGGGGGCTTATCGGAATCTGGAAGCCCCCTTTTACAAGGGCACCCCCAGATCCCGGCCCTCCCCCCTGTGTGAAATGGTAAGGGGGTACAAATGTACCCCTACCATTTCACTAAAAAACTGTCAAAAATGTTAAAAATGACAAGAGACAATTTTTGACAATTCATTTAAATGCTTCGTCTTTCTTCTATCTTCTATCTTCCTTCGGTTTCTTCCTCCATCTTCTTCTTCTTCTGGTTCTTCTGGTTCTTCCTCCGGTGTTCTCGTCTGATATCTCCTCCGCGGTGTCGGCGTCTTCTTCCCTTCTTCTCCACGGGCCGCTCCACGTCCATGATGGCATGGAGGGAGGCTCCCGCTCTTCTTCTTCTCTTCATCTTCTTCTCTTCATCTTCTTCTTCCCTTCTTCTTCTTCCCTTCATCTTCTTCTTCTTCCCTTCATCTTCTTCTTCTCTTCATCTTCTTCTCTTTATCTTCTTCTCTTCATCTTCTTCTCTGGGCAGCTCCGCATCCATGGTGGATGCCATGGTTACCATTTCACACAGGGGGAGGGTCGGGATCTGGGGTCCCCTTGTTAAAGGGGGCTTCCAGATTCCGATAAGCCCCCAGCCCGCAGACCCCCACAATCACCGGCCAGGGTTGTGGGGATGAAGCCCTTGTCCTCATCAACATGGGGACAAGGTGTTTTGTGGGGCTACCCCAAAGCACCCTCCCAATGTTGAGGGCATGTGGCCTGGTACGGTTCAGGAGGGGGGGCGCTCTCTCATCCCCCCTCTTTTCCTGTGGCCTGCCAGGTTGCATGCTCGGAAAGGGGTCTGGTATAGATTTTTGGGGGGACCCCATGCCATTTTTTTTTTTTTGCATGGGGTTCCCCTTAAAATCCATACCAGACCTGAAGGGTCTGGTATAGATTTTGAGGGGGACCCCACGCCATTTTTATAAAAAAAATTTTGGATGGGGTTCCCCTTAATATCCATACCAGACCTAAAGGGCCTGGTATGGAATTTAGGGGGACTCCCCACGTCATTTTTTTTTTACATTTTGGTTCAGGGTTCCCCTGTGGGGAATTCCCATGCCGTTTTTATCAATGAACTTCTGTGTATTGTCGGACCGGCAATGCATTAATAGCCGCGAGTAGTTTTAAATGCCTTTTTTTCCTTTGAAATGTCATTTTGCTGTCAGACTGTTCTAAACCCGGGAAACATGCGCCCCTTTACAGGCATACTATAGACACCCCCCAGGTATGAAATTTAAAGGGATATTACACTTTTATTGTTTCACTTTAAGCATTATTAAAATCACTGCTCCCGAAAAAACTGACATTTTTAAAACTTTTTTTTGCATTGATCCTTGTCCCCTGGGGCAGGACCCAGTCCCCAAACACTTTTTATGACAATACCATGAATATAAGCCTTTAAAATTAGCACTTTTGATTTCTCCCATAGACTTTTAAAGGGTGTTCCGCGGCATTCAAATTTGCCGCGAACACCCCAAATTGTTCGCTGTTTGGCGAACTTGCGAACAGCCAATGTTCGAGTCGAACATGAGTTTGACTCAAACTCGAAGCTCATCCCTAATCAGGATGTTACTCTACCTCTCCAGTGAGTGAGCCAATAAATACCTGGGTATGCAGGTCACTAAATTTTGGTTGAAAATGTATACTTTATTTTGCAAGAAAATATACAAAAAAAAAGTACTTAAACAGGATACATTCCAATTTGTACTGCGACGCAGCGCATAAATACACTACATAACAATACATTGCCAAGCATACAAATAAATTACATTCATCCTGCGGTATGATGCCTAATGTGTTGTGCAGAGTAATAATACCCCGAAACATCACATCATGCATGACGCCGCATTACCCTGAAAGCATGACTTCAAAAACATGTCACAAAAAGTCAGGTCATACAGTCTAATAACATTTAAATGTACAACGGGTGTGTTGGGGGGTGGAGAAGGTGGGGTAGGGGAGGGAGAAAAGAGTTCACAGGCCCGAAGCTTTATTTGAACTAATAGTCACTAAAGATCAACCCGACTTCATCCAGTTGAATTTTGCCCTCCTTTTGGTATCAGCAAAATCCAATCCATATTTGAGCTTTGTAAGTCACTGCCCCTGTCACTTATTGATAGAGTTAGGTGAACAATTTGGGCAGATTTTGGAAAGTCGCTGCACAGTGCATTTTAAACCCTAATTGGGCAAAGCTCCCCCTCCTGAACCATACCAGGCCACATGCCCTCAACACTGGTGGTGGGTGCTTTGGGGCAGGAGGGGCTCTGGCCCCCATACCCCAAAGCACCTTTTCACCTCTGGTCAGTGGTTGTGGGCGTCTGTCGGCAGGGAGCTTATTGGCATGGGGCTTGCCATTTCACAGTTCTTATATAGGTAAGGGGTGGAGCCACATGACGACATCACTTGGTGGCACCGTCCCCTCTTGTGACATTACCGACTGGTGCATGCTGGGTCGGTGACGTCACAAGGGGGTGCTACCACCAGGTGACATTGTCAGATTGCCCCGCCCTTACCTATCTAAGAACTGTTAAATGGCAAGCCAAGCATTCGGTGGTTTGCCTTAGTTAACGGTGGGGTGTTTTTTTCTTTTTCAGGTCCAGCGGAAAAAAGATATGTATCTACTCAGATTAAGAAAGAAAACAATGAGCAAAGAAACTGCTACAAATAACAATAAATATTGCTGTGAACAAATTCTCTAAAACATGATAATATGAAAAATTGAGTGGTGTATCAAAAAAACAAATAGTCCATGTGATATAAAAAATAAATGAATAAAACCAAAAGTGAATTTATCAAAAACAGAATATCCCAAAATGATCCTTCAAAATTTAGGAGATGCAAAAGTTCTTCACTTATTCTCGAAAAGTAGGACACATATTCATTCGAATCATCTGGAATACGGAGCATAAAATGCAAATACAAACTGCTTACCAGATCCGTTGGATCTCAAATGATAGAGATCACAAGCACTTGTGCATTAGCCTGCCGGCAGGTGAACTCGCAGTGATTGAAAGCAGAGAGTAATCCACCTGTTTATCCAGGAATCAGCCAGGACAAAACTTCACTCCCAGGGACACTCTCATAAAAGCCAGGATCTGGGTATGTAAGGAGGAATACAAGAGGGCTTCATGGTGCAGTATGTTCCAGCAAAGGTATTTATTTAAAAAAACAAATCATACAAAGTCCATAAATTCAAGCAGGTAAGAAAAAGCAGGTTTGAATCAGCCGCAGTGTCTACCAGTCAGCTGTTCAGAGTGGTGATGTCACAGGCTCATGCTCCACCCAACATGTTCCCCCTTAACAGGCATCCACTGGGAATGGAGATCATGCCTGGACATCAGCACACCACACTTAAATACCGTTCAGGCAGGAGAGACACAGGAAGTAAGCATTTAGCCTGATACAACCTGTGTCACTGGTTCAATCATTAAAAATTAGACAAATTTTATATAAAATAATATAGAAACTATTCTTAGGACTAATAATAGGTATTTTAAACCTTAAACACATAGAAGAAAACTAAAAACTAAAACAAATTTTAAAATTATAAAACATATGAATATATAGAAAAACATATATATACACATATAAAAAATATACATATATATTTCCCTCTGATTGTAATAATATCTAAAATTAGGAAAGAGATACATATTCAATTTTGGATTGTTTTAAAAACTTATTAGCATGTTAGTAAATCACGACGTGAAATAGGTCTTATAATTTGTCACCCCTCCAGTGCGGAACATATTTTTCTATAGCTATGACTTGGAGAAGTGAACTATTTCGGTTATGACATAGATGAAAATGTTTAGACACGCTATGACCAATAAATCCTCTTTTAATATTGCCTATGTGTTTGCCTATTCTGATGTTAAGGGCCCTAGTGGTCCTGCCTACATACTGCAACCCACATGGGCAGGCCAGTAGGTACACAACCCCTACAGTTCCACAAGTAATAAATTCTTGTATATTGAATGATTTTGTTGTAACATTAGATTTGAAAGATGTGGTTCTAATGGTTTCTAAAGTCTACACTTTACATCTTTTACAGGGAATCATGTACACTCTAGGGGGTAAGTCAATTGCACTGGGTGCCAATTTATCTTTTAGGGTATAACCTCTTCTTATATCACAATAGGTTTGTCTGGAAGTACTGGCCCCAGAATTTGGTCTCCCTTTCTATTCAGATACCTCAGGACAGAAAAGTTTGTCTGCTCGGTGCTGTGAAACTCAATAAAACAGACATTTTCAAAAGAAATTGTTGCAAGATTAAAAGGTATTTATAAGTGATTGAAAATAGATTTGTTTCCTTTCTTGATTTGTGTTCTTGTTTAACCCCTTCACGCTGACTTAACACAAATATGTAGCCTCACTGGACAGGGTTTTTTTCCGTGAGGCCGCATATTTGTGTATTTCCCTTTGTGCTGGGAGTGTGACACACAGCACACTCCCAGGACAGAGACCAGGGTCTCAGGGTCTCATGAAGAGCCCAGGGCCCCGATCAGGACCCGAAATCCCCAATTCCGGGTCACCTGATCACTGTGATAGCCTCTAATTGGCTATCACAGTGATCAGTCACTGTGAAGCCCATCCCCATGTATTTTTCTCTGTGAATGGAGGAGAGAGATTCATCATATTTCTCTTTCCTTGCAGAGTAAGAAAACATACAATTAAAAGCGTGTGTAAAAAATAAACAAACAATAATAAAAAAATACAATTTTAAAAATTTTAAAAAATACCTAGACCAAGGTTTGATCTAGGCCAGTGCAAGGATTAGTGTTTGGGCCAAGGTTGGGGTCAAAGGTTAATGTCAGGGTAAAAAAATCAGGGTCAGTATTTGTTTTAGACAGGATTTTTTTCTTTTTAATTAGCATCATTGTCAGTTAGTGTCAGTATCACTGTGTGTTAGGTAGAATTTAAAAAAAAAAAAGAGCAAAATGTGCACTATTGTTTCTGGCTGTACTATGGGTACAAACAACAATTAATGTACACATATGTGGTATCACTGCGATCGTCAGGAGCAGGAGAGTTTAACTTGGGTTGTTTTTTGGTGGAAAGTTATGGTAATAGCAGGAAATATACAGCTAAATTAAAAAATATATGTCTTTTTTTGTTATTATTTAGGGCCAGTTTTCCTTTGATAATAAATAAATCAGGGAGATATCCATTACCATTTACCACCAAATGAAAGTTCTGAAAAAAACATGATATAATCCACCGGGATGCACATAGTTGTGATAATATGTACAGTTTTACTAACACATGTCAAAGTTGCAAAATTGTGCTTAGGCATTTACGATTTGTTTTACCCTTAGACACGAAGGGGTTAATAACTACAAAAAGTACAATAATATAAAAACTTTAATCTAATGGGCATTTCATTGAAAGGTTACCTGGCAGACTGAAGAGCCTAGCCTGATAAGTGGTCAGCACAAATGGAATGTTCTTCTGGCAGTTACCTGGCAAATGGAAACTCTGTTATCAGAGCAATGATGCTCTGTATATTGATTCTGTAACCTTCTAAATGAAGCCCAGCTGTCTTCAATATAGGATAATTATCCTCACAAACGCTACAACGTAGAAAACACTTTTATATTCATGAAATTGATCACTTTTTCTAAAAACAGTTTAAACAGATATGAGTGTGCATCAAAGCTATTTGTCACACAAATTTACTTTTGAAAAAAAAACTGAGAACTGTGAGTACATTTCTGTTAGTATGCCTCTTATTCATCATGGTGAATTGGTTATATCAATAAAACCCCAACCATACAGAAAACATGAGAAAAATTATTTGGAATATCACAGTTGTATTATTGTCACAGATGGTCAAATCTAAGGGGGTTTTAGAAGTCTCATCCTTTAGCCTTAGTCACTTTCCTAACTTAGGTAGAATTTCAGGTGTCTGACCACATGGTTGTCCCCAACACCTCTACTACTATGTACTATGAACTTTTTAGTTGTCATTAAGGAAATATAGACGTTTTGGGGGGAGAATTGTAGTGCTTAGGTTCTCTGGGACCTTTGTAAGTGCTGCCCTTATGATCACTACCTGAAAAAATCCTCACATTTCCTATGGTAGCAAATTGTCTTAAGCCAGCACAATCATTTGTCTGCCTGACTTAATGGTGGTTGTGGTAGCTCATATCAATATTATATGTTTAAAACATAGTTATTCATGGGCTACAGGCAGACAAGTCATATTGACTAGCAATATGCGATAATTGAAAATGTTGTAGCTGTTTACTGAACACACTAGTGAATCAATTGTGCTAGTTTGTATTGAATACAGACTGCAGATATGTGGAGGTGAACAGCTTACTCGGGATTCCAAGGGGCATGGATTCTAAGCACCATCAGAGCAGCTGATAGTGGGGAGATGGGTTTCACTGCATACTTGTGCCAGGTCATGTTCCCTAGGTTCACCCTGCTCAAGGTGCAGAGACAAACCCATGCAAGTAGATATGGAAGCAAAACAGGGGTACTGGCAGAGCCAAAGCAGGCAACAATAAGAAAATCCAGGAAACAAGCAAAGATCGGGGCAGGTGGTAGATGTGAATCCAGAGAGAGGAAATCAAGGTGGGTACATGGGAAGTATGGGTACAGGGTGCTCATGCATGGCTCCATTGTGTAAAAGAATTGGTTTCCCCTTTTTTGTTGTGGGACTTTTCAACATATATTTCTTAGCTATATTGGTTCCATTTTTAATTTCCAATGTTTATTTAACGCTTTATAGTTGTCAATATTTCATCTTTGCATAGGCAATTCTCCTGGTACAATGGGGCTCCTATGCTGAATAGGAGCATCTTTTGTCATTTTTTTCTTGTTTTATTTATTTTTTATACAGATTGTTCAATCTCAGTATATGGTTTTTCCTTTTATCTACATTATAATTTTATATTATATGTATAGTAAAGCTTTGATCATTACCTTTTGGTGATTGAGTGAAGTTGGATTTGCACCTGAATATACAGGGTCCCTGCCAATATGGTCTGCCTCTAAATGATGGAGCTACACTCCTCTGGTAGGTGTATTTGATTGGATAAGAAGAAAAAACATGTACGTGGTGTTAAGTGACAATTTCCTACTAGAGTTAAAATATTTCCCTCAGTTGTAGTTAGTACCGTTTCTTGATCTGCCTGTGTGTCTCCCATGCCTGCCAGGGATTGGATTTGGTTCCTTGGTTTGCTGCCTGGGATTGGATTATCAATTTCCTAGCTCTGGATAAGTCTCGGAGCCTTGACTCAGTGGTGGGGCTGCTTTGATGTATATTATAATGTTTTTTTGGCTTTTTTTTTCTTTTGTAGATGCTGTGACTCCCTCTTTTCCTGAGGAAGCAGCTTTATGCTGCAAAAAATGTAGAAACATACCAGCTGTGGAACTGCTTCCCATGAGTCCATCCATTGTAATATTATGATGAATGTCCACTCAACATATTTTGGTGTACTGGGCATTCTTGATTTATGCAGCTAACGCATGGGTATAGCATTGCAGTCATTTGGGAGCTTCTGTAGGTATGCTGATCACATATTGTTTTGTGTTGTAGTCTGCAGTTGTCATGGCACTGGTTCCAATTATTAATACATGGGAAGTTAGTCGACAAATAAACAGCCAGGAGGTAAGTGCATGGGAGTCACAGGGGATGCAAGGAAAGCAAGGGAGTGTAGGATCAAAGGAGGTCAGGAGGTAGTATCTGGAACCAGGGACATGAACTGATGTAAAGGGGACTCTGATGGGGAAATCTGATGTAAAGGAGGACACCTGATGTAAAGAGGGACTCTAATGAGGACATCTGATTTATAGGGGGATGCTGATGGGGACCTGCATTACTAACAATTTAATTTTACAGTTTGTTTGCGCCCCCCAAAAAAATTTTGAGCACCAGCCGCCACTGTAAACCAGGTAAAGATGTGACCATACTCGCCTCTTAGGCCTATATCATTATTAAAGGAGAAGTACAGTCAAAGCTCATGCAGTTCATTTTGCACTCCTGTGACCTGTTTTCATCAGACAGAGCTGGTCCAGACTCGGGCAAGTTTGCGGCACTGGGTTTGAGATCCGCCACATGCCTGGACTGGCACCTGGCTCAGCCTCTCAGCGAGCTGCTGAGAGCCTAAGCTGACTGCTCCCACCCCTCCACAGCCCATTGCTCCAGCGAGTGATGAGAAGGCAGAGCAGAGAGCGGTGACTCCACCTCTCTGCTCAGGGAGCGGTGAAAACCGAGTGATTTGCAGTGTTAGATCACTCAGTTCTCAGTGTTAGAGCCTGCGGGGGACCGATGCTGCATCCACCTAGGTAAGTATAAATGTGCAATAACCCTGATTCCCATACTTCTCTTTCAAATGTGAATGCCAAAGGTTCCCAGCAATCGCTTGGCACCTTTTATGTCCAGCCTGATTCATGAGGATCAGTCTGGATTTATTCCAGACGGCTCCACTTCTACTAATATTCTATAGCATAAGAAAAGATTATATGGCTCTTTGTGGTGGTTCCATATTTGTTAAGACAATATACAAAATATTTGTAAAGTTTTTCTTATTATACGATATCCCTCAGAGGAAATGGAAAATACAGCTGTTCTATCTTTAGATGCAGCAAAGGTCTTTGATACTGTTGAATGGTCCTTCTTATGAGAGGTACTGCGTTATTTTGGAATAGGGCAAAATGTATAAATTGGGTAAAAGTTCTGTATCTTAAACCATCCACATTTATAACAGTTAATGGGCATTGCTCCTCCTCTTTATCTTACCCAGGGTACAAGACAGGGTGTCCCTTATCACCCCAGTTATTTGCCCTTGTAATTGAGCCTTGGTACTTGCAGTATGTAAACCCACTGAGATTGTTGGCTTTAAACGAGGCTTATTGTAAAATTATTATATGCTGATGACACTGTACTCTTTTTTTGAATCAAATTGTTTTTTATTTTTATTATTATACATACAAACAAATAATATATCAAATGAATCAATTAAGTATTCAGAAATGAAAAGACACCGACAACAAACAACTCTTGCACCTCTCATATTAAAGTAACCCAACATATAGTAAACAAAACATAACAGGAGTATAAATACATTTTACTCATCAAATTAAGCTCCCTTAGTATCAGTCATCAGACTATGGTAGCTTCCTCTATGCAGCCTCAGAATATATTTCTTTTACATATTAATTTCTTCTCTTCTCATCTACTCCTCACCCTTCTAATACCATCTATCTCCATTTTATTTACTCCTCTCTACTAGGTAAGCCGTCATAAAATTCATTACTAGGTTCTATCCACCATGACCATATTTTACCAAACCTTTGGGGTATATCTCTATGCTTATATGTTATTTTTTCTCTTTTAAATATATAGTTAAGTTTCTTAACCCATTGTTCATGAGTTGGAGGATCAGCAGATATCCAATTTTGTAGAATAACTTTACGTGCCAAGTATAGAGATCATATCCACATAGTATGCATCTCTACTGGTAATGTTCCATCAGGTATTATCCCCAGTAGTGCACGTTTGGGGGTCCCTATTATCTCAGTGAAGTATAATAAGTTTAAAGTTAAAAATATTTTTTTCCCAGTAATGATGGAGTTTTGGACATCGCCTGAGCATATGGAGAAGAGAACCATTAAATAGAGAGCATTGCGGGCATAAGTGTGTTGTGTTTTTTCCCCCCAAGCATAGAGGTTTTTGTGGGGTATAGTGAGCCCTATGTATAAAAAAAAAAGATGAGACAGCCTTTGAGAGGGTGAGAGAGATATCTTAGGAAGTGTTTTCAAAGCTTGTGTCAAATCCACCTCATCTAGATCTACTATGTCACCTTGCTACCGAGCAAAACAATTTTTATATTTTTCAGTATTATCTATTATTTGTAAGTTGAAATAAAGATCTCCTATTAATCCTCATTCCGTACAAGCAATCAAAGATGCCTTTGTTAGTATTTTAGAGTGTTCATACTGTAGATGGGTTTTTAAACTTTGAGTTTGTAGTGCATGCCGTATTTGAAGATATTGGTGGAAGTTATTGTTCGTTAACTGATAGCGGTCTTTTAAAATATTAAAAGGAAGTAAAACATCCCCTTCATATAACTGGTACAGAAGTATTATACCCGGCCCACCTTTTTCCAATCTAAAAATTCAGAGAGTCTACTCAAGTCATACAGACAAAAGTTATCTCATATGGGCATATGTTTCGTATACCCCCTATGCTGAGAAATATTTTGCACTGCTTCCCATATCCTATCAGTTAAGTAGAAGGCGGGGAACCTTTTTTTATTATAGAAATGGTGAGTGTAAGGAAAATGGCTACACTTCGGTTCACTATATACTTTAGATAAGGGGCTTGAACTTTTGAACTTTTTATACGAGATATATGAAATGCTTTTGCAAGATTTTTATAAATGTCAAAATGACAATTTACTAGCAAGGAAAATAGGGAAGTTAGGAAAGTTAGCTAGCTCACCGCACATTTGGATTAAAGCCAAAGGTGCATGACTGTCTCAAAAGATTATTCCCATATTTCAAAATTATTCATATTATTCATTTTCTCGGAATTCAAGCTAGGTACTTTTTTAAAAAAAGCGTCACTGAGCATGTCATATAAAAAGTAACTTGTGATGACTTGTGATATGTAACTTGTGATATTTGTACTCTTGTGATTGGATAAACTAAGGGACCGCCCCTTGGTTTGCTCCTACTGATAAATGATTTGTTACTCTATATAAACATGTGAAATGATACAATACAGTTGTATTTCTGGATATCCAACTGTGTGTGGTGTCTTGACTTAACCAATCGATTGAAAAGATCTTTTTTGATGTCCGAGTTCAGCTCGAGCAAGGAAAAGGTTTGAGGGCGCACTTGACCAGTATATATGTATAAAAATCCGCGCTTAGGACAAGCTAAGGGCTGCTGCCTATCTCAAATTAGTGCCCCTAAGGGTCTAATTATAGGGATCAGTAGATAATTGAGGAGATAAAAATGGCGCTGCCCTCTATATTAATGAAATAGTGATCTTTGGCCTAAGTTCAGTTGACTATGATATATAGGAACTATATCACTGAATGTAAATTACAAGTCCCAAGATAGACAATCTATATATAAAGGCAACTGGAAAGATATAAATTGGAACTATAATGCAAGTGTAGTGCTTATGCATGTATCGTAGTGCTGGAAGAATAGAAACAATATGTGAAAAAAAGGATAAGGAGAAAATTTTTTTTGAAAAAATACACCAATAGTGCAAAAGTATTGGGACAAAATGGCGCCTTTTGAAAACGTCCGATGACGAAACGCGTAAGGCGGAGTCACGCTCACACGTCAGACCAGGAAGTGGATGCTGGAACGCAAGGTGGAACGCACGCCTACAGCTTGCGTCTGGTCCCATCCTTGCATACAGCGATTCCGTTTTTTAATTCTCTGCTTAGACTTGCTATATTTTCACCATCATCTATCATATTGGACTGGATTAAGGTTTATGCAATAAAACTCTTTTGACATACTTCACGAAGGAAGCCTCTTTGTCTTTCTCTTGGCTCCGGTATTCCGGAGAGGTTAACAGATAAGGAGGTATGGAGTGATTTGGTCACGCTGAAGCACACAGCTTAACCAGGAATACTTGTAAAGGATCGCATCGAATAAAGCAACAGTAACTCAACAGGAGAGACCACCAACTACCCCAAGGCACCCACTCTATCGCTCGGTACCCCTGCAGGGGTGATTAATTCTGGTGAGTGGGGGAGCACTGGGGGGTGAGCACCTCAAGTCACTACTTTGAACTACAAGCACAGAAGTCACGGATATAAAGTCCCAAGGAGTGAAAAATATATAATATATACATTGAACTTATTCAGTTTATTTGGTTGAAAAAATGTTTTGTTCACACGGAGTTTATGCATTTAATTACCTACTCGTTAGAAATTAACTACCACCATTTATGATTTATAAACTATTTGATTTCACATTTTGTGTATGATAAATCCGGGATTGTTATATACAATGCATGGTATGCTTGGAAAGTATATAGCATAAGCTACACAATGATTAGTTCTTTACCCTGAACCCACCAGAGGCGCTCAGTGTCACAATACTTTTGAATTTTGAGGATATTTCCCACTGTATTCCATTATTTTACTTGTATTTTGTGGCTGCTTCACTAGTATTGCACTGACAACACTTTTTACATATGGTTTCTGGTTTAATTAAAAAAAAAATTTTTCACGGTAGGCACCATTTTGTCCCAATACTTTTGCACTATTGGTGTATTTTTTCAAAAAAAATGTTCTCCTTATCCTTTTTTTCACATATTGTTTCTATTCTTCCAGCACTACGATACATGCATAAGCACTACACTTGCATTATAGTTCCAATTTATATCTTTCCAGTTGCCTTTATATATAGATTGTCTATCTTGGGACTTGTAATTTACATTCAGTGATATAGTTCCTATATATCATAGTCAACTGAACTTAGGCCAAAGATCACTATTTCATTAATATAGAGGGCAGCGCCATTTTTATCTCCTCAATTATCTACTGAGCACTTGACCAGTATACCTATACCCTTACAGAGTAGTACCAGAAGTGGGGTTCTGAAGTTCCGGCCAAGCCAAGGTAAAATCTCTCTAATTTTTTGTGAAGGGGTCTTCTTGTGCTTGTGCTTGACCGGACTCCAGAATCTGGTAAGGTCAAGTAGCTCGTCAAAAAATATAATAGGAATAATTGTATAAGTGTCCCCGCTAGGTTGGCTAGGACTGGTAGAATATTGTAAATATTTTACTAAAAAAAATAGGACTGGACATCAAAAACGTCTATGATGTATTGATGCATGTATTGATGTATTGATTGAAATTAAGGTGGCCACCAAGGGTGAAAAATATCACGCAGGACGCTGCGATAATTGTAGTCCTGGATTGGTATTTGTGTCATAATCAAGTTCCTTTAAGACAGTAGGTGGTGTAAGAAGTTTTATTAAAGATTTCTTTAAACAAACTTATACAATTTGTCCTAATTCATTGATTTGTCCTAATTCATTGTTGGTCTGTGATCATAGAGATTTGTATAAATAATGGGAAATCATTTGGAAAAGGCAAATTCTGGTGGTAAGTCAGAACAACCCACCCCAATTGATTTTGTGTCTGGAAACTGTGGAAAATATTATACTGATCCTTTTTGGTCTCAAATATTAAAACGGTCACATAATCTGCAAATTTCGGGATTAACTCCCTATGGCCCTTGTAGCCAGAATGATTGGGAAGAAGTTACTAAAATGTGTGGGCAACATAAACAGTATAATTATCCACCGTTTCCGTCTAACAATGACTATATGAAAGAGTGTTATAAAATATGGTCTAAAGCACTGAAATAATATAAAAAGAAATTCCCACAGATTATATACAAAAACCCGACCTCACGTTTTCCCACTGTACCCGACCCACTTTTAGATACTCCAAAGGCTTGTAATCCTTTTTATGAATCTTCTCCACCTCCTTATGTGTTTCCCAAAATTGACCAACCTAAGGAGGAATTGAATCCTGTCACTTTTCCTTCTCTCTCCACAGAGCCTACACACCCCTTCATACCTGGTGATAAAGTCCTGATAAAGCAGCTTGCAGCAAGGAAGGTACCAGGGCCCATCTACCAAGGACCATTTGAAGTGCTCAAAGCAACCCGAACCACCATCCTCACAGACCACGGACCACAATGGATCCACGCATCAAGGATAAAAAAAAGCACCAAGCCTAGAAGCAAGCCAAGACCTGCAAAAGAAAGAGACATTGAACTCAAAACCCTGCCCAAGCCCCCCAAACCCCCCTGCAGAAGCAAACCAAGAACCACAAAAGAAAGAGACATTGAATTCAAGCCCCTGCCCAAGCCCCCCTGCAGCACCCTCCCTAGAGGACTCCGGAGCCCCAGAGACCTTGAACCTAATGACATTCGAGTGGTAGATGTTCAAGTATTTCCTCTAGGTTCCCAGGATCCACCCAAACAGAGGCCCTGGAAATGCACCACTCGAATAATCTTAGTCTTTGCCATCCTGACCATGTTTAAGATTTTTCTACTAACCACTTTTGTATGTTGGATGACTAACAGTTGTGGTTTTCAGCCCCCCTCTAATTATACTAACCGTACTCGGCGAAGTTTTATAGGAAGTCCTATTTATCTTTGCTCCATTCAGGTAGCCGGACAAATGTCCAAAGCCCAATCTCAAGCAGTTACAGGGTATCGTATTCAAAGAAGGGATGGGAATTGCCACATAGCAGCCATTGTCTTGAGAGCCAAATATAAGGGAGTAGAAAAGACCTGGTGTATGAATCCCAATCATAGACCAAGTCAGAACCTGGTGTCCAAATTTAAAATGGCCAAACTCAGGGATAGAGGGATCAGTCAAGTTATTCAAAACAAGAGATCAAACTACGCACCCTTGGCACCATTAAATAATACCAATATGAAAAAGGCCCCCAAATCAAAATTCCAATTTCTAAAATCCAGAAGGGAACTCCTAAAACCAGACTTTAAAAGTATTAATAACGGGGCACAGCTAGATCCTGAAACTTACTCAGTACCAGACTCAATTCCTGATCATTTCATAATGATGCATGCTTTTGCAAGGAAGCAGAATTATTCAGAATGCTGGGTTTGTTCCCATATGGGAACTGGCCGACACTCAGTCCCAATGGTTGGAAGGCCAGTGACCCTAGAGCAGTTGCTAAACTTCACCCAACCCATTCCCCCTGAGAGCATCACAACCAATAGTAAACCCCTTCTCTTTACAGGGTACACAAGGAGTCTGCAATTTTGTTTTCTTAATGGAGCAGGTAAAGATTTGTATAATGGTAGATTTTGCAGAGACACGGTAGTGAATTTTACACTGGTGGATTTAGTGCTCATAGCCAATGGGACATTAGATATAGAGGGACTTCTCATACACAACATATCAGACCCTGATGAGCGCATTGGAAATATGTCCTCCTACAAAATTTCAAATTGTATAAAAGGGAATAGCTCGGTAACAAAATCATGGCTCTTCAGCACACATATGAATAGCTTATGGATGGAGGAGCGTGAGGATGAGGCACCCTCCATAGGGGACTGGATGTGCGTAGTGGGGTTAAGGTTAAACCTAGATTCACCTGGGGATGTACCTGCCCCTCATATGCCCCACGAATGGATGGTGTGCTGCGGTCTTTGGTGCCACACTACCATCCCATACCCCCTCAATAGAAAGACCTCAGGATGGTGCACCCTGGTAGAAATGATTCCTTTCATGGGTGTTTCTCCCGGGGACTCCCCTGTTGAGATGATACCAGCCCATGGTCATTTAGAGTTCGGAAGACACAAAAGAGAGGTCACAACCTGGTGGAACAAGGTATTTGCTTCCATGGGTGGGGCAGGCATGTACAAATGCACTAACAAAGGTAGATGAGTTTGGGGAACTAGTAGATTCCTGGATGAATAAAACATCAACCGATGTAGGCTTCATCAATAAAGAATTGAATTGAAAATCCTGTTTGAACAAGAAATAATCAAGCAGCGTCAAGAGAAGATGATGATGGTACTGACAGGGCTGTGTGACGTGACAGGGTATAAAAGCCTCTGTTGCACATATATGAACAATTTAACTAAACCTAGTGAAGATTTAGAGGTACCAGACTATTATGATATAATTAAAGGACACCAGGAGGAGAGGGCAAAGCTGCAAACGCAAATGAGAAGGCTGGGAGACTCTTGGAACCCACTCTCAGGAATTGGGGATGGTTTGGATCATTTTGGGACAGTGTTATGGGATTCTTTAAAAATGCAGGCATGATACTGATCATGATAGTACTCCTGGGTATCGCCACTTATGCCACTATCAAATTCCTATTTTACATCACCAGTAAAGTTCCTGACATTGTAGCAAAAATTAAACCGGACTCTGAGCTTAAGAAAACCATGGCCATGTTCTACATTGAGCCTGAAGAAGCCACAGCTATGTTCCACACAGAACAAACCTGGTACTCCAAGAATTAGGGGATTAGTGATCAGGGAGGATGAAATCCTCCCTGATCAAAGGAGGGATTGTAAGGAAAATGGCTACACTTCGGTTCACTATATACTTTAGATAAGGGACTCGAACTTTTGAACTTTTTATATGAGATATATGAAATGCTTTTGCAAGATTTTTATAAATGTCAAAATGACAATTTACTAGCAAGGAAAATAGGGAAGTTAGGAAAGTTAGCTAGCTCACTGCACATTTGGATTAAAGCCAAAGGTGCATGACTGTCTCAAAAGATTATTCCCATATTTCAAAATTATTCATATTATTCATTTTCTCGGAATTCAAGCTAGGTACTTTTTTAAAAAAAGCGTCACTGAGCATGTCATATAAAAAGTAACTTGTGATGACTTGTGATATGTAACTTGTGATATTTGTACTCTTGTGATTGGATAAACTAAGGGACCGCCCCTTGGTTTGCTCCTACTGATAAATGATTTGTTACTCTATATAAACATGTGAAATGATACAATACAGTTGTATTTCTGGATATGTGTGTGGTGTCTTGACTTAACCAATCGATTGAAAAGATCTTTTTTGATGTCCAAGTTCAGCTCGAGCTAAGAAAAGGTTTGAGGGCGCACTTGACCAGTATACCTATACCCTTACAGTGAGCTACTATTAATTAAACTAAGGGACATTTTTTAAATTGAGATGCTATTATCTTCTGTATATGGTCTTCCATATCCATTACCTCCCAACCATACCAGTTTTGTAGTTGTGATGTGATAAAATATAATCTTGCATTTGGTATCGCAATTCCCCCCTTACCTATTGGCTGTTGTAATATTTCTAATCTAATTCTAGGTTTTCCACCCTTCCACACAAAATCCCTAAAAACCAGATCAATAGACCTAAACTATTCTAGCGTCAACCATATGGGGCAATTGTGTAATACATATAATATCTGGGGCATCCACACCATCTTCACCAAATTCGCTTTCCCCACCATAGACAATGAAAATTTACTCCATGTTTTATTCTGTTGTCTAAATTAAGCAATAAGAGGGAGTATATTCTATAACGTTCGGTGTAATTACCACTCCCAAATATTTAAATGATGTAACCAAAGCCAACTGATGAGTCTGGCGTGGATGTCGGACCTGCACAGGATCCACAGACAGTACTACAGATTTGTCCCATTTGATATTAAATCCTGAAAAGAATCCATACAGATCTATTAAGGACATAACTGTGGACAGGGATGGACCCGTATCCCCCAGAAACACTAGAGTATCATCTGCATAAAGTACTACTTATCTTCACCTGAAGATCTGTGAAATCCCACAATATTTGTAGAGGAGCGAATAGCCTCCTCCAGTGGTTCAATAGCCAAAACAAAAAGAAGCGGGGATAAAGGACACCCCTGCCTCATCCCTCTGGACAGCGAAAAAGGGGCCGATACACATCCATTCACCTGTATCCTTGCACTTGGGGAATCTTACAAAAGTTGTATCCATTTAACAAATCTGGGACCAAACCCATAACGTTTTAAGCATTTCCACAAAAAGACCCACTCTATACTGTCAAATGCTTTGGCCACATCAAGTGACATTATAGTTCTATTTCCCATATTATCTCTTGGAAGTTGTAAATTTAGGAATAACCATCGGATATTATTTGCAGTGGATTTATTAGGAATAAAACCTGATTGGTCACAAATAATTCGTTTTGAAATACATCTTGATAGTCTAGTTGCCAATGCCTTTGCCAACAGCTTAATGTCTGATGTTAACAGAGCTATTGGACGATATAAATCAGGGTTACTTGAATCAGGTTTCAACAAAACAATGATTACTTCATTCATAGAGGGGTGTAATTATCCCACCTCCCTGGCATAGTAAAAAGATATCGAGCAGTTCAGGTAACAATACATCCAAATACTCTTTATATATTTCACCTTGAAGACCATCTGATCCTGGTGCTTTACTATTAGGTAGGTCGGAAACTGCATTTCTTAGCTCATCCAATTTCACCTAATTTGAAATGCTTAGTAAATCAATATTCTCAAAGAATCTATCCAGGGACTCCTCCGAGTAGGATACCCTGCTCTTATATAATGCCTGGAAAAATTCCCTGAATATCTCCAATATCTCTGGAGTAGTATCAGCCCTCTTATTTGAAGATGATGATTTTAATACAATGGAAAATTGTTATCACTTACCGTAATTTTCCTTTCCTGGCCCATCCTCACATCAGCACATAACGAGTTAACACCTCCTTTGGAGCCCCCAATGACCACATGTTCCAAGCTGAATATAAAAGACAGCCCCTCCCCCAACTAAGATGTTCGATAACTTAGCCTGCGACAGGCCACTAGGGAGGGAGTCCTGTGCTGACGTGAGGATGGGCCAGGAAAGGAAAATTATGGTAAGTGATAACAATTTTCCATTTTCCTGGCCCATCCTCCAGTCAGCACATAACGGGATATACCAAAGCCAATATAGGGTGGGAGAGAACAAATGAAAAGAGATACTGACAATCAAAGAAAAGCTGCTAAAGCCAGTAAGAATTGATCTCTCTTGTTCCAAACTTGCTAGTCGCATATTTAGTTTGTAAGGTTGAATGAAGACCGCATCAGACCTTCAAGCTAGCCCTTACCTTTATCTTCCAAGCAATCCTGGCATAACTGCCCCAAAGGCTGCCACCCCTCTAGTCAAATAGGCTTGCAATTGTTTCAGAGCAGAAAAGCGTGCTTCCTGCATGCCAATCTGATCACCCTGGTAACCCAAGAGTGGATGACTCTTGAGGGCCTGATGGCTTAATGAAGATTGTACACTTTCCTCTTTTAACCAAGTACACTGTTAGTAACTCGACCATGTGTAAGAAAACTGAAGTCTTCCTGTTGTGCACTCAGTGACTCTCATGTGAAAACTCCAGAAAAACTGGGACCCTGGACCTCTAGCATAGCCTATTCCATAGCCAGGCTATTAAAAGTAGTCTTATTGTATTGGGGAGCTGTTACTGACCTTGCCATAAAGCATTTAATTTGGCCAGAGACAAAGATCAAACAGAGAATTCCATGGCACTGTGAACCTCTTGTATGACGGAGTCTTTGCATTGGTATCCTGTTGCAAATATCAGAAAAAGGCTTTTGGTGTCCTCTTTTTAGGCAATGTAGGCTACTACTGTCTTGTTGTCAACCCCTTGAAAATCTTGAAAAGCTTGCAATGCTAGAAAAAGGCTTTTTCCTATTCAAGATACTTGGGGACTCTGTGCCTCACTGTGCTCCAATGACCTTGCACTTGTTGCTTCAGATGGTGGACTCCCCAGCCCCAGAGATTGGCATCAGGCTTTAGAATCATCCTATCGCCTGGGCTGAGAGGCATGTCTCTGAAAGAAGCGCAGTGGCAATGTCCAAAATTTTAGTTCTTGTTTAATTTGTATAGGCACAAAGATTTTCTGATCCATAGATGGCCCAGCTCATAGGCTAACGAAGGCAAATTGAAACGCCCTCATGTGCCATCTGGCCCAAAGTACCACCACTGCCAACAAAATCTTCAAAAAGATTCCTGGGGCTGTGCCAATTCTGTAAAAGGCAGACAACTGGAAGTGACCTCTGGCCACCGCAAATCTTACATGCCTCTGGTGTTCGGCATTGATCGGTACATGGAAGTATGAGTCGGTCAGTCGAATGATTCCAACTGGTCCTCCTGTGGCTGTGACTGTACCTGTGACTGTCTGCATGGACTCCATCTTGAACTTCTTGATGTATATGAACACATTCCATTCCTTCAAACTGAAACAGGTCAGAAGGCTCCTGCCTTAGGTACTAGAAAAACTGTGGAAAAAGGCCCCCAGATGATTCTATGTTTTTGGCATCACTGGCTTGATGGCCTTGTAGCAGTATAAAAATTTTGCAAACATTTTCTCTTCTGAGATCTGTTCTTCATTGTCCATTCACCTGTCTTTTGGACCCACTGGTCTTTGGTGATTGTTGTCCAAACCCTCCAGAAGAAAGTTACAACCATCTACTTCACTTAGGCCCCCTGGCCCCAACTGTAAGAGACTGGGCTCACCTTTAAAAAGAGACTTTCCAGCCATCTTAGCAGCTTGCTCTGGACTTATTTCATGTCAAAAGTAACTTTGAGATACCTCCATTGTGATCTATTGAATCTGCAGCCTGTCTTATAAAATTTGGCCTCCTGCAACCTCTGAAGTTCAGTGGGTTTGAGTGAAGGATGGCAGCTTCCTCTTACTAGTCTGTGGCTACAGTCCAGACTTTTCCTCCTGTCATTCACTTAATTGCGTTGTTCAGCATTTGGTTGAACAATAACCTTCCATTATAGGAAATATCGAAGGCTTGTGTAGAAGTTCCGCCTGCCCTCCAGTGGCGTAACCACAATGCTCTCCTAACAGTGACTGAGTGCGCCAGCGCTTGTACTAGGTCTAATAAAAGCATCAACCAAAAGTCAGTTGCCAGGTTCCACTCTTTCTAGAAACTGTGCCAAATCTTGCAGCTTCCAATGTTGAATGTAATGCCATTTCTGAAGTTAATATATCGAAGTTGCTGGTTGGCAGGCAAAATCTGTAACTGTATAGAGTCTGTGCAAGCCTGATAGCCAGATCACCACAGTTTCTGCATTCCAGATGTGTTTCTGCATGTATGTTTTTGATGCATTCTACATGCATTTTGCCACTTTCCCGATGTGTTCCTATAAAGAAACAATGCAACTTCTACTCTTGTTGACGGCATTAGAATGTGCTGTACTGGTGTGAATTAAGTAATTGGAATCAAAGTTAAACACTATCGTCATCCTGTGATCGTTGGCGGGTCTTATGTTTTTTTGGAGCGTTTGCATTCAGGGTTTCTGCTCCCAAAATAATGCAAAACACCTTAATTTGCATATTTTCCTTGGGCACTCTTTTAAGAACCATGTCCCACGTCGCCCCCTCCTACCTTTGCTAATCTTCTGTGCCACTAACAGCTGTGGCAAGCTCATATTTGCACAAAATATATGGAGAAAAGCATATTACCTCTCACCAAAAAACATGGAACCCTGTCTCTTTAAGAGCCATCTGCCTTCATTCACTCACCTCAGAAGTCTCTGCAGTTGAGCTTCAGGCAGCATTTCCAAAGGCAGACACAGTCAGAGTCTGAGACAAAAACCAGTCAGACTGTCAAACCCACAGAAGTACACAGCATAGCAAGAGAGACAGGACAGCACATCCAAAGACAGACAGGAGACTCAGCCAGAATATGAGGCAAGTCCTTTACCTGGCAGGACTGCAGAGAGAGGGAGAGAAGCCCTCCCAACTGCAGACCTCCAAAATCAGTTACACCATTGCATGGTGTCTGGTGGTTCCCATGTTGTCCTACCTGTCTCCCCACACTCTATGACACCATTCACAGCCGCTCTCAGCCTGACAATAAAGCCAGGGGAGCAGTGCAGTGCGCTGCATATAAAAAGACAGGAAAAAACCAAAGGAAGAGGCAATGATGACATTGCAGAGCTCTTATAATACCACACCTGTACAATATATCAATGCTGTTTAAACATCATTTCGCCCGCAGTCTTGGCACAAGGCACCTCCGTTTTTAGAAAGATTTACTTTCAGCATTCTGGGTCTTCCAACTCCATGACAGGCTGAACATGGAGGGGTAGGATTGGCAGGCGGGGGATGCAGCAAACAAATTACCTACCAACTGCAATCAGCATGTGGCATGAAGCATGACCAAAAAAAGAACATCGTAGTTGTGGGAGGGGCTGTCTTTTATATTCAGCTTGGAACATGTGGTCATTGGGGGCTCCAAAGGAGGTGTTACCCGTTATGTGCTGATGGAAGGATGGGCCAGGAAAGTTATATATGATACCGACCTTTGTGCTTTTACAATAGTTGCCAATAGATGTCCTGTCCCCTACCCCTTTTTGAAGTATGGTTGTTGTAGAAAAAAATCTTTTATTTGCTGCCTTTTTCTTAGCCACTGCTGCATAATGTTGTTGACTATGAAGCCATACTTTTTTTGTATCATCGTTTGGATTAGTTATATATAGGAATTCGGCTTTCATCATATTATCAGCTAGAATTTTTTCCCATTGTCTAGATTGTTTCTTAATTTTTGATATCTGCGTGATAAGGAGACCTCGGATGTACACTTTCATTGCATCCCAGTATATTAAAAGTGAAACCAAGTTTCTATTTATATTCTGATAAGCAATTAATTCAGTCATAATTCCTTCAGGTGGTGAAAAAAGTGGCAACCAATATGGGTTCACCTTCCATACTGTACATCCTGGGTTAATCCCAAACATAAAATTTAATACTATGGGGAAATGATCTGAGATACCCCTATCCTCATGTTTAATATCGCAAACATACGGAATCATAGAGTATGTTCCCAATGCTAAATCTATTCTAGAGAGGGTATTATAAACACTTTTCTCTTCTTAAGAGAAACTTCTACCTTCTTAACCAGTTTAATGAAAAGGGAAAAGACAAGTGCAACCTCCATAGGGTAGTTAACCATATTTATTAATAACACACTCACAAAAGAGGAGCTTGTGCAAAGCGGTAAAAGTCAAAGCTGCTGCCTCTGGAGCCCAGAGCCACTGTGGAATTCCCCTGCTTCGGCCATGAGCATAGGGTGAAGAGCACAGGCAGGAGGGAGCCACTGCTGCAGGGAGACTACCCGACCAGGGGTGAAAGCTGGAGCCTGAATGGAGAGGATGCCCGACACCGCTGAGAGACAGAGAAAAGATATACTTGTGCTAAAATCCCAATAGCTTGTACATGTATTTAAACTATCAGGTGCTAAAGGGGTGTGACCACATATTAACCCTACAAATTCTGCATGGACCCTCTGCACACTGCTACGCCCTTTCTAGGAAACTATGCAATGAAAAACAGGCATATTTAGTTCACATATATTGCAATACATGTTTAAGCTGACCAACTGCAACAAAGTAATCCCTCCTATGACCAGATAAAAGAGAAGAGAAGCAGCGCCAACCTAAGTGCAGTATTGAAGCATATACATTTTATTACAAGTTGAAATGCACTCACTCAGAGTAAGATAGATACAAGCACATCAGATGAAAAATCCGTCCGGGTATGCTGTGTGGTGGGCAGCAGGGCTCCACAGGGGGCGATCCTATGTGCTGGAGTGTTTTTCTTGTCTCTTGTCCCATCTGGCGGCGCCAGTGGTAACCAGTGTCACAGGCTGGGTTGAGAGAGGCACAGCGTGGATCATCTATTTTTTTTTCCCAGGTTCCAGTGACGCTATGGGCGTGCACGCGTTCGGAGCATGCGTGCTCCTTCATCAGGCATAGCGTTCGTTCATTTTGGAAGAGGTTTAAGAAGGGTGGGCAGACCAATCGTGTCATGGCCCCGCCTACCTCGTATTGGGCTTCAGGGAGCCGTGGGAGGGGTAGAATGTGTGGGAGAGGCTCTATCAGCATAGTATAGTAGAGCAATTCTCTTTCCCATTTTCACCTCATTATCATTTCCACTTATTTTTATTATTATTTTTTATTTATTTTTTCCTTTTTTCTTCACTTTCTCATTTTTACCTTTATAATACCCTTCCCTGCATCTTATCGTCCAGGTGGTATATATATATGTACATATATATTCTTTCTTCATCCCATGTCCATGACATCATACCATTCCACCCTCTCACTTCTCATCCCGTCCTCATCCATCTCATAGCATTTGCTTTTTAATAGCACATATCCATGTATCTCGTCCCCCTGCTGCTCTCTCTTTCCCCCTTCCTTCCCCCTTTCACACACGTCTTCACCTCCCTTGCCATTCCTCCTTGCCTTCTCTACTCTCCACCCCCTATTCTGTCATCGCTCTACTATACTATGCTAATAGAGCCACTCCCACACATTCTACCCCTCCCACGGCTCCCTGAAGCCCAATACGAGGTAGGCGGGGCCATGACGCGATTGGCCCGCCCACTCTTCCTAAACCTCTTCCAAAATGAACGAACGCTATGCCTGATGAAGGATCACACATGCTCCGAACGCGTGCATGCCCATAGCGTCACTGAAAACCGGGAAAAACATAATAGACGATCCACGCTGTGCCTCTCTCAACTCAGCCAGGGAAACACTGTTTACTACCGGCGCCACCAGACGGGACAAAAGACAAGAAAAAAAATATAGCACATAGAATCGCCCCCTGTGGAGCCCTGCTGCCCACCACACAGCCTACCTGGACGGATTTTTTTATCTGATGTGCCTGTATCTATCTTACTCTGAGTGAGTGCAATTCAACTTGTAATAAAATGTATATGTTTCAATACTGCACTTAGGTTGGCGCTGCTTCTCTTTTATCTCCCTCCAAAGGTGAATTCTGCCCTTCAAGCATGCTGCCTCCTGTGTTTGTGTCAGTATCTCTCCCCCTGAGGTCATAGACCTAGACTCTGTCCCCCCCCCCTTGATCCTCCCCTCCCCCACCCCTCCTATCCCCACCAGGGACCTCATCCATTTTATCCCAATCTTATGCCTGGACTACTGATCATCAACCCAGCACTATCCCTGGACTCTTTTTATCATTTTGATTGTATTGTATTTCATATATAACTGCCATATAATGATGCCTCATACAAACTATTTTTAAATTCTTAATTGTTCATTAATTTTTTTTAATTAATTTTTTTTATTACTTATTATCCTTTTTTATATTGCTCACCCCAACCTACAGCTGTCTTCCCCTAGCGCAACAAAATATTGTATATTCCTCCTATGACCAGTCCTACTCTACCTTGCCACTGCAAATGCTATGGTGGACACATGCCAACATGGGGCATAAAGACCCAAGGTGGGGGAGAACGACTAGATTCAGATCTGGTCAATGACCTGCGTTACCACAGAGAAAAGATATGCCTGTGCTAAAATCCCAATAGCTTGTACATGTATTTAAACTATCAGGTGCTAAAGGGGTGTGACCACATATTAAGACTACAATTTCTGAATGGACCATCTGCACACTGCTATACCCTTTCCAGCAACATATGCAATTAAAAACAGGGATATTCGCTGGGAGATAGGGAGGCATTTCAAAGCATGTCACTTCTTCTTCAGCCAATTTTTAACCAGGTTATGTCTTTGATATGCAGATTTGGCTATTTCTCAGGTTTAGATATAAATTGGAATTAGACCCCATAAGGGCTCTTTTGCCTGTTGAAGCAGGTATGATTACAACTGTGGATTCATTCTGTTATTTGGACATTAATATCTCTTCCAGCCTCAAGGATTATTTGACCTTGACTCTGACCCCTGTGATTAGTAGCTTCCTCCTTAATGCCGTGTACACACGAGCGGACTTTACGATGGACTTTCTGAATGAATGGACTTGCCTACACACAATCCACCAAAGTCCGTCGAATTCGTACGTGATGACGTACGACCGGACTAAAACAAGGAAGTTCATAGCCAGTAGCCAATAGCTGCCCTAGCGTGGCTTTTTTTCCGTCGAACTAGCATACAGATGAGCGGACTTTGCGACCGGACTCGATTTCGACGGATTGATTTAAAACATGTTTCAAATCTAAGTCCGTCCAACTTTTGAGAAAACAAAGTCCGCTGGAGCCCACACACGATCGAATTGTCTGACGAAATCCAGTCCGCCGGGCAAAGTCTGCCGTAAAGTCCGCTCGTGTGTACGCGGCATAAGTCTTATGCCCCGTACACACGGTCGGATTTTCCGACGGAAAATGTGTGATAGGACCTTGTTGTCGGAAATTCCGACCGTGTGTAGGCTCCATCACACATTTTCCATCGGATTTTCCGACACACAAAGTTTGAGAGCAGGATATAAAATTTTCCGACAACAAAATCCGTTGTCGGAAATTCCGATCATGTGTACACAAATCCGACGGACAAAGTACCACGCATGCTCAGAATAAATAAAGAGATGAAAGCTATTGGCCACTGCCCCGTTTATACGTGTTTTACGTCACCGCGTTTAGAACGATCGGATTTTCCGACAACTTTGTGTGCCCGTGTGTATGCAAGACAAGTTTGAGCCAACATCCGTCGGAAAAAATCCTAGGATTTTGTTGTCGGAATGTCCGAACAAAGTCCGACCGTGTTTACGGGGCATAAAAGTTGGAGCCACCTTCCACAGGCAGTGGCTGGCCACACTAACTTAATTAAAATGATCTGGCTCCCCCAGTTGCTAGATTTGTTACAGAATGCTCGCACCTGGATTCCTAAGCGTTGGTTTAATATGGTCAATGCTTTATTTCGAGAGCTGGTTTGGAAGGAAGGCTCACTAAAAGTGAAGTTAGAAGTTTCACAAAGACCCTTAGATCAAGGAGGATTGGCATTCCCTAATATGCGACTTTACAACATGGCTGCTCAGATTTAACACTTAAAAGGTCTCCTTGTGGATGGGATCAGAGGCACATGCATATACTTATGCAAGATATTTTAGGTGACGTGAGGGTGGTACCTATGTTAGAAGCTAGACAGTTAATGCATTTAAAGTCCTTTCCTACTTTATTATTGATCCCAAAAATTTGGTACATGGTTAAATCTGTGCATAATTATTTGGGATTCATCTATCAGCTTTTTAAGGATAATGTTTTGAAATCTTTTCAATAATTTCAAGATGAGTTTCAAATTTCTAGAACTGGTTTCTCTCAATATCTCCAAGTCTGACATGCTGTGCATGCTTCACAGAAGCTAAAGTTGCCCTAACAGAATTGTTTAGGGTGCTCAATGCTTCTTCTAAAAGGGGTATTGTGTGTCTTATATATATGAAATAAAAACTATGAAATGTGTTTACAAGTAACCTATTTAAGCTCAAAAGTAAATACTATAAATCAGGGGTAGGCAACCTTAAAAGAGGCGGAGATCTACCTGAAGTCAAAGATCACCTGGCACAGTGACGCCTCCTCACACCTAATTTAAACCTCTAATTGCTGTACTACCAGGTCGCAATCACATGCATTGCACGGCAATCATGGGTTTAAATCAGGTGGTGAGGAGGCAACATATCTCCTCACCACCTGTCAAACACACTCGGATCGCTTTTCAGAGGAGCAGAAGTGCCTGCTACACTTGTGAATGAGCCCTTGGTTGCATTTGGCAGCGGCAGCCTTAGGTCTCATTCACATATAAAGTTGGGGGGGGGTAAAACCGTGCAGTTGAGTTGCAAATTTACCGCTCCAATTCCTACCCCCTTTAGCTGCTGAAGCAGCGGCCAAAGGTGTACACATGCTGCAGCAGGAATTAAACCCCTGTTGCTTTTGGTGGGTGCTACCGCCTGTCAAACACGACCCATTCCATAAATAGGCCACCCTAAAAGTGCCCCACAACTGCATGTTTCTGTTGTTAAAGCAGCTGGTGAGAAAGCAAAATGACACTGTCTGCTTTAACTCCTTTTTTGCTGTGCTGCACAAGGTTGCAGGGCATTTGTGGAGCGGCCTCATTCACTTGCTTTGCCATAGACATCTATTATATCCTGCATGTGTGGTGCACTTTCTGAAAGCGCACCAAAACTCCTGCATTCAGAAAGTGCACCAAACCAAACCAAATAGAATTGAAGTCTATGGTTAAGTGCAGCAAACCCGCAGGAAAGCTGCAGGTACACTGCACTGCACCTGCAGTGTGGGTAAACCGCAGCACATCAGTTTGAAAGCAGCCGTATACTATTATGTCCAGTGTATTGCTTCACACTGACCTAAAGATCTCTTCTTTACTGCTGCTGGCACCACTCTGGAGGCCGCTAGCTGGGATAAGAGGTGGAGAGCAGTTGGTATCACTCTGCATGGGACAGGAACAAGCACTACAGAGGAGGCATAAGCCTTTGCAGCTCTTGCTCCTTACTACAGCTCCAACTATACAATAGTCCCACTGCATTGCACTCTGTTTGATGCTCTTGGGTGGCGAGTCAGCAAGCCCAGACTATGATCTACCAGTCACCTGGCCGCAATCTACTAGTTGCTGACCCCCTTGCTATAAAACAATAATTTATAGCAAAATACTATCAACCAACAATAAGATAATGAGGGTGATTTACTAAGAAAAAGGGACTGCGCCAGTTCATACATTAATTGGTGCACCTGAAAAGTCATTAATTGAACGTGCAAACCGGCGCACATCGAAGTGCAAATAACGATAATAAATACCCGCATATGTAAACTGCAATTGGCGCTAGGGTAACTGCAGTTTTCTCATTGATAATAGCGCATGCCCAATACAATTGGTTAATTTCATCTCATCGGATGTGTCTTGTTAGGCAATTAGTAGGTGTACTCAGTTAATTTACCCTTTTGAAGTTAATCTCATTATTTTGACTTCTAATATATCTTTGAAATGTGTTTTTTCTTTTTTTACCCAAATCTTTCAATACATTACAAAGAACAGAGAAGTGTTTCTAAACCCAATACAGGCAGTCCCCGAGTTACGAACATCCAAGTTACGAATGACTCCTACTTACGAATGGCCTCAAATTCCGGCCACTTGTGCTTCACGTTGGTACTGGATACCTCCGGACATATCCCATACTACAGTACTACATGTACTGCATGGCCAGAAGAGCCCCAGATATCATAACATAACATAACAAGCGCCTGACACATCCCACATCCATGCACAGGCGGACGTTACACTTATGAATGCAGTGTCCTGACCGGAAGTTACACTTACAAATGCAGTGTTGCGACTTACGAACAACTTCGACTTACAAACAAACCTACAGTCCCTATTGTGTTCGTAACTCGGAGACTTCCTGTAAATTAATATTTACAGATCTTGATCTCAAAAGGTGAAGTGCCAAATTTGGAATGTAGATGTGCCATGACCCACTTGTATTTTTCTAACAATATTTCTTGGGCATTCTTGGGCAATATTTCAAGGCACATGAAAAAAACACCTTTTTTCAAGACATTCTAGAGTGATCAGGAATCTTCAAACTACGGCTCTCCAGCTGTTGCAGAACTACACATCCCATGAGGCATTGTAAAACTCTAACATTTACAGACATGACTAGGCATGATGGGAATTGTAGTTCCTGAACAACTGGAGGGCCGTAGTTTGAAGACCTCTGTGCTAGACCATTATTATGCCTCCAGAATTGGGAGTGTGGCATCTACCCAACTTCTCTCTGCTGGTAGACACAAGAACCAACATCTATAGATACATATAGATATATCTATATACAGTGCCTTGCAAAAGTATTCACCCCCCTCCTGGCATTTTTTGTGTTTTATTGCATCAAAACCTGGAATTAACATGGATTGTTTGAGGATTTGCATCATTTAATTTACAGAACATGCCCAAACTTTGAAGATTTTTTTTTATTATTGTGAAGCAAACAACAAATAGGACAAAATAACAGAAAAAGTCAATGTGCAAGTCAATACTTGGTAAAGCCACTTTTTGCAGCTATCACAGCTCCAGGTCGCTTTGGATAAGTCTCTATGAGCTTGCCACATCTTACCACTGGGATTTTTGCCCATTCCTCCTTGTAAAACTGCTCCAGCTCCTTCAAGTTGGATGGTTTGTACTTGTGAACAGCAATCTTTAAGTCTGATCACAGATTTTCTATTGGATTGAGGTCTGGGCTTTGACTATGCCATTCCAACACATTTACATGTTTCCTCTTAAACCACTCAAGTGTTGCTTTAGCAGTGTGTTTGGGGTCATTGTCCTGCTGGAAGGTGAACTTCCACCCAAGCCTCAAATCACACACAGAGTGGTACAGTTTGCTCAAGAACATCCCTGTATTTAGCACCATCCATCTTTCCCTCAACTCTGACCAGTTTCCCAGTCCAGATTGCTGAATAACATCCCCACAGCATGATGCTGCCACAAACTATGTTTTACTGTGGGGATGGTGTTCTTTGGGTGATGTGATGTGTTGGGTTTGTGCCACATATAGCTTTTTCTTTGATGGCCAAATAGATAAATTTTAGTCTCATTAGACCAGAGCACCTTCCTCCATACATTTTGGGAGTCTCCCACATGCCTTTTCGCAAACTCAAAACATGCCATTTTGTTTTTTGCTGAAAGTAATGGCTTACTTCTGGCCACTCTGCCATAAAGCCCAACTCTATGGAGCGTACGGCTTATTGTTGTCCTATGTACAGATACTCCAGTCTCTGCTGTGGAACTCTGCAGCTCCTCCAGGGTTACCTTAGGTCTCTGTGCTGCCTTTCTGATTAATGCCCTCCTTACCTGGTCCGTGAGTTTTGGTGAGCGACTGTTATGCCGCGTACACACGGTCGGACTTTTCAGCTACAAAAGTCGGACAGCCTGTCCGACATACTTCCGGCGTACCTTCGGCGGACTTGCGGCAGACTTTCTTACGAACGGACTTGCACACACACGACCACACAAAAGTATGACAGCTTAGTACGCGGTGACGTACACCAAGTCCGACGAGACTATAAAACGGAAGTTCAATAGCCCGTACGACACCCTTTGGGCTCCTTCTGCTAATCTCGTGTTTATCTCGTGTTAGTAGAAGTTTGGTGAGAGACGATTCGCGCTTGTGAGACTCGTATTTTTCAGTTCGTTTTAACTGTTGTTCAGTCTGTGCTTGTGAGGTTTGTATCTGCTTTTCAGTGCGTTTGGTCAGTTGGCATTGAGAAATCTTTGTTTTATTGGCCGCTCGTTCCTGATTTTCAGGTCGTTCTTCACAGGCCTTGCTGTTCTTCAGTGCGTTCTGTTTAGTGCGTTCTGACCAGCCGACCGTTTTGAAACCATGTTACCTGTACGTACTCGTCGTCGAGCTCGTGCATTGTATGTGTTTGGTGCTGTGGTTTATTCTTCAGCCCAAGACCAGTCCATGAACAGGGCGAGGAGGAGTTCATGGACCAAGAATTGGTTGCTCCAGCGTGACCAGTTCTGTCACATGCCATTGCTCCGTGAGATCCGTGAGAATAATCCTGAGGATTTCAGGAACTTTCTCCGGATGACGGACCCTGTTTTTGACCGTTTGGTGGCTTTGCTGACCCCCTATATCAGCAGGCAGGATACCTGCATGAGGCAAGCCATCACTCCGGAGCAGAGGCTGGTCGCTACCTTGCGGTATTTGGCCACAGGGAGAAGCCTGCAGGACCTTAAGTTCTCGACAGGCATCTCCCCCCAGGCTCTGGGGATCATTATCCCAGAGACCTGTTCTGCCATCATCCAGGTCCTGCAGAAGGACTATATTAAGGTAAGATATTTAGCTTTTATTAGCATCACATGTTCTTTTATGTAATCTTTGATAATGTAATGTATTTCTTGCTTCAAACACTACTTACCATCATTGCAATATAGTGTGAATGTCCCCTTTTTATCCTCACACATGCTGGATTTTTTTCCTGTTATTTTTTGTCATGCATGTATATTTTCCTTCAATAACCTCCCCAGCATGCAGTGATGGGAACATATCTACCTAGTCTACTCATTTTGAATGTATTTTGTTTGAGTGTATTTAGTGTGCTTATAATTAGCAAGTAGCTAGATTTCCCAACCCCCCCCCACCTAAACTCACTCCAAATAGTGTGCTGCTAATTAGCAATTAGCTAGATTTCCCAACCCCCCCCCACCTAAACTCACTCCAAATAGTGTGCTGCTAATTAGCAATTAGCTAGATTTCCCAACCCCCCCCCACCTAAACTCACTCCAAATAGTGTGCTGCTAATTAGC